>OU896712.1:27888534-28304784 GCA_918026855.4 Phaedon cochleariae
AGCCCATTACATAACACGCGAAGTAACAGCAGACGGAAGGTGCTTTTTGGAAACGAAAACAGCATGAGCAACCCACAAACACCACAGCCAAACCTGATGGGAAAGGAAACAGGTGAAAATCGACAAAACCAAGGTAACAATTTTGCATATGATTTGCCTAAAGTGAGCGAAGTGCCTATGGTAACAACGTTGCCTCCGATATATACTGCACTAGTTCCACCACTGGTATCAACTCCGCAGATTCCTGATTGGTCGGCTTTAGGAGCTACATCACGGGGTTTTGCTCAGCAGTTTGAAGCCTCGGCACCTCCTGAAAATATATCAAGTTTCAATAAGCAGCCACAACAAAACCAAAATCCAAATTTAGGAAGTTCAAACCAAAGCAAAAACTTTTCGGGTTCTAGTGAAAATTTCGTATTGTCAAATAATAATTATAGTGTTCAGTTCGCTAATAATGATTTGAGCAAGTTGATAGAAAATGAGATCAATAAAGCATTCCAGAAATATTTAAATGTAAACCCGGGCATGGTTACTGCTGGTCTAACTGGGACGACTCAAGCGGGTTCCATTTCTGGTAATAATAGAAATGGAAACCAAAATAGTGATCCAAATTTTTTAATACCTCGTTGGCAGGAGATCAGCACAATAATGTACCCAATGTAGGGAATTTATATTATGGAGGTGCGAGTATGAACAATGCAGGACAGAATAGTATTAATAATGCAGTGGGAAATACTTTGGATTTAAGAAGCTGTCAAAATTTGCCAACTTTTGGAGATGACGGGCAAATACATGCAGTAGATTTCTTGAATTACCTCGAATCATGTATTGATATTTATTCCACAGATATGAACAGGTTCACACTAATCACGCAACATTTGTTCGAAAAATCAGCCAAAAATTGGGCTGATGCGTTCTTGCATAGTTTTAGATCTTTTTATGAATTCAAAACCGCATTTTTAGACCAATTTTGGGGTGCCAATAGGCAACACAAAATTATTATATATAAACGAATAATAAACGAAAATACTATTTCCAACTTCAAACACCATTTCAATAAAGAACCACTTAATTTACCGACATCAGACGATATAAATATAGTCTACAAGTCGTTTTGGGATCACGTAAGATATTGCTTCGAGATCACGCATCCGTTTAAAAAAATTAAATCAAATACAAACGATACTAAAACAAATTTCGTTATGTCTCGAGAACTGAAAAGCGAATTTAATGAATTGAAACACCTCAATTGGCTTAGAAAGCAACAGGATAATGAAAATATTCAAGATTACTATAAAGAAACTAAAAAAACCGTAAATGAAAAGTTTGAATCAGAGAAGAAAAAATTTTATAGTGACCTGATATTAAATGCAGAAAACCCTACAAAAAAATTATATGGGAGTTAGTGAACTTAAAATTAGACAAAAAGAAAGTTTTCCATAACGAAATCACCATCTGCTTGAATAACGAAATCATTCTAAATAAATGCCACATCGCAAACTTATTCGCAGATGACTTTGCAAACTCAGTGAATGATAAGTATTCTGCTCAAATGCCAAGTGTCGAAAATTGCACATTACCCGAAACTAATAATAACTCATTCTTCTACGAACCATATGAACAGAACGAAGTAATGGACATCATTTCAAACTTGAAAAATAAAACCTTTATAGGATATGATGAGATACCAACAGCACTTATCAAAGCCTGTCGGAATGAATTCAGTTTCTATATCACTCAAATTATAAATACGTCAATGAGAGTGGGTCAATTTCCAAATATCTTAAAAATTTCGAAAACCACCCCAGTATATAAGAAGGGTGACCCACAACAAATTGAAAACTATAGAGCAATCACGACATTGAGTCCAATAGCCAAAGTAATAGAAAGAGGAATCTATATACGCTTAACAAATTTTCTAGAGAAATATAACATTCTCTCGGGTTGTCAACACGGGTTTAGAAAAGGGTTATCAACCCAAACTGCAACAACTGAGGTCACCCAGTATATATATAGTAGTCTAGATAATGGTGAATATGTTCTTGGCATATTTTTTGATCTAACGCGGGCTTTCGATACGCTGAACCCAAACATACTTGAAAGAAAACTGGAACGATTAGGATTGCGGGGCTTTATGAAGGATTGGATAATTTCCTATGTAACAGAAAGGCAATTATACGTGAAAATTGGGAATGATCTCTCCAGCCAATATAATGTATGTATTGGAACCCCTCAAGGGAGTATCTTAGGGCCACTATTATTCCTGTTGTACATAAATGACCTACCAAACTTCATTGAAGGGGGGAAAGGTATTTATGTATGCAGATGACACAACAATAATGGTGACGGGCTCCTCGTTGAGTACTCTAAATATGAAAGTCACCTCAGTAGTGAACCAATTTTATGAATGGTGTACAAGGAACCATCTTGTGGTGAACCTTCAAAAAACAATGTTCATTCAATTCAGCAGCGCACGCAGTAATAAATCTAACCTAGTCAATCTAGACATAAATAACAATCAACATGAAATATCAAGCTCTACAAAATTCTTAGGTATACATCTCGATAATAACATAACGTGGATCGAACAAATAGATAATACATGCAACAAACTTAAAAAAAAACTGCTTTGCCTTCCTTACACTTGAAAAATCTCTTCATGAATCGTCTCTCCTGAAAGTATATTACTCCGTAGTCCACTCGACCTTATCATTCAACATAATCAGCTGGGGCCTTGCAACTGAATGGTCTAGAGTCTTCGTTCTCCAAAAACGCATAATAAGAACAATATATAATATGAAACCTTTCGACTCGTGCCGAGAAGTATTTAAACAAAAGCGTATATTAACATTTCCTTGCATATACATCTTAAATATTTTACTATATATACATAAAAATAGAGATTCCTATGCTGAAAATGGTGATAGACATAGGTATGAAACAAGAAACAAAGATAACCTTCGCATCGAAAAATTTAACCATGCATATTTTACAAAATCACCACAACACAGTGAACTCACATTATACAAATACATACCAAATGATGTAAAAGAATTATCATTCCCTCTCTTCAAGGAGAAAATTAAAAAAATACTGACAATGAATGCTTTCTACAGCCTTGAAGAATTTGTGAACTATTGCTATAATACCTAATTTATTTTTTACTTGTATGTATGTATGCCCCTTGTATTTTATAAATTTTTTAATTTTTACTGTCACTGTTTTGTATAGCGTTGATAATGTGCTACTAATTGTAAAATGACTGACCATATCCAAGCACTGCTTGGCTACAAATGGTCAATAAAGAATCTGAATCTATTTGGAGACTGGAAACAGGACGGTACCAGGAGGGGGATGGTTCCTTTGTAAATTATTTTAATAAATTTGTGGCCATGTCGAAATATTAACAACCAGCATATTCACCCGAACAGTTGATATTCGCATTGGTACGCCATTTCCCGCCAAATATTTCATCCACCCTCGTAGGTACTAAAAATCTGTTAGGTGCGCTGGATCGATTACGTCAGGCGGATCACTACTTTAGCAAAAACAATAATAATTCCGGAGAAAAAAGAACATATCAAAACCAACTTTTTGGAGATACAAATCCCCAACTAAATACAAATCGTATGAGTCACAATAATAGCACCCCCAGAACTTTTCCGAAAAACTTTCCTCACAACAATGTGTCTTGCCTAACAACCATGGACGAACAGGAGGAAGGAAACTGTTCGGAAAACGAACCAAACTCCCAGCTTTAGGCTCTGAACTGGGAGCGGTTATCAAAAGAGCCAAGTTCGAAATCGAAATAAATAATAACCCCGCAGAAGAATTACTGGAAGAGTGTGATTTTGATCATACCCCTCTGGATATTAGATCACCCGTGATAATGCTTAAAATTTTTGGTTTTTCTTTCCCGGCAATGGTGGACACTAGCAGTACAATATCCGCAATTTCAGAAAATGTATGGAACCAACTAGATGAATTCAAAAATCAAATTCCGAGTTTTCCATGTACGGGAAAAATTTTGGTACAAACCTTACTCACTTTTTCGGTAGAAGGAAGCAATTTTACTCAGGAATTCCTTCTGATCCCTGATTTAGTTTTCCCAATCATATTAGGAGTCGATTTTCTGAGAATGCACTCTGCCAAACTGAATTTGAAGGATAAAAGTATACGTTTTTGTTCTGGGACAAATGTTTTCTCGGTGGCAGAGCATTTTTTGGAACATGAGTTCTCGGATCCTCCCACAATGAACATCTCGGTCATAGTAAACAATACTCATAACAGGTATAAACATACACCTGTAGAAGATGGTTTTAATGCATCTTGCCCTTTCAGTGCTGAGGTGGTGTTGTCTCATTGTTTTTTAACGGAACCTGAAAGAGAAAAATTCAGAGGTTTATTGGAGAAGTATGAAGCCATATTTTCTAATGTTCCTGGAAGAACTCACCTGTATGAGCATTGTATCAAGTTGAAAGACGAAAGTGAGTTTTTTATAAGGCCTCACCTGATCCCAGTGGCGCACAAAGACATAGTTTGTGAGGCCATCCAGCAAATGGAGGAATGGGGTGTGATCGAGAGGGCGTCCACCCCATATATCTCTCTACTAATGACCACAGTGAAAAAGGATGGTGATATTCGAATCTGTTTAGATGCTAGACACCTAAATTCAGTCATGTTGCCAGATAGGGAATTGCCTCTCCGCATCGAGGACATTATCAGGTCATTGGGGGGTAAGAAATTCCTATCCAAAATTGATTTAAGTCATTCTTACTGGCAAATACCTTTGCGAAAACAAGACCGGAAGTTTTGCGGGTTTATCGTGGGCACCAAAACCTACCAGTGGTGTGTGCTTCCCTTCGGAGTTACTACAGCAGTAAGTTCGTTTACTAGGGCCATGGGAGAGGTTTTTGGCGATGATTTCTCAGAATTTTTGATTTCTTTCGTGGATGATTTGCTGGTGATGAGCGAGACGTTTGAACAACATTTGGTTCACCTGGAGGGGAACACACAAATCACCAGAATGTAAAATCGCAGATCCGTAATCCATCAGAATATACATTTTCAAACCAGTAACTTGACAGAACAATATTTCATAGGAATCGTATTTTTCTCTACTGTAGATGCACAGAACCGCAATCCCTCAAACCGTATTTTGTATACTATACATGAGCATACCAGACAATAACAGATTGCAAATGCGCAGATTTGTATTTTTCTATTATAGCAATATCGCAGATCCGCAAATATACAGAATCGAAAACTAACAAACCAACATCACAGCGGAATGATATTTCGTCAGAATCATAACAACATAGACCGTAATTCGTCAGAATCGCAGAATGACAGACCGCACATTAGCAGACCGTACTTTGTCAGAATCGAAATACAACAGACCGTTTATCGACAGAATAGTAAAATGTCAGAACCGTACATTGACAGAATAGCAAAAAATCAGAACAGCATATTCACAGAATCTCAAAAGATCAGATCTGTAAATTGAAAGAATCGTGAAATGCTAAAACCGTACATCGACAGACTCGTAATACAACAGACCGTATTCCATCAGAATCATATTATATCAGAACGTACAATGACAGAATGTACTTCATCAGACTGTAATGTCATAAACTGTATTGTGATAGAATCGTTAACTATCAGAACCGTGATTCAGCAGAATAGTAAAATGTTAGATCCGTAAAATAACAGAATCGTAAAAATTGTACCAATAAAAATTATTGTACTAATTTATTTTTATTTTGCCTATGAGCTGCTCTAAATTCGGTGGGGTCGTGAGTAAGTGAAGTCTGTTAGCAATTCTGAATTATTTTCAAATACCTTCAAAATAAGATGAGATAACCGAGATAAGATAAATAAGATAAGTTAAGTGAGCGCCATGTATTTTATTACTGGTTGAAATACAAAAACCAACAATCTATGCACAAAGAACAGTAAAGCAAAATTTCAAGCTTAACAATTTAATTTCATGTATGAAATTGCTATGAGTACAAAAATTGATGTTCAGAATTGTACAAAAAATGTATGTTCAAAAATGTACAGGAAATCTTTGTTCAAAAATATACAAAAATTTCAAAGATGTCTTAATTATTGAGAAAATCAATTTCAAGTGGAATTGACCAATTTAAAGGAAATTTGGACTTGTTTCAAGTGATGAAGGACACTTACTCCGTCGAATTTCTTCCTGGAAAGTTTCCTTGGTCTTCGGTAGTTTGTTGCACTCCTGTCGGACTTTTGAAGTTCTAGTTGAGGGAGTTCATGGAACTACTTCCAAAACATAGACTTGGTCGACTGGTTTGTTCCAGGAGTTCTTACAATCTAGTTCATAGATGTCGTAGGAAACCTTCGTCTCCTGCTGTTTAGCTAAAAGCAATAGAGCGAACAGAATCTATCCAGTATTTGAGTTTCTGTAGTGAAACTTCGATGGAGTGTGATAAGTGAGCCTTCAAACTCAATCACAAGTCAAAATCAACCTGGAGATCTTATTTACAATAATTAAGTTGATCAGAGAAACTATCTAAACAAGAAAAGATATGTACAATTTCATAATGTTTGACACTGTTGTTATGTGCAAAAATGAACCTGTGAGGTGTTCAAGAGGATTTCAGTGAACCTTGTATGAACAACTTTTTTCTCTATGACTTAGTTGGATGGACTAAATTATGTTCTGAATTCTACAAAAAAAAACAATTGTGAAATTTCGTTTCCTTGATAGAAACTATCTCAGGAAATTAATGTCTGTCTCAAACAGAAAGGAGATATCAAAGATTAGGTAAATTAAGCTAAATACAAGATATAAAGATTGATATCTTCCTCAATACCGTTCCTAGAGTCAAGTTCTCAGAAGATAGATAAGATAAAAATTCATTAAGGTAAGATAAAATAACTGAAGTAAGGAATGGATTACTAGCAATCTTATTGTCAGATTATTTCTATTTGAGAGTGAAGTAATAGAGATAATCAACCTCAAAATACAGTATCTTAGAGAAAGATAAACTCATGTGATAATGAAAATCTACAATCCAGCCAACAGGTGGATTGAGCTGTTTCGAAGTGAGCAAGCAAAATCTTACGACAGATGTGACATTCAGTCTAGATACATAAAAGTTTGCTACTCACCCCAAAAACAGGTTCAATCCTAGATCTCAGCTGGAAATTTTTTTCTCTGGGACTTCAAAGTGAGCAATCAGAATAATTCTGTTGGATCTCCTTCAAGCACCAATATCTCAAATTTGGTAACAACACCTTAGGAATAGATTATACTTGGACTTCTAGAAGGCTCCAATTAAGCTGAAAGAAAATACAAAAATCCGGCAGAAAAACTATAATTTCATAACCACATTTTCTTGAGTTACATAAACCTCAAGAACAAAAATACACTCATTATTTTCTCAATTCATGAGTAAAAGATAAATGTGTTCAATATTGATCCTCCTAGTTATAGGATTATATTGAAGATAAAAAGATACAAATAAATCTCAACACGAGAGCAAATGGCGTCTCATCAAATCCAAAATTTGATATTTCTCTAACATCAAATAATTTGCAAAAGATACCTCTTCACTTGTAAATAGAAATAATCCAATTTTCAGTTCAAACAGTAGGAGCTACAATTTAAATTGACATGTTGAAAAATCAAATCATCAAAACTTCGATAAAGAATCCATTCATTACCTGTATCAGGTTTTTTATCAGAAAAACCTTGTCAAGCGTCTTCACTCTAGGACAGATATTTCAGGAAGAGAGCGAGCTCGTCCTTTCTTTTTCCGTGCTCCTATTATTTTATTCAAAACGCAGACTCATGTGGTGTGGTATTGCCAAACTTTCAACTTTTTACGAGAAACTATTAAATCTACATTGTTAATATTTTAATTAAACTTTATCAATCAAATATAGACCTATCCTTGGATTAGTATCCAATCTGAAAGTTTGATTGATAGTTTCAATTAGTGTTACCTGTTCCATTAGGCCATGAAATGATTGAAATTAGCCAGTCACAAGTGCAATGGTTTGAAACTGATTAGAAGCGACAACCATGTGACAAGCAGAACGATCACGTGGTATACTTACCTGTCCAATTCCCACTATTCAACCAATCAACAAACACCAACGACGAACAGTATACGAGGTAAACGAAAAGTATCATCGAAAAGGAACAAAAATCTACAAGTGTGAGATTTTTCGTTACAAAATTCAGAACCGTACATCGACAGAATCGTGAAATATAGGAACTGTACGTCAGCAGAACCGTAAAAAATCAAAACCGTACATTGGCAGAATCGGAATTCATCAGAATGTAATGCAGCAGAACCGTAAAATGACAGACTGCAGAGAGGAATACCAGCCACGCGCAGAGCGAACGCCGGTCACAGTGTTGCCTGCTCTCACGTCATGTGGGGATTCTACGTATACTTTTAGTTCGACCTACTTTTATGTTCCTATTGCTCTTGTACACTCGAGAATAAGATCGTTCATATGATATGAAGTGATGAATGACCACATTTCAATATGAAATATATGAACGTCACCCAACTTTTTTGCTATATGGAGAAGAAAGTGTTCATTTGAAGTATTTTCTTAAAAACTACAATTCCTTGAAGTCAGTTGAGAGAAGGGTACGAGAAATAGGTGTTTGGCATGTTACAAGTGTTTGGGATCACACGTTAAAAGGTAAGGCCCCCGTCATTCCTTGCTCGCACAAGACTTTCAAAGACTTCTGAGGGTTGCTCGTAAGGGAGCAACCAAATGACGGATAAAACAATTTTACAATTTTTTTTACAACGAACTTTGGAGTTTTCAAAGTTTGATTATAGATACAAGATATTGGATGTTCTTTACATGAATCTATGTCATACCCAAATTTATTCATTTTGTATTTTGTACCCATATTTCTAGCAAAAAGAAGAAGGTGATACGAAACTAGATTGAAATCGAAGTTCAGCTACGGAATTTAGTTTCGAGAATTCTTTATTAACGATAATTAGTGCGGTGCTGTAGATAGGGATTGATGAAAAAATGCTTATACATACATACAATACATACATATGGAAGCCATTGAATAAACGTTCTTGTAAAACTCACTATGGAAGCTATTAAATAAACGTTCTCATCTATCTGATTCTGATTCTGATCTATATCAGGTGACCTTGGACCGTAGGCGCCACCAGACAAAAATAGGATATAGGGCGGACAAAATTCGAAGATGAAATCGGGTAACCTACGAATGAAAACTGAGTGTGAATACTCAAAGCTGATATTAATCTGTGTAATTCTCGAAATGTCATCTCCAACCATTCAAAACTTCAAGACTAATTTTCCATGATATTGACCATATCCACTCGTCAAAACTGAACCCATCACCAGTTCCTAAGCAGTTTTCTGAGCAGCCTCTGTGAATCTGAGATAGAACAATCAATAAAACAATAATTTATCTTCGCATTGTCGAGTTTAGACGAAAATGTAGTTTACCTAACAAATGCCGAAAGTCATACTTTTCCGCACCTGTTTATTTAGATATAAGGAAATACATAGAGAATTCGCATTCGGTATGTGATGAAATCATCAATTCCTTCTCAGTTTAACAGAAAACAACTACTTTCCTGGCTGCGATTTTATTAAATATACTATACGCTAGCACAAACCACGCCGACCGTAATATCTCATCTTCGAAGTACTTAGGCAAAACTCATGAACTACTTATCCTTAACGAACTAACCTATCCCTGACTGCAATATTTTTGTGGAAGGAAAACCGAATGAAGTGTAGAAACACATTGATTAATAATATATTTCAAAAGTTGAGTTCTTCAACAAAATTGAATAAAATGAGACTGTTTATCCTAAACGCACTAACCTATTCGACTTCAAATATTTTATGAAGAAGGAAAACCAGAATGAAGTAAAAAAAAAAAAATTGCAAAAAAAAGTTCGAGTTCACAGCGATTCGAACAATGGACCTTCAGACTGAAAGTCGACAGCGCTAACCAGTAGACCATTTGGGTGTATGAATTTACTGCGTACAGAAAAAACATGTTCAACACAGAAGTGCATTTGCAAAACAGAGGATGTATTTTGTTGTACTGAATGTAAATGTAACGCTCATTGTAAGAATATTGAAAAATCCGATGACGAAGACCATCAATAAATGTACATTGTTTACTTTTCTGTAAGATGTTTCTTGTAAAAACCGCCTAATTTGCATTTGTGACAATCAACTATACATTCAATCAGATATCTAGTTAAATATAAATTGCTCACCATATCTTCCATTTCGACAAAATGAGCATATTTTAATGAAGAATACGGTCTAAGCGCGCGACGAGTGAAAGTTTCATCGATCGTTACGCTTAGAATGGTTTATGATTTTTACATTTTTGCTCCGACGAAACGCCTCGACTGTGGTGCGCTGTCCTAAAAATTTAATTGCAGAACAAAAACTGTTAGGAATATCCATACCATTGATCGAGATGGAATGTCCCTCATAAAATTAAGCAGTTTTTGATGGAAAAATATGATGTAGTTCATTTGGAAAAAAATGGAGTTCTTGCTTGTTGAAGATTAATGAAATATTGAAAAATTATATAGGATAGTTTTTGAAAGTGGTGAAATTTTTAGATATTCGGATAATAAAATATGAATTTTCCATACACCATTCGATTGGTTATACTTCAGGCTACAAAATGAGCCCTCATATGTTTCTTTAGCTTCATCCCCATTATTGTTAGACTGCTATTTTTCAGACATATTGAAAAACGCGATCTTCGTACATTTTTCCCTGTAGAAAATCTCTCGAACATGAGGCGATGTCGTAATTTCTCATTATATATGTGGATGATGATGACAAAAAATGTCCTTGATGTTCAATTAAGTTATACCCCATGATTGGGTTATTGAACGATAGACCGCACCGTCTGCCGTACTAAAACATGTTCCATTTTTATGTTGAATACGGAAGCAAATTTGCTCCGGAAACGTGAATGTGAAAATGTACCTAATATTTTTATGGTATTCTTCCTTTTTCAAACATTCTTCAAAACAAGGTGTCACTCGTTTTTTCAACAGAATTGAACAAGGATTTCGAGAAATTGGATGAAACCAAAATTGTAGTACTTTTGATCCCGATGCGAAAAGTTGGTAACTCGACCGGAGTAGGCCGGCTATAGATTTCGAAAATAAAAAAAAGATTTCATTCAGTATTGAGTGATATAATAAATAAGGAGAGTGCCGTAGGCGATTTTTTTCCTTATTCAAGGTCAAATGAGAATTGGATTTTCTCCTACCCTTCGAATGAGTGATTATTTTCACCAAAATCATGAGTCAAAAAATTTAAATGGAAAACATATTCATTGATTTCAGAAACTGAACAGGTACAAATCTGGTACACCTAACTTCATTCATACACGTATTGAAAGAACCAGAGAATATCGAATGTCATCGGTCTACGATCTTCTTTCAGTTTGTTCGTATTCCTTATTATCCTAATATCAGTCCCGTGGTATATATACTATTTTTTCCACCACTAGCTACAAAACCTACCATTATTTATTCCTTCCCGAGGCGTGAAGTGTACTTTCACTGCCAAGGTAGTTTTCGTCATTTTATAACCACTAGTCAATAAAGACATAGCCATCACCTGTGATATAATAACCCGAACTCACTGTTCTGTTGGCATTTGAATCTGTTATAGGTATTTACTACTAGATTTTTTTTTAAATTGAAAAGAAGTGCTTTCATAGTAGCAATAGGTTCATATCTCAGTTCCACAAAAATGTAATGATTGTTATGTATTGCTGTCCCTGGGTAATACTAATATTCTTCACTACCTTGGTGTATTAATAACTATTATGCACCTGAGGAGTGGAAAAATTGATTAAATATGCAAGAAAATAATGAAAGGCCGTGGTTATCATATTGCTTCAAAAGCATTATTGTTATAGCGTTCGAGAAAAAACGCCAGTATTTACTTTTGATCCCTCAAATATTGAAAGTGCTACCAAGTTCCCCAAATGAAAGATTGAAATTAGGTACCCTGCTCTTATGTGCATAACAGTGCATAAAAAAATTATGGGAGGAAAACTTAGCCCCTGTAGCGCTGAGGCGCAACACTGAATAATACTTATATGTCCGGAATGATTTTCTGATCAAAAGATGACCTATGTGAGCATGAAACCATTATGTACAGGGTGATTCAAACTTTCCGCCCTTGGCTCATAACAGGAAAAGGAAAACTGCAAATGCAAATACGACAGAGAGGATTAGAATGGATGTGTCGTGTAAAGTATATGTTCTCGTATTCAAATATATTTCAACTTTTCCCGAGATAGCGTCAGATAAATTTTTTTTTCACGAAGCCACTATTTTTTCCTCATATTCCGAAAGAACATATTTTTTTAACAACTTTCATCATGACAAGTTTCTCCTATCTCCATTTGGTTAAAAGCCGTGGGACTCCGGATTTAGTATTTCCATTTCAATAATCTTTGGTATTTTAAATAAATCTCAACTGACCCTGCCGTAACAAGTCGCCAGGTTTACGTTTCAATCGGTTCAAATATGAATGCAAAATGTATCCCAATCCATATTGCTTGCAAAACGATTTGCCTTGATTTTCATTACAACGGGGTCAGTTAAGATTTATTCAAAACTGCTAACATCAAAGTCCCGATAGCTATCAACCAAATGATGATAGGAGAAAATTTCCTTTCTGAAAGTTGTTGAATGAAATATTTTCTTTCAGGACATGAGAAAAAAATTGTGACTTTATGCAAAGAATATTTTCGAATGAATATCAACTGACCCTGCCGTAATCAAAAATCGAGTCAGCTAGTTTCAGCTTTAATCGGTTCTAAATGATGAATGCAAAATATATCAAATAACTTACTATTTGTTTTCCGGTCGACTTGATTTTTATCACGGCGGGGTCAGTTGAAGTTCACATCATAGCTATCATACTTAATGAAGAAAGAAAGAAAGTTTCACGATGGAAGATGTTTAAAAGAATATATGTTTTTTCAGAATATGAGGAAAAATTGGGACTCTGTGGAAAAAATAATTTTGCAGACGTCATTTCCGCCATTTTGAAAGGAGCTGAGATATTTTCAAATAAGGATGAATATATCCCCTCTGAGCGATTTCCATCTGCAGTTTTCCTTTCCTTGTTATGAGCCGATGGCGGGGAGTTTGAATCACCCTGTACAGTGTATTCCATTTTGGTTCAGACATCTGAGGTATCTCTGTTGTTGTGGAACATGGAACCTTGCGGTTTTTGCGGTTCTGTGCCACTTTTTTGTGAAACTCAGATTTTGCCTATAACTTATTTCACATTTTGGACACCCTTTATATTTACGGAGTTTTTCAAATCTTTTTTCATGAAGAATATCATTCAGATTCCAATGTCGTACTCAATTCTTTTTTCGCAGTATGGTTTTGGAGATTCAACTCAAACTTATGATTTTTTCAATTTATTAGCTCATTAAATTCCTCTTTTCTCCTTCAAAATGATATATATTGTATAAATAAATTCAAAGATGCTCAAAAATCACTCAAACATTGTATTTCAATAGTGGACTATTGATTTTTTATATGAAAAAGTCTAATTGGAGGAATATTACTTCTGATATTTTTTTGATGAGGACAGAAAAGATATACTGACACTAATTACCTAACAGAACACAAAACGTACCTAGGCGTACCGAATAGCAACAAATAAATAGTAATAAGAATAAATTCATGATGTAAAAGAGGTACCTGATTGGATATTAACCGAAACAGTTGAATTTCGAAATTATACAGTAACTTGATTGTTGCCCAGTTTTCCACACAATTGCCACAATTGACACAATTGACACACCTAACCTGAAGACGCATCAAAAATCATTGAAGGATATCTTTGTAATTCCTAAAAAACTGCCTCTGTTGTTACACCATTTTGCACGAATTTCTTCAAGACTGTTGTGCTTCCTTGTGTATTAAGACGTACACTCGTATTCAGAAAACATGTCGCAGTTGGACGATGTAAGCGCTCTGAATCACCGCTACAATAAAAGCGGTTACACCGTCCAACTGCGACATGATTTCAGCATACCAGTGTACTTGTACCTGTTGAGGAATTGTGTCAATTGTGTGATAGAGAAAAGGGACATCAATTCGAATAATTCAATGAATAAGTTACTGAATGATTTCGAAATTCAATTGTTTCAGTAAATATTGAAACAGCTGCTTATTCAACATTATGTATACTTCTTATTACTATTTATTTATTGCTATTAGGTACCTACGTTTTGTTTTGTGTTAGTTATTCAGTGTTGGAATTGTTTTTTTCTCTACATGGTAAAATCAAAAGTTCAAGTGGAACTTTTTTATTTAAAAAATCTATATCACTATGAAAGTCCATGCTTCATTGATTTTGGAGCATCTTTGAAAATTTTATATTCATAACATTATACATAATTCGAAAGGAAAGAAAACAAGGAATTTGATGAGCGGATGAAATACAGGGTGTTCTACTGAAAAAATCATAAGTTTGATGCGTACTTATCTCCAAAATCATATACTTACCCCGAAAAAAAAAATGAGTGCGCCACTAGTTTCTGAGTGACATTCTCTATGAGATAAAATTTCAATCAGTCATTATCGCATTTTTCATCACTGAGGAACTTCGTTGATATGGAGATGGTCGACAAAGTGTGAAATGTACAGTGCTTTATACGTAACCAGTTAGGAAACGCGTCATTTTGTTTGACGACGGGATTATGCGAGACGAACGAACGTATTACGTGTAATTTTTTTTCTAATTTTGCTAGAAATTTTCGCTCGAACAGATAATATAATGACCATCATTTCTACATGAATTCTACCGATTATGTACAAAAATTGAGTATAGGCAAGTCGACTCCGCCCGTCACTTCGGAGTATCCGTCATAAAATAATATGGTCGCAAATTAGTGACCAAATTCACGAAAAAGACTCGTTCGATACTTCAATCAGTGAAAAATGGCTGATTCAAGTTCAGTTTTTCCAACTGATATTGAGAAAGCAGCTTGAAATACATTATTCTTTTCGTCCAACCACATATTCAATAACGTAACTGGTGCTGTAGTGAATAATATTTCATCACCAGTTAAACCAGTTATGTTATATTTCACTTTACACCACAGGTTATACGAAAAGTGAGAAGTTTCAATATTTCCGTAGTTTTGAAAAGTTCCACATCACATGCCAAATTAAATAAAAAAGAATTTCGAGCCAAACTCAATATTTCCAAGGGATATCCTGAAACAGGTTGATTTTCATTCTCAATTCCCACATTTATAATAGACAATTTCTTGAATGGAACATCCTATCAACTATTGAATTCTCGAAATCTTCATGGAAAGCTGAATTCAGGGTGTTCCATTGAAAAAAAACACAAAGCTATTAGACTACCTGAAAAAACGAATGACACTGTATATAAAACAACTACACAAAATAAAAGTTTGGGTGGTTTCAAACAACTTTTTCATTTAACATTCCTCAATATTCCTATAAAAACAACATAATGACCTCTTTATACTGAACTTTCCTTGAATAAAGTACCATTCCTATTTCACATTCTTGGGGGAATTTAAGACTAAAAAAAATTTTTGGAATGATGACTTAATAAAAACAAATTATCATAGGGATTTTCTTTCGTGCGCTTCAAGCGTTGAAAAATATGTTCCATCAATAACTAATCCAAGTGCTTCGTAAATTTTTTATTTTATAAGGATGCTTGCCAAAAATTCGACGGATGACGTCACAATGTGTCCATGATGATTGCAGACAAAAAGGTTCCTGCATGATCCGCCATTTTGAAAACAAATGTCATTTGAAAGGTATTTTTTTGCTCTATCGACTTACGTAAAATCATTCATACAGAGTGCCATTTGAATTTCAGTAAAATTTTGGGGCAAATCCTCTGTACTTGTACAGTGTGCAACATATGGAAATTTTTGATGAATTGCACAACCAAAATACAGTCAAACAGCATACAGGGTATGTCAAAAAATATAAAAAATGCTCAGGAGTAAAGTACCCTTATTTCAGAAAATTCAGCAAACTGTTATGGAAAAAAGTTCTTTACAATTGAAAGTTTTTCCTGAATACCCAAACATGGCCTCCTAAGACATATTTTAGTGTTTCGATTTGTTCCATTAATAACTTCCCAATTTGTATTTTTTTTATATTCACCCTGAACACTTTCATAATTTGATCATAACAAAATCAGTTGATCATACTTTTGTTGAAATTAATGCACTTTTGTGCAATCAACTTGGATTTTATTTTTTCAGGGAATCACAAACTTGATGTTTGTTGCAACGATATACAGCTTAATTTTGAGATTTCGCAAACCATATTTTCAACAAGGTAAAACATCATTAGATAAGGAGTATGTCACCAAACTGCCTCAATATTTACTGTCAACCCTCATTTGTTCTGTTCCTTGATGGGTGTCCGTGATTTTTCAAAAGATATCATGGTTGTCGATCAATTTGTTCAGCTTTTTCATAAACATTTCAAATACAAAATGTTCACATTAAATGAAGGTTTTTGAATATGCCTATTATCATTAATGATGTTTTACCTTGTTGAAAATAGGGTTCGCAAAATTTCAAAGTTGAGCTGAATATCGTTGCAACAAACATGAAGTTTGTGATTTCCTATGAGAATTGTAATCCAAGTTGAATGCAAAAATATGCTCGAATTTGAAAAAAAAAAATGGGAATTTAAACGAAAGGAATTGAAGAACTGAAGAATGTCTTAGGAAGCCATGTTCTGGTATTTAGGTATGAATTTTAATTGTGAACAACTTTTCTCAATAACATTCTGCTGAATTTTTTGAAATACGGGTACTTTACTCCTGAGCACTTTTTATATCTTTTTACCTACCCTGTATGCTGTTTGACATGCAACTATTCTGAGTGCACTTGAAATGATGATCGAACATGCACCAACTCTTGGCACTATCTGTATTTTGGTTGTGCAATTCATTAAGAAGATTCCCATATGTTGCACACTTAAATAACCACACTGTATATTGAAATTATGCTCATATTAATATTTTGTGGAAGCGAGAAGGGAGAATCCCAAATAATCAAGTAAAATGTATGTAACACCTCCTCGATCAACCAACAGGCGGTATTTCGAGCCGCCATTGCTTGAGATTCGACATTTCATGGAAGATGAATGAAGTCATTATGATATCCGAAACGCAAATGAAATTGATCACGTACAAAGTACCTCATTGATCACATACAAAGTACCCCATTGACGAACGGAAGATTTTGGTATATAAACGAATTGGGTCCAATCAACTTATTTTGACCTCTACTTCAAGTAGAGCAATTTTGGGACACCCTGTATATAATCTATAACTGAAGTCATGTGAGGGATTTGAGCACAATTGACAATAAGAAATCACTAGATTCGAAAACTCTTGGGGAGTAGGTTTCCCGAAACGAAATAGCGATATACAAATGCTACAAGTTCTTTATTTATATTATCTACTATTTAATTGAAGAATCAAATTGAAAGGTATACACTCTGATCCGAATCTCAGACCATGACTATAGAAAAGTTTGAAAGTTTGATGTTTTTCTCCAATATTTATATGTTCAGAAATGGACATACAATGATTCCATTTCTGCCTTATAGAATCTCCGAGAATAGATTCACCTATTATACATAGAAAACATCGTTATATTCACATGTCTGATGTTTTGTTATATAATTTTTCAACAAAAAGAATGATATATACTTCTTTATCTTGATACAATCAAATTATCATGTCAATATCTTCCTGATTCGGATCAAACAGATTATCAAACACAAATACTACAATGTACGAACCTATCTCAGCCCTCTAGAATTCTTCATAAAACAGTTTGAATCAGATTTGAGTAGGTATAGCAAGGAATTTCTATCGATTCAACTTGGCAACAATGCGCTACCACTTGTTCCGAGTCTCCACGCGTCTCACACATTCTGGTATATTGACGGTCTGTCGATGTACGGTTCTGATGTTTTACGGGTCTGCTAATGTACGGTTCTGCCATTTTACGGTTCTGCTATTTCACGGGTCTTAATCCAAAAAATTCTGAAAATTTACGGGTTTGGTAGCTGCACGATTCTGCCATTGTACGAGTCTGTCATTTTACGATTCTGCTGTTTTACGGGTCTGTCGTTTTTCGGTTTTGATGAATTATGGATCGGAAATTCCGGTAGTCCGATGGATTATGAGTCTGTCGATGTACGGTTCTTGCATTTTACGGATCTAGAGTATTGGCAGTCTGTGCTTTTACGAGTCTGTCATTGTACGGATCTTTCATTTTACGGGTATCAAAAATCGACAGTCTGTCTTTTTACGGGTATGAACTTTTCGCATTCTGCCATTTTTAGATTCTGTACATCACAATTCTGCCAGTTTGCTGGTCGGGAATGTTCATTCTGATGAAATGGTGGTCTACAGAGTACGGGTCGCTGAATTACAGTCTGTGCTTTTACGGTTCTATGACTTTACGATTATATATTTTTATGTTTCTGACGACATGGGGAGTATTTTATTTACTGGTTTGGCAAAGTACACTTCTGAATATATGGCAGTCTTTCGATATACTATTGTGATTTATGCATTCTGACATAATGCAGTCTGTCAAAGTACGGTTCGACAAATTACGGGTTGTACATATTGCAGTCGCTGAAATATGGTTCTGATGATTTGCTATTCTGATTTCTTACTATTCTAGTCAAATGAATTCCTACTAATCGACGGTCTGTGTCGATACGTTCTGATGATGTATATGGACCCCCAATAACATAGATCGACCTTAGATCATGAACCTTATAGATTTGTGGCACGAGCTCAAGCGGTACACAGAACTCGTACGAGGAACGGGTCATGCATATAGCTATTACGCTGATGAAAGTTTCATCAATCTCGAAATTGGAGATGATACTTACGGAGTCACACAACGATGGAAGAGAGTATAACTTTTTCTACTCTCATAACTAAAATGGCAGTTAGCGTACGGATATGCAACACGCTAAATGATCGATTAATCACGAATTGACGATCTGTGATTTAAACGAAATATTGAACACGTAACCATGGCAACACGATTTATTAAACACATTGTCATGGCAACACAGTTCATTAAACACAGCTTCAGTGATTTGAGACATGTCTGGCCTGTCAATTGTATCAACTATCAACTGTAATTATCAAATTCCGTATAGAATCATTCAAACAATATTCGTCTGTATCAGAATTATCCATTCAATTTATGCGAAATGTTGACGGAAGTGAAATCGAAGAGAATGTTCTGGTACTTGCATATCACCAAGAAGTGTAAAACCGAAGCATCCATCTTTGAGAACAATTCATTCATTCTGCGCTAAGCTGGCTAAGCATGACATAGAACGTGAAACAAAGGTTAGTAAGCAATGACTGGACGTGGACTGGACACATCTACAACAACAACCAATATCACTTATTCGTGTCTCGCTGGTTGCATGCATTGCATGTATTATGTTCTCAATTCCCATTTCTTTCTAATTAATTTGTAGGTTAGCAGGAATAGCAGGTATGTTAATGTAATTTTCGGAGTTCGTAGAAAAAGCATAGTATGTAACGCGTTTATAAACTCTTCTAGACAGTCGTTTATCAAACACTCGCTCCGCTCTGCTCCGCTCGTGCTTAAAATACTCGTTACTGAAAGGACGTTTATAACACTTGTTACATAATATACTATTGTGTTCTACACTAAACAGAACGCACTGTGGGATTACTACAGATGTAACGACAAATTCAATTTTCCACCTCTTCCTGAAGAAAAAAAACAAAATCGCAGGTTGAGATATTTTCTCATTCTGGGTATAGAAAAACATGCAAATCGATAGTAGGGAAATCCATACTGATTGAGAACGAGAATTGTCGCTGGTAGAGGAATTCGAAAAGATATGAAAACCTACTGGTATCTTACAAGAAGTCAAGACTCACGCCACCTCATTACTAAGTGAGTATAATACTTTATATTTACCCATATTTACGAATGTATACACATTTATACAAGATGATACTCTATCTGGACAATATGAAGTTGATAAGAAGTTAGGAGATAATACAAATAGGTATGTAATCGATTTCCAGCACAACATAAAATTCAAAAGATATAGGATATTATTATGCTGCTTTCTCACAGACAAATTGAAGCATATCCATCTTCCAAACAAAAACTTGGTTCAGCTGGCCTAGATGAACCCAGAACGCAAAATATGCCCAATAACCTCTGTTCTCATGACTAAAGTACTAAATTCTACCGAACAAATTCATCATATCTCAGTGACTAAGAGACCTCGAATGCATAACTATGTGACTCACTTTTGACCCAAGGAAGAAACACCAAATTTTATGTAACCAGACATAACGCATTTCTTGAATGAGGAAGAAACACTCGAATTTACATTGAAGGTGAAAGATGATGCATTTCCAAAGCCCACAACTCAAGTATAGTGAAGTGACTGTAACTAAAGTTCAACTGTCACAACGGTACATTTGCCAGACAAAAAAATTACTCGAGGAAGAAAAATAGATAGTATCGAAGACAATCAGAAATCGAATACTCGAACTCTATACCAGACTAAAAAGAACGGCAAAAATCACTTCAAATCAATCTCACATTCAGATTTTGTTTCGGACTCCGAACCAGATTCACCTTCAGTATCAAAATCACAATAATTTCTTTTCAGGTCTCTGATGTGAAAATTTCCTATATCATTACCTTCAGGGTCATTGAGAGCATGAGCTAAATTGGAAAGTACCTTATATACGGCAGCAGGAATAAGTCGAGGCGCATGTTCAGCTAAATAATCATTTGGAGCACTAGAAAGGGTATAGTTTTTCTTTCAAACTCTATCACCCACATGGAATCTAAAAGCTCTTTTCCTCAGATTATGAGCTCTCGCATTACGCATAAATTCCTGATGAAGTTTCTTCCTGACAACCTCATACAACTTAGGTATTTCCTGTGAATCATCTAAGAGTTGGAGTTTATCACCAATTCCCTTTTTATTAATGTCATTTTCTGAAATTTTTTCATAATATTCTCCTGATAATCGAATATTCCTTGCAAAATTCAAGAATGCAGGAGGATGACTGTCATGTTTTGCTAGCCGTATGGCTTGTGCTACCTTGAAAATCGACATATCCCAAGTCTATGATCGGATGGCAGTTACAATGACACGATTCACCTGCTCAGTGTGATTCACTTGAGGGTGATAGCTAGCATTATACCAGATCTTTTGGACCTTATGATTCTTCATGAACTGTTTGAATTCTCTACTAATGAACTGACTTCCATTGTCGTACGAAAATACCTGAGGAACACCAAAAATCAAGAACACTTGTTTCTCCAAAAACTTGATAATTTCTCCAGAAGTGGCTTTCGCCATAGGATGGATCGATACAAATTTTTTGAAGTAGTCAACCACGACAAGTAAATACTGATTTTCATTCTTCGAGCGAGGATAAGGCCCTAACAAATCAGCTGGAACTAGTTGGAATGGAAAATTGACATTTCGATAGGCACTTATAAAACCCGCTCTAGGAAGATTTGAACTTTTATTGGCAGCACACACCAAACATTTTACATACTGATGAACGAATTTACGAATATACGGTCAATAGTATAACGCTTAAATCCTTGCCAAAGTTTTTGACACCCGAAAATAAGATGCTTTTTCGTTATCATGATAGTACTTCATAATATCATTACGATTTGCTGTGGGAACGACAATTTTTCACTGACAAGTTACTCCCAACATTATGTTTTGGAAAAATATGTTTGGATAGAACTCCATTCTCTAAACGATATGATGGGTAAGCCTCGGGGTTTTCATCAACATTTTTAATCATCTCAACGTACCAGCTATCAGGCCTAAAAGACTAGGTATCCAAAACTGAGTTATCTACCACAGAACGACTGAACGCATCAGCCACTAGGTTATTCGTACCAGGGCGATGCACTATACGAAAATTGAACTGAGACAGTTTCAATGCCCATCTCGTCAAACGACCTGAACGATTAGTAATGTTATGAAGCCATACAAGTGAAGCATGATCACTTTCTACAGTGAAAAACGTGCCTTCTATGTTACTACAAAATTTCTCAATACCAAAAATAACTGCCAACATTTCCTGTTCTGTGACGGTATATTTTCTGTGGGCTTTATTCAGAGACTCACTAGCAAAGGCGATGGGGTGTTCGAGACCATCCTGTTCCTGATAGATCACTGCTCCCAGACCAGTATAAAAAGCATCACACTGTATTACACGGGTTTTCGAAAAATCCGCACAAGCTAAAACAGGGGCAGTTGTCAACAATTCCTTGATCTTCTTGAAGGCCTCGTCAGCTTTCTTCGTCCATGTGATGGGATGACCTTCCTTTCTACCACATAGAAGTGCTGAAATAGGGGTAGCTATTGAAGGAAAGTCTCCAACAAATTTCCTGTACTATCCAACAAGTCCTAACAACCTTCCCACTTCCTTAGTAGTCTTCAGAATGGGGTAATTAAGTACTGCCGATACCTTCTCTGGATCAGTACGAAGGCCACATTGGTCAACAACAAAACCTGAGAATACCATAAACATCATGAAGTACTTTTAGATGAGTATCAAAATCTGAAGTAGCCACGACTATATTATCTGAGTAGACAAAACAAAAGAGGCATCACACAAAACTCGAACAAACCTCTGCCATACACTGCAGAAGTTGTTCTATGAGTTCTACCTGAACGATCCTCTGGGGCAATATTCCGAAAAATATCCATAACCGAAGTTCCACTTTCTGATGAGAATTAAAGTCGGACATAGAATGAATTGTATTTACTGCACAAACATTAGTGTTATAATATAAATTTTCAAAGTTAACTCTCAAATCGAAAATTCGCAAAAAATCAACTTCCAGAATTAATGTATGTTTTATTGAAGGAATCATTTGAATTTTAACCCATTAGTGCATGAAGTTACTTTTTTTCAAATCTCTATATTCTGAAGATGTTTACTCATTCAAATATACCCAAAGAATGATAACTTATGACGAATAATTTTTTTTTACAACAGATTTTTTTTATATGACACGTCCATTTTATTGGACTCTATGCAAATTGGTTCATTGATGAAAGTGATCAGTAGGGAATTCCAGTATTGATTTTCATTCAAGTACATATCCAGAACATGAAAAACTCAATAACATCAATCACAATATTATCAATAATAATAATAATGATAATAATAATGAAAATTATACATCATGATGACTTGATACATTTTGAAGCATCTCTCAGATGCAGTCCTATTTTACATATAAAATTGCAATTTTGTATACTCTACTGAATGAAATTCAGCTGATGGGTTTATAGAAATGCATCATATCAAGAAATTATTTAGGATAATACTTCCAGACCTTTTTTCGGTGCTCCTCACACGATCCACAAAACTTAACACGTTGACTACCAAGCCTGATTTCAACATTCTGACCCAGGGTACCATATGTATCACCGGTGATGCTCTTTCAGAGTTCACTTCAGTACTTTATGTATCACCAGTGATAATGGACACATATCATTTGAATGCTTGTAGAGAAGCCTAGTGTATAAACGAAGGAATTAGATTGTGGGTATGGTACAGGTATGAACCAAATAATATCGGGTTGAAGTGGGTATCACCAGTGATACACATAGATCTGGAAAATGCCTATAGAAATCGACTGGATTATTCTGATGAAAAGACGCACCGCTCACTCTCTTGTCAATTTTTTATTGAAATTGCTACACTCATAAGTAAAAAATAATCTTATCAATAATCATTGTACAAAGAAAATACTAATGTTTTTTTTTTGGAAACAGTCCAAACAGTATGAAGGTTCCTCGGGGCATTCCGCGTAAAAGGTGCATGGTAACCGAGATGGTAACCAATTTTGTATGTTCTCGAAATACGTTTTTCGTCTTAATTGTCCATTATTTTCTCATGAAGGTTTGAATAAAGGCGCTTATAATCGAAGAAAAAACAACAAAATATAAGGAGTTCCCTACAATTATATGATGAAATGGTTCATTTATGTACCATGTGAATCACCGGTGATCTTTCAGCAAACTCTATCGAGATGAAGGCATCTGCTTCAAAATACAATATAGCGACATCTTGTAGCGAAAGGCTACGTTTTGAGTTTGATTCTTCATTTGGTACAGATAGGAAGTATGCGATTTTTTACGGTGGTTTGTAGAGCGAATGAGAGTGTGCATCACATGAGACTCATATGGTAGCCAACGTGTAATTAGTTGAACTTTACAGCCAGTTTACCCATAGTCATGATGGTCTGTGATGAAATGCCTGTTTCTTGTCCATGGAAATAATAATTAACTTATAATCTTTTTGTGAGGAATAATTGATGTTCTTGTGACTATCAACTTATGATTCCTGCATGAATCTACTTTTGGAGGGCTCACCTTTCATGAAATTTCTGCTACAGACTATCTGATGGGTACTGCATCTTTGAACCAGTAAGATCATCCCATTCAATTGCAGATAACCATTTTTCTCTTCTCTTTCTGAATAAGTCACTTTCACTGGCCAAATACTCGTGATTCAGGATCTTGGGACCCAGTAAAATCCCATTTTATCCCTGTCATGGCAAGACCCACATACATCCTACTATAATGCATGTATGAGGCATTTTACCTCATCATAAACTGTGAACTGTGGCACAAGGTCCAGAACAGACGAGAAACAAGTCTAACAAGTACAGGAAATCACCAAATGAAATAGTTCACCACTATAGTATCACTATGATCAACACATAAACTATCATGATCTAATAACCTGTATTACTGATATAGAGTCAAATCTTGAAAAATAATGAAAGTTCGAGGCATATATTTCAATTTGAAGCAAACATGATTGTCTATAATCAAAAAAACAAGTCCAACACACATTGGAAATCACAAGAAAAACAGTTTCATCACTACAGTCACATATGGCAATATCCATTGTGTGCCAACAGCCGCCATATTGCTTTTCGTTTGACAGGTCGCTGGATTGCCTAATTGGACCCTTTTTTGCACCGTCTTCGCGGAAACGGCCATCGAGCGAATACTAAAAATAAAAACTATTAGCACAGCTTACCCTATTAAATTAGTCTTACCTCAGATCTTGACCTGTAAACATATTGTGCGTACGCTCTGCTTAAATTGAAAAGTTTTCGTACAACAATCGACTAATTATTACAAAAAATCAAACCAAAGCAACATACATAATAAATAACACTTAAAAGAGTGTTACATTGGCGCTCAACGTAGTGGCCTTGGGTTTTATTTGTAATAAATGAGTGTAAATCAGTGGTGATTTGAGTGTTACCAAAATCGAAAATCCGCGAGTTTGTTGTATGCTTTTATACGGTATAGGACATGCACGGACTAGAGTGAACTCTTACGAACTGGACAAACGACTCGGGACATTTTTCACGTAATTCGTGCTTCTACAGTGTAGGACACAGTGAAAAACAATACCGTGTGTCGTGATTCGTGCTTCTATTGGATGACCCAAATTGGGTAATGTATGTTAAGAATCCATAGACTGACAAACTGTAAGTACTTATACCTACTTCATTGCCTGTTGACACCGTGGATCACCCAAAGGACATTCGATCGTTGCGTTCGCGTGATATTGAAATTGATTCGCCGTCGGTTTTGTTCAAATCGCAATCGTGTTCTACCAATATGTCCGTTACGCTGACAGATGAACAATTTCAACAGTTATTGAGCAGGATATCGGTAGCCAACCCCGTAGCAGTTCTGTCGTCTGGAAATCTCTCGAAATGTTCGTCGCGTTTTGATGGCTCGAAAGACAGTGACGTCAATGCATTTCTCAATGCTTTGGACATTTTCCTTGACTGTACTCAAGTGTCGGAGGACAATGCGTTCGAAGGATTGCCGATGCTTTCAGATGGTTTCGCCGCGACGTGGTTTCAGGGTGTAAAATCAACGATTTCAACATGGAAAGACGCTGTTGATCTGTTAAGAACTACTTTCGGTCCTAAAAAACCGCCACATCAAGTGTATCGCGAATTATTTGCCGAAGAACAAGACTCAAAAGTAAAAACTGATATTTTCATATGCAAGTGTCGATCGATTCTTGCGAAACTTCCAACTGGGTCTCTCACAGAAATAACTCGGATAGATATGGTCTACGGTTTGTTGCACAAGAAGATTCGCGAAGAAGTGTCGCGCGATCAAATACCCAGTTTTAGTGAGCTGCTCTCTGAAGCTCGGCTTGCCGAAGAGACTCTTGATGATTCATTTGATTCTTCTGACACAAAAAGTGATCAGAAAAATAGAACTGAACCGCCACGTTGAATCTTTTGTGAAAATCTCGGCCATACAAAAGACGAGTGTCGAAAATTAGCCAGTAAACAACAGAAACCTACAGAAAACAAGAAAAATTCGCCTTCTACGAGCAGTGCAAACCAAACTGTAACCTCGAGTTCATCGAATTCTGCTGGTCTTGTTTGTTATGGTTGTAAACGTCCCGGATTCGTCCGCTCGAAATATCCTACATGTAGAAATACAGCGACTACTTCTGTAGAGTTTTTCAGTGCTGAATATCAGAGGAAACACGCTCTCGTCCTATGCTCAAAGTGAACATATTGGGACATAATGGTGTTGGAATCCTTGACACTGCGGCTAAACAGAGTATTGCAGGTCCAACTCTCTTTAAAATTTTCAAAAACAGAAATCGAGTTTTCACAAGCAAAACGGTTGTGATAAAACTTGCAGATGGTACCTCAAAAACCGAAGAAGTTTTACTCACACAAGTGAATGTGTTCATCAGAGATCGTGCAGTTCCAACAACCTTCATCATAATTCCTGAGGCACATAATAATTGTACATTATTAGTTGTTGATTTCATAAGTTCTGAATATTGCCGATCGTGTCTGGAGCTTTACGGATGACGATTCTCTCTATGATTTGGACTTTGAATCTGAGAACCTCGTTCAAGATTTGCATATCACCAGTTTCGAAACCTTACGTTCTGAAGAGGGACATCAGCTCAATGATGAACAACGAATTCGTTTATTGAATTGCTTGGGGGAAAAAAGTGATATATTCGAGCTAGCAGGAGAGCCAACTTCGTATGCAGAGCATTCGATAAACACAGGAACTCATACGCCAATATCCTTACCACCATATCGAATGTCACCGGCTCGCAAAGAACAACTCGAAGCTGAGCTTGATGAGTTGCTTGAAGACAACATCATCGAAGAAGCTGAAAGTCCTTGGGCAGCTCCGGTAGTACTTGTGCCTAAGAAAGGGGTAGGAATTCGCTTGTGCATTGATTATCAGAGGCTCAATGCGATCACAGTATCTGACTCCTACCCTCATCCTCGTATGGACGACCTACTCCATGCTGCGAAACATACACCATTTATGTCAACCATTGACCTTCGCTCCGGTTATCATCAAATAAGGGTTGCTGAATGTGATCCAGATAAAACAGCATTCACAACTCTGTTTGGAACTCTTAGTTATCTCTGCATGCCTTTTGGCTCACGAAATGCTGCGGCAACCTCTCAAAGGTTGATTGACTATTTTCGACGAGGATTGAGTAATGTTCTGGTTTTAGCAAACTCAGATGATCTTATTATCCTTTCCTCCGATTTCGATCAACACCTCGAAGACTTAATCCTCGTTTTCTCGAGGCTAAGACAATGGGCTTGTATCACAAAAAAATTTTATATCATCATTCGATAGAACTCACCCAAACAAGCTCACCACCGCAAACCGTTTCTTTCTGTGAGCTCCCTACGTTTTATAAAAAATTATTGAAATCCACGATTTTGCAGACCTCTGAAAACGAGGCGATGATGTGACGTCAAAACCCTAATACTGGAACAAGACTATTCCAGACAGAGATGGATGATACATGATTTCTGACAGAGTGAATCAGCGCGAGATCACAGTTGAAAGAATTAATATATAAGTTGCCTCAGTCTCCGTCGGGCTTTTGGTATTTTTTTTTACCTATGGCGAGATGAGGTTTCTACGTCATATGAGGGTCCGTTTTCAGAAGGTACTATTATTAATGTCCAAAAATAAAACATTCCAGTTAATTTTTTGATAGAATTATGTCGTCGATCATTATTTATGTATGAAAGGATCATTATGAACATGGTTTGAGTTGAAAGTTCCACTAAGGTGTACACGCCCATTTCGATTGAGAGCCAATCGATCGGAATGCATTTTCGTTTGTACCAGCGTTAATTACCTTGGACATCTGTCGACTCCGGCCGGTATAGCCGTTGATCCGAAAAAGACTGCAGCTATTGCCAACTCACCTCCACCTCGCAACGTGAAAGGAGTTCAATCATTTTTGCAGACCTGTTCCTGGTACCGCCGCTTTATTGAAAATTTCGCTGAAATCTCACGTCCACTCAGTGAATTCACTCGAGAAAATGTTGTTTGGTCTTGGACTGAATGACATCAACAATCATTCGACAAGCTGAAAACTCTCTCAACCACAGCATCGGTCCTCCAGCAGGCTGATGAGTGCAAACCATTCTACATAAGGACAAATGCGAGTTCTTATGCGCTAGGAGCAGTCCTGTACAAGGAGAAGGAAGTGAAGAGCACCCAGCCGGTTGTTGACAAAACCTGAGCAAAACTACTCAACTACGGAAAAAGAAGCTCTCGCAGTTGTATGGGCCTTGAACAAGTTTTGTGGATATATTGAGGGATCTCAAGTGACATTATCAACCGATCACCAACCATTACGCTGGTTGCTGAGTCTCAAATCCCCCACAGGGCGCCTAGCCAGATGGGCCCTTCAGATTCAAAGTTATAATCTCAATATTGAATATATCTGCGGCAAAAAGGACTGCGAAGAATCTCATTTAGTCGTACCAGAGCATAAAAGAAAACGCGTGATGCAGGAGTATCATGACAACCCTACTGCTGCTCACTACGGCATCGAAAGAACTTATGCCAGGTTCGCTAAACGATATAACTTCACTTGTATAAACAGATATATCACCGATAATATCAAGGATTGTGCAGACTGCCAAAGGTACAAAGCCTCAAATCAAAAGCCTGTAGGTTTGATAAAAACACCCGTATATGCCCAGCGATTCGAGATCATTTCTATAGATCTCTTCGGCCCTTTACCAGCATCTGATGATGGAAAATGATAAATCCTCATAACTGAAGATGTTTCCACAAAATGGGTGGAACTTTTCGCACTCGAAAGCGCCACTGCTGAGAGATGTGCGCAAGTACTCTTGGAGGAAGTATTTATGTGATTTGGAATACCACGTAAACTCATCTCAGACAATGGAGTACAGTTCATTTCAGAAATCATGCAACAAGTCTGTTACCTCCTGAATATAAATCAATTATTGATTCCGGTGTACCACCCCGAGGCAAATATGGTGGAACGAAAAACCGTGATTTAAAACCACGATTAGCGATACTCGTGGAAACAGAACATGAGAAATGGCCGCAAATGCTACCAACAATACGATTTGCAATGAATACTGCGAAGAGCGAAAGAACAAGGCATACGGCCTCATATTTAACTTTCGAAAGGGAGTTAAGAACCCTGGATGAAGTCCAGAACGACATAAGATTTGTGGTAAAATCTGATAGTTTCCTGCCCCAGATCACACCATATTTACAAAGAATGGCAGTTACGTGGCAAGAAGCACGAAGCGAACATGATTGCCAGCAAGATCGACATGAGCAATATGCTGATGAAAAACACAAGAAAGTGAAACCTTACGTCGAAGGAGACCAAGCATGGGTGACAACTCACACACGCAGCTCTACTTCAAAGAAAACAAGTACTAAGGTCGTGTATTCCGTAAGTTATCAAATAGCGGCTCCTGACTCCTTGAACACCCCATTCGGTGTCTATCACATCAGCGCACTACAACCGTACCATGGACTTGAAGATCAAGAACCTATTGTGGGACTCCGAAAGAGAGGCAGACCGCCGAAGAAAAAGAAGACATCCCAGGAAAATTCTTCGTGATTTCTTCTCGGGTCGAGAGCAGAATACGAGGGAGGACTGTAACAACCCATTATCATAATCCACCCTGTACACATTCCTGAGCACATTCCGCTCCGCCTATTTGATCCTTTTTTGCACCGTCTTCGCGGAAACGGCCATCGAGCGAATACTAAAAATGAAAACTATTAGCACAGCTTACCCTATTAGTCTAACCTCAGATCTTGACCTGAAAACATATTGTGCGTACGCTCTGCTTGAATTAAAAAGTTTTCGTACAACAATCGACTTATCATCACGAAAAATCAAACCAAAGCAACCCACATAGTAAATAACACTTAAAAGAGTGTTACACCAACATATTTTGAGATGTACCATCAGCAGTGGTTACACTCAAACATTTCTCATACTCTATAGTTATATTATATTTATGTAACAGATGATATCCAGAAGAGCCTGAAATTGAAGCAGTACTGCCAAATAAGAGCTTCCAATTGGTCATCAAAAATTTCCACTTTTGAATAGGGACGATTATCATCAGGTTTTCTGTGGAGAATGGGACTCACATTAACTTTTGAAATATACAAATCCTCAACTTTATTGAGACTTTATTGAGCCATAGTTTCCATTCAGACTTAGAGGTGATTATTTCTGCTTTTCTTTCTGAGAACTGGTTGGACGTGTTCCGTCTGAAATTTGGGGAACAGGATTGCTGTTGACGACGTTCGGACTGTCATCTCCAGCGTCCTCGTTTTTCGAATGACATAAATCTGGATTACAAGAAAAACATTCAGTTTTGGTTACATTCCTTTTTCCACAACCATAACTGAATCTGAATGAATTTGAATGATTCGAAGATTTATTTCGACTCGATTCAACAACTAGACAACTGAGATCAAGCTCAAGCAAAGAATTCCTGATGGTAGGAGGGAGTTTATACCGTTCTGCCAAAAGTTTCAACTCCTCCAATTCCTTACACAACTAAGAAAGTTCATCAATACTATTAATATCGTTGAGTGCTAGAACTAAAACATATGAGGGTGAGAGATTCTTACGAATTTCATCGACAATGACTTGTTTCCCTGGTTTATTAGACAGTCTATTGTACAGACTTTCCATAGCTGAAATATACAGAGTAACCCTTTCGTTGGTACCCTGGGTACGTCTAGGGATCTCAAGCATAAGATCATCATTATAAGAATAGTAGCGAATTCTATTGGTAAAACTGGCTCGCACCTCGGCTCGCACTGAGTGCATATTTTGTATTCCATTGGTAAAACTGGTGTCGGATTTTAAATTCCATTGGAAAACTGATTCGCATAGTTTAGAGCTCAGTGCAATTATTCTCTCACGAGCTCTAATAGGTCGTGCGAAGTCAGAGCAGTTTTAAAAATGGCGAAAACATTGAATATGCATGGTTCAAAAACCAAAAATGAGTGACATTCTAATCATCATCATCAAGTAGTGATGAAAATTTGAAGGTTTCAAGAAAATTAGAGGGATTACTTCCCAGAATTCATAATTTTGTTGGGTTTATTGCACTATAATTCAATGATGAAAATTATTTTCATGAAACATCAACTTTGTTCTTTATTGAAGTCAAGAAAGAATTTCAGGATGCGGACAAGTTATAAACAAAGACAAACAAATTTATCCGATTTAACTTCCAACAATGAAATTTCATTATATTATTTCGTATTTCATTGGGAATGCACCAGTTCACATTTTGGAGACAACTAACATAGTGCGGGTGCAAAACTGGTGCAAAACGAGTGCACTATAAGAGAGAAAATCGTTGTACGAACTCATCGCAATCTCTAACTTTACTTCTGACATTGTTATACCAAGTGAGTGCTGGACCTCTGAACAGGTCACAAGCTGACAAAAATAAATCTTGTTCTGTAACACCTCTAGCTTGACTCAATAAATCAGCTTTTTCTAGAAAAGACTGGACAGAATCCTTCTGATTCGAACCAGTAAAATAAATATTCGATTTGTAAGGAGCCACAAACTTTGGAGTAGAATTTGAATGAACTGACAAGGACGTACGAAGAGGTGAGAGCCGAACATTTCGAAATTCTCTCAATTGACTTGAAAATTATGGAATAGTCGCCAGGATTATTCGAATATCAGGAAGTTGCTGCTATGTATAATTTTCAACATAAAATATGTAATTTCCCTATATTTTCCATTTAATGTTGACAGTCCCTTTGATAAAATATCACAATCAAATAACATCTTTTCATTGAATATAAAATGTTACCGGACTTTATACACAATGTAACGATATCTTTGCTGCATTGATTTATTTGCAAACATCACATCCATAATATTACTGAACGTTTGTTTCAGTAGTGGCTCCTACCTCGCAGTAAGATAGCGACAATATCTGATTATTGCTTATTGAGATATAGAAAAAAAAATAGTCGATAAATGGGTGATTCAGGTGCCAACTCCACGAGCTCAGCAAAATAATCCAGTTCCCCTTCATCAAATACCATTTCCTGATCAGTTTTTATTCCAAGATGTTTAACAAAAACAATGAGGATTCAGATTCGAGAGGAGTAGAAGTACCTTGGTTCTGTAAAACCATGAGCTGATCAAATAAATTGATCGTCAATTCATTTCCAAACACGAAGACAGCATTCAGTAGTGAAATAAAAATCGAATAGTATGGGCGGAGTATCCTCGTATCAATTCTGATCTTGATGAGCTTGAATCCTGAGAAATAATTATTATCAGTGATATGGAAATTGATTCTCTCATAAACAAGTTATATGACTTTATTCGAATGGATCTCAGTTCGGATATCAAACTCTCCTGAGTTACCTGGAGTCCAGTTATTCTTTCAGCCATTCTTCATGATGTAAAAACTTCGCAAACGATAAGATTTACACGAAATTCTCAAACACCGACTTGTTTCGCTAACACAGTAGCTTCGTCAGGTGATATACTGGTACAATAAACTGAACTAACGTTGGCTTGCTTGACTTTTACATATCCTACTTTCCCGACCTGAAGGATTACATCCTTCATGATATCACGTAATTTCCATTTTCTTATAATATAACTGAAACTATAATGATTGCACATCTGAGATTCATTTTTTGACATTCAATCCCCGTTATCTGGTCGTTTTCATTCTTAGATGTATGACAAATTGATATAATAATAATAATAATAATAATATAATAATATCATTTATTCAAATCGAATCTCTATTTAGTACATAACATAGTAATGATGAAGAAATTATTTATGAATAAATGAACATACTCGATAAATGAATGAACATTTGTTTCGAGATGAAGACGAAAAAAAAAATATGATGAGGACCTTAAATAATACATGCCTTAAATAATATGAAATTGACAATAAAAATATATTAGAATTTGAATTATATTTGTGCGAAAGTATTTTTGTATGATACATTTGCATCACATTGTATAGTAATTAATATTTTACAGGTGATAATCATCATTAGCGTGGAATAATCTGTGATATAATACATTTCCGATTGAATAATTATGAAATGTAAAGTACTATATTATAAAGTGTAATGAAAAATATTATAGGAATGAAGTGAAGTGGAGAAGAAGGTTTTACAAAATAATGATTCTTTCAACTAAATTCGTGTAACAAACATACTTCTAGAATTTTTCAAAATGAATTCCTTAAGTTCTCTTTTGAAAAGTGGAACCCCGGTAATGTTTTTGATTTTATCTGGAATTGAATTATATAGCTTTGGAGCAATGTATGAATATGTTCATTGGCATAGCGTTTTCGACATTCGAGGAACTGAATAATGATGTCTTTGTCGGGTATTATAGTAGTGAGATGGTAATTGTGTTATATTTTTGTTCTGGTGATATTTTAGGTTAGACGCGAAATAATGTAGTTGTCGGATATCGAATATTTCAGCTTCGATATCTATCATACAAGACGTAAAAAAAATCCTGAATTGAGAAAACCTAGTCACGAATCTGCGATTGGAAGTTTGAGAAAATAACGAGTATAATGATTATCGATTTGTTATACATCCAAAAATAATGACAACCAGATGACAGGGATTGGATGTCAACAAATAATTCTCAGATGTGAATTCGCAATAGTGTCAGTTATATTATGATGAGATGGAAATGGAATGGAATGGAATGAAGAATGGCTGAAAGAAGAACTGGACTACAGGATACTGAGAAAGGTTTGATATCCGAAATGAGTTTCATTCGAATGAAGTCATAAGACCTGTTCGTGAAATATATGATTCCCATATCACTGATACGAATAATTCTGGAAGTTTCAAGCTCATTTGTATCAGAGGTCCTGCAAGAGTACTTCTCCTTTATATATTTCAATTTTAATTTCAATACTGAACATATTGGTGAGTTATATTTGTATATCATTTTATGTTTTATTATTGATCCGATTTGAGGATGTCAATTGTTAATCTACTAGGATCCTTATTTCTCATACTCTCCTTCTGGATGTTCAACATATATAATTCAATGGTCGAAGGAGCAAATAGCCAGGTAAGTAGTTGTTTTTGTTGAATATTCAGAATAATATTCTCACGAGTGGGTTCTGACCTTCACAATCGTAGCTCGAACTTACTCGTTTGCAAGAGGTTTCATGGAATTCATAATCAGAGAATTTGATTCAACTCAACGAATTTATTCATCTTGAATAAAAACAATTCGGGCATGAAATGAATTGACCAGATGTCCAGCAACATACATCCAACTCAAATAAAAACTAAACAGAAAAACTTAAACTGATAATATCAAAAAACGTACTAACAGAAAGGCTCGCTTTTCGTTGGAGGATTGACATCATGCGAAAATGTTCAAAATTTACTCTCTGTTAGCCGATTTAAAAAACTATACCTCACGGTCCACTGTCCGATCCACAACTGCCAGTTTTTTTTTCTACTACATTTTCATTTCCGTTTTGGTAGTGGTAATTGATTCACCATAAAAACTAGTGTGTTCACCTCGATTCACCTCGATCGAAAAAATCCAAAACCAGCAGTTTCTGCCCATCAGCCACTTTACTCAAATAATGATAAAATTGAGATCCGAACTATGATTTTCTTTGAATATCGTAATTCTCTACTGCTTTCCTGTGAGCTGGATAATTCTAAGAATATGATCTAGATTAGGATTGTACTGTTCCTAAGTGAAATGAGAATTCCAAGTATTCTCAATAGAATTATAGTTTCCATCTATTCTTGACAATATTATCTGAATATACATATTTTTTTCTAGAGGAAAATGCGAATCCCCAACTCCACGATATTTTATTTTCGATTTCTCATCGTGTATGTTCAATAGATATAATTCAATGTTCGTCATTGCATATATTGCCAGCTCCTGGCTCTTCAGTAAATTTAAAAATAGTCATTTGTGTCTGAGCCTGAAAACCCGGTGATAAATCTCCTGCCATACAACATGATTTTCCTTCTTTTTCAACTTAATTTTTAATGATGTTATAGTGTGCCCATAATTTTGTCGGTACTTTTTGTCTGATGATGGCCGTTGTGCCGAAACCGGTGACATGTTTTTGACGATATAGTGTTATATAAATGTGTGGTCGACTGACTTTGAGTCTTTTGTTTTTTCTTTTGAAATTTTATTGGACCACTTTGAGATATGGATGATTTTCACGATTTTGATATAACGTCAGATTTTTGATATCCATCAATTTGATCTCTTGGTTCTACTACTCCTACTCAACTTGATACTAGATATCGCTGACTCTATGATTCATGAGAGTTTGAAGAAGATGTTTCTTAGAAAATATACGCACTAATGCTTTCAATTCTGAAATTTTATCAAAATCCACACTGCCCCTTTGCAGTTATCTCATTCCGGAACCGAACTCATTTGAATAAATGGAAAATGCAAAGCAAGTCAGAACAGATTCTACAACCCTTATTTTTTCCAACCCTAACTAATTATGTTCAGAGTTCTTAAAAGGAATTACTTATCCTTCATCTATAACGAGTGTCGGTCGATTTTACTCCTGCTCCTTTTAGTCCTTTGCCAGACCAGGATGAAGAGATCCTTCTCGTTGCGCAAGGAGAAACTTTTTTCATGCCATAAATATTTAATGAACGTTATTGGGGCTGCTCTGAGCATTAATTCTCTTCCTCCTGTATTGTGTAACATAAGCATGAAATTTTCAGGAAAACGGTAATGGAATACCTTATACTTTTGAAGAAGAAATTTCAACAGTTCATTAAAATCTCATTGGCGATGTCATTCCGTTCATAATATCGAAATACACTATACAAAGTTCCAAATGAATGTTTCTGGATCTCTCATCATTGATGAACGGGTTTATCAATTTGAATATTCGTCATTCGTATTCGATTTTGACGTGTACATAATAACTTTTCCAAAAAACTTACATAGTGTTACACCAGGAGAAAAATTTTGTTTCCATTTATATCTTACCATTAATGTTCATCAAAACTTCTCTCGATCACGGAAATATCTGATACACAGCAGTCTGTGCAGTGCAGGAATGCAAGAACTTTCTTATTTTGGAACCCATCGACCGCTTTTCAAGAATTGATATTCACTAAAATTCTTCTTTTTCGAAAATGTGGAATAGTTATTTTCTCGGAGGAAAATATCATTTGTTGAAGTGTTTGGAACGTCATTGATTACGTTATTATTTGAGTCTCGGAGAGATAAGTGAAACAATCGATTTTGACATACATAAAACACCCGAAATATCCCCAGAAAAAATTTAAATGCAATAATACCTCATTGTATCATTTCAATTACAGATAATGTTCAGATCTTTGTTTCTTGGATCCTTTCTCTATCAGTCTATAAAAACTGTCATTCAATTGAGAAACATATTGGGCACTCAAAAACCCAAACCATCATGACTCACTTCACCAATCAGTTATCTTTAAATTTGCTCTGATTGATAAGTATCAGTTTGATATTACGCATATAGAATGACACACCAGTACTCCCCTGAAATCCTCAGAAGATATACAGTTTGGTCAATGCATGATGAAGTCATATAATGACTGTGTGCCTATCATTTTTTCAATTATGAACAAATGTTCAAGAACATATATGGATTCCAAAATGATTGCCCCTACTTCAGTTGACACTCTGGTGACAATATCCATTTCCTCGAATTATAATTCATGGTGGATGAAATAAGGAAGTAAATGAGCTGTACCAGTTCCAGAATCAAAACGTCACTTTTCCCATGTTAATCTCCATAAGAAAAGTTAAGGTTCATTCTGCAATTTTTGGTTCCTTTCAAGGTCATCCAACGAGCGACGCGAGAGATCCGTTCTAGAGATAACGGCGCGCATTTCGATACATTTTTCAATCAGTAATGGCTATATACAGGGTGTATGAGTTGGCTAATAGTTGGGGAAAAAATATATAGAGTGAACCCAAAAGGCGTTATACCTCCCCGACGAGTAGACTACTAGCATATAGGCTACCCGCTAGCTAATGATATATACAGAGCGTTTGAGATGGATAACAGTCAAAAAATATACAGGGCGACCTACCCACTTTTGAGGGATTAGGCAGCTGACGTGTGACAGATGACAAAGGATTGATGACACGTGACTAGGCGACCTGCAAGTCGGCTATCTAATAATTTAATTCAATATACAGGGTGTTTGAGTTAGCAATAGCGATACAAAAGTATATACAGGGTGTCTCACAGGTAGCAAACATACGTATGACAGAGTATCCGTTTGATATACAGCAATAATAGCAATACAAACTCGCATAGGGCACTCGTGGCCTGACGTTTGACATTTGACAGATGACCAAAAACGCAAAACGGTGCGCATTTAATTAAATTTTTCACCCAATAATGGCTATATACAGGGTGTTTGAGTTGTATATCAGCTGAAAAAATATACAGGGTGATTCGCAGTAATACTACCCCACTCTAGGGTATCAGAGGGTTGAAGAGGGTGCAGGTACTCTAAGACAAGGATTTTTAACAGGCACTTCGAAAATAATGGTTTCTCTATATGCAAAGTCTCAAGGTTTATGAGATATCATTTGAAATGTGTGTGTGTAAACGTTCAGTTATGTGATGGAAATATGTCGAACAACTCTTTATCAAAACTCGTTCAATAACATGATATATACAGGGTGTTTGAGTTAGCAATAGCGATGAGAAAATATATACAGGGCGTCTCAGGGGTAGACTCAGCGAACATACGTATGATAGAGTATCCGTTTGATATACAGCAATAATAGCAATACAAACTTATATAGGGCACTCGTGGCAAGAAGTTAAAGGTGAACTCAGCAAAAGTGTGACAGATGACGCTATTTGACGATTCCGATCATTATACAGGGGTGTTTGGATAGCAATAAGAATATATACAAGAAGGCAAGAACTGACAGGCGGACCCTGCGAACATATTAACGTACGACAGATGACTCGCTAGAGTCCGTTGAATATACAGGGCTTTCAAATAGTAATACAAACTTGTATAGGGCAGATCAATTAAATTCAATTGGATTAAAGGAACTTACTCAGTCCGAAATGGCTTTATTTCTGAGATACAGGGTGGTAAAGTTGTAGAATGAAAATCGAATTATTCAGACATTCAACAACTAAAGTATGACAGATGACATTTATACTATTCGATAGATGACATATTACGTATGACACGTAACCTTCCAGCGCTTATCGAAAACAGATATCCAGGTTTAGCACAACCTACGAATTTCAAGAAAGCGAAAGAGTTAATTTTTCCCTAGATTCTACGGAAATTACAAGTTACGTCCCATAAGTGACTGCGTAAAACAAAGCAGAGTTTTCCCCAGATCTACGTACTTTTTCGCGAATATCATTATATACAAAGCGATTAGAAAAACCTAAGTCAACTGAAAAAACATATACAGGATGAGCCAAATAAGTGGAGTGGAATATATATTCAAGAAACATATACAGAATGAGTCACAAATCTCGAGTCGAATGAATTATTTGAAAAACATATACAGGGGTAGAAAAAATTCAAAATTTATTACCACTCATTCAAATAATAATGAAAAACAAACTATCGAACTACCATGAACCCAATCACGATGTAATTCAATCAAATGGATGATAGATGACATGACAGCAGATGACCGAGGCAGATAACAAACGATCGAATAGCAGTTTCTATATACAGAAACATAGCCAGAGTCTTGAAATTCTCTATACTTATAATGATAATATTAGACATCAGGCGAACTCAGCATACCTATACCCAGTAAAAACATCCTTTTACCGTCCACGTCGAAATATGTCGAACAACTCTTTAGCAAAACTCGTTTTTCTTATGGAAGTATTCAGATGTATTCAGAGGTCTTCAGATCATACCTTCAGAAGTATTCAGATGTATTCAGAGGTCTTCAGAGGTATTCAAAAGTATTCAGATGTATTCAGAGGTCTTCAGAGGTATTCAAGAGTATTCCGAAGATATTCAGAAGCACGAAGTTCGAGCTACCCCGTATGCAAACAGGAAAAAATAGGATATAAATACCTGAACAGCGAAGAAATTCACCATTTTCAGACACTTTTCACTGAAACTATGCACATGACACTGAACAGAGTATAGTCCGACACTTGGGAAAAACCCCAGCTCCTAACAGGTAGTGTTGAAAATCGAACTAATGAATAGAAATGAAGAATGATTGATTCAACAAAAAATATAACCAATCACCCCTCATTTGTCCATGCAAAAAATTCGAAAATAAATAGGCGATAACTTCATAAACATATTCCTTATATCAAACTGAATGAACTGGAATGAAAGAAGAATGATTCTACCAATGCCAGCCGATAACGATTTCCTGTTTACTGCGATATAATTATTATATCCGAAAAACATTATCATAGGAAATTATTGAAGTAAAATAATATATTATATTTATCCCATATCACAGCCATGATCTTATAATTCAGAATTGGAGTTTATCACTATAACGTGATAGAAAAATTCAGAACTCAAAGGCCTCTCGGATAGAAATAATAGGGAAAATATAGGACAAAAATGGAACGTTACCTCTCATACAAAAATGTTATTATTCGGAATGATTTATTTTACGTGGATATACATTCTTTGAAAGGAGAAACATGTGAAATTCAACCGACGATTCATATGAACAAAGAAACAAATATACAGAGTGGATCATTTAAGAAAATTTCCATACAGCAATTGACATTAGGCAGAACCTAACACATAGTAGGTATATACAAGGTACATCAAAATATCCAACACTTATACACAACACTGCCTTGTCTGCGATATTGGAATACAATATCCATATGTGATAGATCATGTTTGTAGACACTCACATAGTAACTAGGACATATTATTATTACTAGGCAAAGTGGCGGATGAATCAAAATACCTAACACACGTACACAGTTCCACGGACTTAATTGACTACGATATCAGAAATCAATATAGTTATCAATGGTTGATCACTCAAAGCTATATTATCAAATCTTCAATTTAATTAATATTCCTATAATATAAACGTCGTACTATTTTCTGTGAATAACACAGAGCACGCTAAGTGAATATTACAATATACAAAGTTCCAATGATTATGAGATATCAATAAAATGAATGAAAAATATAAAAATAGCCAGTATAGTGCTTCCTTAAAAATACTGAATACTAAGAACAATAGGCGTCATACGATAAATGCGTGAATAGAATACTATACTCTTTCTACGACATCAGATAACTCCAGATACTGCGAAGACACCTCAACGATAATACCTATTTGCAAAGTCTGAAGATCTCAGAGATAATACACAGAAAATTCTAATAATCGTTACTCCCAAGCAGAACGTGAACATCGCATGATATGTCAACTATTAAAAAAAATTGATCAACAAGAATATAAAATGATGGAAACAAACCATTCTTTTTACTTGAGATATAACAAACACGATATCCATCATGCAAAATTTTCGGAAAAAAATTATTATACCTACACCTATTAATAACAATAAAGAGTATTCCAAGCGGAGATCACAATATACAAAGTTTCAACGATTGTTATATATCAACAAAATGAATGGAAAATGAGCAGAACAACCGGCGTGAATAGCCTATATTTTAACGTTATCCTTCATCAACCTTGAATAAGGCTTTATCAATAATACTAACGATAGATATGTGAAAAACAAATCTGTACTAAGAACAGTGAATGTCATTAAGAAGATGTGCGAATAAAATACTGTACTTTTTCTACGACAACTGATGTCATACCAGGCTTACAATACCTAGCTCTTTCAATAACAATGAGTACTCTGAAAGAAGACCACGCATACATTTCAATAGGGCAAAATCTCAAAGTTCTCAGGAACAGAATCGAAATAATATTTCAGGAGCATTGTCCAAATGGTCGACGTTGAAAATAACGTAAGATAGATGAACTTGCTAGAGATATCATGTGAAACCTCGACCGAGTTCCAAGATCTCCAAGTGTTCAATACCTTACCTCCTCCGTCCATCCTCCCTATAGGCATGCGCGATTTTCTTCAACCATCATAGGAGCTCTCATTCGTACGATCCAAGAGATGAAAACTTAATAATCTGACACCTATTGTGGCACCAAAAAATTTAAACAGCGTATATGAATTAACATCTTAGAGAAATATATCCAAACAGGTTATCATTCATCACGAAGAATCATTCCTCTCTTATCAGGTGAAATGTCTACAACTATATGAAATGATCACAAGGTACCATTCTTTCCAACCAAAATAAGGATACCATATGACAAACAGATCCATCATGATTGCACTGCTACACAAGAACTAGAATTTTTATTTCAGACGAAAAGCTACTCTACAAAATACAGATACGACCTGTTTTAGCAAACTGCTCCACATATAGGGTTCAACGTCACAAACATAATTATGCTGATGCTCCTAGATGCCATCTAAAGGAACTCGCTCGCCAGGCAGGTGATGCCACACTCACTAATTCTTTAACATCATTGAAACATCACAGGAAAGTCAGCGATCTTCAACTTTTACACAGATATTTCCATAGGAAATAATTTCAGAAATATCTAATATCACTAGCAATAGCAACCAGACGAACTCGACAAGCCCAGACAACACACACATTATTTCGTCAATCGACAAATATATCGAACAACCCTCTGCGAAAACTCGTTCCTTGATAGAACAGCACAGCTTCACCAGAAGAAGTATTTGGATGATCTGCGCATGTGCAGATCACTCCTCTGAATCCTTCAATAATCTTATTATGCACAGACAGAGCATTTCACATTCGACTGCAGAGTAGATATGGTGAATATTTGTGAGCGCTGTCATCAAGAAGCGAAAACGGTACGAGAACTTTGTGGAAATTGTTTTATAACAGAGTGCCTCAATACTGGAGAGCGGATTGCTTTCAACATCAATAGAACGTGGGAATGTTTTAAAAAGCGAAAATTTCGCTATAATCGACACCAGGCATTGTGTGAGAAATGTGGGAAATTCTTGAATAAAACTAACCTATACCACCATATGATGAATGCCCATAGAGTGGACGCCACTAATTCGAATAACCTAGCTGATTAGCGGATGGCAGTTGATGGATTCAAAAGTCTTCAGATCACACCACTAGAAGTATTCAGATGTATTCAGAAGTCTTCAGAGGTATTCAGATGTCTTCAGATCATGCCTTCAGAAGTATTCAGATGTCTTCATTATTATTGCCGAGTTCCTAATAAAATTCATACTTTGATACATTTTATTCCATATGAGGAAAACCCGTCGTGCGAGCCAATAGATCATACAAGTCGTCTCAATAGCCCGATCAGAACTGCGAAAATACACGTAAAATCTATCTACCCAATCCATCACATAGTAAAAATATAAAGTTTTCACTAAAATCCATAGTTTACGATATTGCCTCAACCAACCAATCAACCGGCCAACCAACCATTCATTCAACAAACCTACAACCATCCAACAACCATCCAACAATCAACCAACCAACCAACAACCAACCAACCAACCAACCAACCAACCAACAACAATCAACCAACCAACCAACAACCAACCAACAACCACCCAAAAACCAACCAAAAACCAACCAACCAACAACCAACCAACCAACAACCAACAACCAACAACCAACCAACAACCAACAACCAACCACCAATCAACCAACCAACCAACAACAACCAACCAACGATCAACAACCAACCAACCAACAACCAACAACCAACCAACAACCAACCAACAACCAATCACCAACCAACCACCAACCACCAACCAACCACCAACCAACCACCAACAACCAACCAACAACCTACCAACCAACCAATCAACCAACCAACCAACCAACAACAACCAACCAACGACCAACAACCAACCAACCAACAACCAACAACCAACCAACCACCAACCAACCACCAACCACCAACCAACCACCAACCACCAACCAACAACCAACAACCAACCAACAACCTACCAACCAACCAACCAATCAACCAACCAACCAACCAACCAACCACCAGAACGTTGCCAGTGGGAGGTCATGGGCATCCACAACAATGCGACAACCATATGAAATGATCACAAAGTACCATTCTTTCCAACCAGAATAAAGATACCATAATATAATGATAATTATGAACATCGAAGAAGTCGAACAGTATATATGACAAACAGATCCATCACGAATGCTCTGCAAGACAAGAACTAGGATTTTTATTTCAGACGAAAAGCTACTCTACAAAATACAGATACGACCTGTGTTAGAATACTGCTCCACATATAGGGTTCAACGCCGCAAACATCATTATGCTGATGCTCCTAGATGCTATCCAAAAAAACAAGCCGCTTGCCTGGCAGGTGATGCCACACTCACTAATTCTTTAACCCAACGACTCTTTTGAACATGACTTCTTTATCTCATATATCTCGGATGATTTACGAAACCCGAATGATTCAACGTGTGAATAAGTGTTTCAGGTCGACGAACGAATTCGATATGCACATCGACGACACACCTGCGGGAGTGCTAGTTACCCCTGTTAGTATCACCAATAAGCCATGTTAGCCCCGGTATTCTACTAGCTTGTCCCGTTAGTCTTTGTCGTACTGCTAGTTAGCCCCGTTAGCCCCGGTATTCTACTAGCTTGTCCCGTTAGTCTTTGTCGTACTGCTAGTTAGCCCCGTTAGCCCCGTTAGTCCGTGCTGCCATCTCCATGATACATATCCTCACTAACCCATAGAACTGTTTGATTGGCAAAAGAATATCCTGCAGCCTCGAGAGTCTTGAGAATTCTAACAGGATAGGTTAGAGAGTAGGCCGACATCATTGGTTGGGTTTGATGCTATTTCGACATGGACCTTTTAGCTACGATAGGTTAGACCTATTCTCCTGGTGGCTCGTTTGAATGTTTAACAGATGAGCGGAGCGAGTCTGATAATCGCAAACGAGCCACCAGGAGAATAGGTCTAACCTATCGTAGCTAAAAGGTCCATGTCGAAATAGCATCAAACCCAACCAATGATGTCGGCCTACTCTCTAACCTATCCTGTTAGAATTCTCAAGACTCTCGAGGCTGCAGGATATTCTTTTGCCAATCAAACAGTTCTATGGGTTAGTGAGGATATGTATCATGGAGATGGCAGCACGGACTAACGGGGCTAACGGGGCTAACTAGCAGTACGACAAAGACTAACGGGACAAGCTAGTAGAATACCGGGGCTAACGGGGCTAACTAGCAGTACGACAAAGACTAACGGGACAAGCTAGTAGAATACCGGGGCTAACATGGCTTATTGGTGATACTAACAGGGGTAACTAGCACTCCCGCAGGTGTGTCGTCGATGTGCATATCGAATTCGTTCGTCGACCTGAAACACTTATTCACACGTTGAATCATTCGGGTTTCGTAAATCATCCGAGATATATGAGATAAAGAAGTCATGTTCAAAAGAGTCGTTGGGTTAAAGAATTAGTGAGTGTGGCATCACCTGCCAGGCAAGCGGCTTGTTTTTTTGGATAGCATCTAGGAGCATCAGCATAATGATGTTTGCGGCGTTGAACCCTATATGTGGAGCAGTATTCTAACACAGGTCGTATCTGTATTTTGTAGAGTAGCTTTTCGTCTGAAATAAAAATCCTAGTTCTTGTCTTGCAGAGCATTCGTGATGGATCTGTTTGTCATATATACTGTTCGACTTCTTCGATGTTCATAATTATCATTATATTATGGTATCTTTATTCTGGTTGGAAAGAATGGTACTTTGTGATCATTTCATATGGTTGTCGCATTGTTGTGGATGCCCATGACCTCCCACTGGCAACGTTCTGGTGGTTGGTTGGTTGGTTGGTTGGTTGATTGGTTGGTTGGTTGGTAGGTTGTTGGTTGGTTGTTGGTTGTTGGTTGGTGGTTGGTGGTTGGTTGGTGGTTGGTGGTTGGTTGGTGGTTGGTTGGTTGTTGGTTGTTGGTTGGTTGGTTGTTGGTCGTTGGTTGGTTGTTGTTGGTTGGTTGGTTGGTTGATTGGTTGGTTGGTAGGTTGTTGGTTGGTTGTTGGTGGTTGGTTGGTGGTTGGTTGGTGGTTGGTGGTTGGTTGGTGATTGGTTGTTGGTTGGTTGTTGGTTGGTTGTTGGTTGTTGGTTGGTTGGTTGTTGATCGTTGGTTGGTTGTTGTTGGTTGGTTGGTTGATTGGTGGTTGGTTGTTGGTTGTTGGTTGGTTGTTGGTTGTTGGTTGTTGGTTGGTTGGTTGTTGGTTGGTTGGTTTTTGGTTGGTTTTTGGGTGGTTGTTGGTTGGTTGTTGGTTGGTTGGTTGATTGTTGTTGGTTGGTTGGTTGGTTGGTTGGTTGGTTGTTGGTTGGTTGGTTGATTGTTGGATGGTTGTTGGATGGTTGTAGGTTTGTTGAATGAATGGTTGGTTGGCCGGTTGATTGGTTGGTTGAGGCAATATCGTAAACTATGGATTTTAGTGAAAACTTTATATTTTTACTATGTGATGGATTGGGTAGATAGATTTTACGTGTATTTTCGCAGTTCTGATCGGGCTATTGAGACGACTTGTATGATCTATTGGCTCGCACGACGGGTTTTCCTCATATGGAATAAAATGTATCAAAGTATGAATTTTATTAGGAACTCGGCAATAATAATGAAGACATCTGAATACTTCTGAAGGCATGATCTGAAGACATCTGAATACCTCTGAAGACTTCTGAATACATCTGAATACTTCTAGTGGTGTGATCTGAAGACTTTTGAATCCATCAACTGCCATCCGCTAATCAGCTAGGTTATTCGAATTAGTGGCGTCCACTCTATGGGCATTCATCATATGGTGGTATAGGTTAGTTTTATTCAAGAATTTCCCACATTTCTCACACAATGCCTGGTGTCGATTATAGCGAAATTTTCGCTTTTTAAAACATTCCCACGTTCTATTGATGTTGAAAGCAATCCGCTCTCCAGTATTGAGGCACTCTGTTATAAAACAATTTCCACAAAGTTCTCGTACCGTTTTCGCTTCTTGATGACAGCGCTCACAAATATTCACCATATCTACTCTGCAGTCGAATGTGAAATGCTCTGTCTGTGCATAATAAGATTATTGAAGGATTCAGAGGAGTGATCTGCACATGCGCAGATCATCCAAATACTTCTTCTGGTGAAGCTGTGCTGTTCTATCAAGGAACGAGTTTTCGCAGAGGGTTGTTCGATATATTTGTCGATTGACGAAATAATGTGTGTGTTGTCTGGGCTTGTCGAGTTCGTCTGGTTGCTATTGCTAGTGATATTAGATATTTCTGAAATTATTTCCTATGGAAATATCTGTGTAAAAGTTGAAGATCGCTGACTTTCCTGTGATGTTTCAATGATGTTAAAGAATTAGTGAGTGTGGCATCACCTGCCTGGCGAGCGAGTTCCTTTAGATGGCATCTAGGAGCATCAGCATAATTATGTTTGTGACGTTGAACCCTATATGTGGAGCAGTTTGCTAAAACAGGTCGTATCTGTATTTTGTAGAGTAGCTTTTCGTCTGAAATAAAAATTCTAGTTCTTGTGTAGCAGTGCAATCATGATGGATCTGTTTGTCATATGGTATCCTTATTTTGGTTGGAAAGAATGGTACCTTGTGATCATTTCATATAGTTGTAGACATTTCACCTGATAAGAGAGGAATGATTCTTCGTGATGAATGATAACCTGTTTGGATATATTTCTCTAAGATGTTAATTCATATACGCTGTTTAAATTTTTTGGTGCCACAATAGGTGTCAGATTATTAAGTTTTCATCTCTTGGATCGTACGAATGAGAGCTCCTATGATGGTTGAAGAAAATCGCGCATGCCTATAGGGAGGATGGACGGAGGAGGTAAGGTATTGAACACTTGGAGATCTTGGAACTCGGTCGAGGTTTCACATGATATCTCTAGCAAGTTCATCTATCTTACGTTATTTTCAACGTCGACCATTTGGACAATGCTCCTGAAATATTATTTCGATTCTGTTCCTGAGAACTTTGAGATTTTGCCCTATTGAAATGTATGCGTGGTCTTCTTTCAGAGTACTCATTGTTATTGAAAGAGCTAGGTATTGTAAGCCTGGTATGACATCAGTTGTCGTAGAAAAAGTACAGTATTTTATTCGCACATCTTCTTAATGACATTCACTGTTCTTAGTACAGATTTGTTTTTCACATATCTATCGTTAGTATTATTGATAAAGCCTTATTCAAGGTTGATGAAGGATAACGTTAAAATATAGGCTATTCACGCCGGTTGTTCTGCTCATTTTCCATTCATTTTGTTGATATATAACAATCGTTGAAACTTTGTATATTGTGATCTCCGCTTGGAATACTCTTTATTGTTATTAATAGGTGTAGGTATAATAATTTTTTTCCGAAAATTTTGCATGATGGATATCGTGTTTGTTATATCTCAAGTAAAAAGAATGGTTTGTTTCCATCATTTTATATTCTTGTTGATCAATTTTTTTTAATAGTTGACATATCATGCGATGTTCACGTTCTGCTTGGGAGTAACGATTATTAGAATTTTCTGTGTATTATCTCTGAGATCTTCAGACTTTGCAAATAGGTATTATCGTTGAGGTGTCTTCGCAGTATCTGGAGTTATCTGATGTCGTAGAAAGAGTATAGTATTCTATTCACGCATTTATCGTATGACGCCTATTGTTCTTAGTATTCAGTATTTTTAAGGAAGCACTATACTGGCTATTTTTATATTTTTCATTCATTTTATTGATATCTCATAATCATTGGAACTTTGTATATTGTAATATTCACTTAGCGTGCTCTGTGTTATTCACAGAAAATAGTACGACGTTTATATTATAGGAATATTAATTAAATTGAAGATTTGATAATATAGCTTTGAGTGATCAACCATTGATAACTATATTGATTTCTGATATCGTAGTCAATTAAGTCCGTGGAACTGTGTACGTGTGTTAGGTATTTTGATTCATCCGCCACTTTGCCTAGTAATAATAATATGTCCTAGTTACTATGTGAGTGTCTACAAACATGATCTATCACATATGGATATTGTATTCCAATATCGCAGACAAGGCAGTGTTGTGTATAAGTGTTGGATATTTTGATGTACCTTGTATATACCTACTATGTGTTAGGTTCTGCCTAATGTCAATTGCTGTATGGAAATTTTCTTAAATGATCCACTCTGTATATTTGTTTCTTTGTTCATATGAATCGTCGGTTGAATTTCACATGTTTCTCCTTTCAAAGAATGTATATCCACGTAAAATAAATCATTCCGAATAATAACATTTTTGTATGAGAGGTAACGTTCCATTTTTGTCCTATATTTTCCCTATTATTTCTATCCGAGAGGCCTTTGAGTTCTGAATTTTTCTATCACGTTATAGTGATAAACTCCAATTCTGAATTATAAGATCATGGCTGTGATATGGGATAAATATAATATATTATTTTACTTCAATAATTTCCTATGATAATGTTTTTCGGATATAATAATTATATCGCAGTAAACAGGAAATCGTTATCGGCTGGCATTGGTAGAATCATTCTTCTTTCATTCCAGTTCATTCAGTTTGATATAAGGAATATGTTTATGAAGTTATCGCCTATTTATTTTCGAATTTTTTGCATGGACAAATGAGGGGTGATTGGTTATATTTTTTGTTGAATCAATCATTCTTCATTTCTATTCATTAGTTCGATTTTCAACACTACCTGTTAGGAGCTGGGGTTTTTCCCAAGTGTCGGACTATACTCTGTTCAGTGTCATGTGCATAGTTTCAGTGAAAAGTGTCTGAAAATGGTGAATTTCTTCGCTGTTCAGGTATTTATATCCTATTTTTTCCTGTTTGCATACGGGGTAGCTCGAACTTCGTGCTTCTGAATATCTTCGGAATACTCTTGAATACCTCTGAAGACCTCTGAATACATCTGAATACTTTTGAATACCTCTGAAGACCTCTGAATACATCTGAATACTTCTGAAGGTATGATCTGAAGACCTCTGAATACATCTGAATACTTCCATAAGAAAAACGAGTTTTGCTAAAGAGTTGTTCGACATATTTCGACGTGGACGGTAAAAGGATGTTTTTACTGGGTATAGGTATGCTGAGTTCGCCTGATGTCTAATATTATCATTATAAGTATAGAGAATTTCAAGACTCTGGCTATGTTTCTGTATATAGAAACTGCTATTCGATCGTTTGTTATCTGCCTCGGTCATCTGCTGTCATGTCATCTATCATCCATTTGATTGAATTACATCGTGATTGGGTTCATGGTAGTTCGATAGTTTGTTTTTCATTATTATTTGAATGAGTGGTAATAAATTTTGAATTTTTTCTACCCCTGTATATGTTTTTCAAATAATTCATTCGACTCGAGATTTGTGACTCATTCTGTATATGTTTCTTGAATATATATTCCACTCCACTTATTTGGCTCATCCTGTATATGTTTTTTCAGTTGACTTAGGTTTTTCTAATCGCTTTGTATATAATGATATTCGCGAAAAAGTACGTAGATCTGGGGAAAACTCTGCTTTGTTTTACGCAGTCACTTATGGGACGTAACTTGTAATTTCCGTAGAATCTAGGGAAAAATTAACTCTTTCGCTTTCTTGAAATTCGTAGGTTGTGCTAAACCTGGATATCTGTTTTCGATAAGCGCTGGAAGGTTACGTGTCATACGTAATATGTCATCTATCGAATAGTATAAATGTCATCTGTCATACTTTAGTTGTTGAATGTCTGAATAATTCGATTTTCATTCTACAACTTTACCACCCTGTATCTCAGAAATAAAGCCATTTCGGACTGAGTAAGTTCCTTTAATCCAATTGAATTTAATTGATCTGCCCTATACAAGTTTGTATTACTATTTGAAAGCCCTGTATATTCAACGGACTCTAGCGAGTCATCTGTCGTACGTTAATATGTTCGCAGGGTCCGCCTGTCAGTTCTTGCCTTCTTGTATATATTCTTATTGCTATCCAAACACCCCTGTATAATGATCGGAATCGTCAAATAGCGTCATCTGTCACACTTTTGCTGAGTTCACCTTTAACTTCTTGCCACGAGTGCCCTATATAAGTTTGTATTGCTATTATTGCTGTATATCAAACGGATACTCTATCATACGTATGTTCGCTGAGTCTACCCCTGAGACGCCCTGTATATATTTTCTCATCGCTATTGCTAACTCAAACACCCTGTATATATCATGTTATTGAACGAGTTTTGATAAAGAGTTGTTCGACATATTTCCATCACATAACTGAACGTTTACACACACACATTTCAAATGATATCTCATAAACCTTGAGACTTTGCATATAGAGAAACCATTATTTTCGAAGTGCCTGTTAAAAATCCTTGTCTTAGAGTACCTGCACCCTCTTCAACCCTCTGATACCCTAGAGTGGGGTAGTATTACTGCGAATCACCCTGTATATTTTTTCAGCTGATATACAACTCAAACACCCTGTATATAGCCATTATTGGGTGAAAAATTTAATTAAATGCGCACCGTTTTGCGTTTTTGGTCATCTGTCAAATGTCAAACGTCAGGCCACGAGTGCCCTATGCGAGTTTGTATTGCTATTATTGCTGTATATCAAACGGATACTCTGTCATACGTATGTTTGCTACCTGTGAGACACCCTGTATATACTTTTGTATCGCTATTGCTAACTCAAACACCCTGTATATTGAATTAAATTATTAGATAGCCGACTTGCAGGTCGCCTAGTCACGTGTCATCAATCCTTTGTCATCTGTCACACGTCAGCTGCCTAATCCCTCAAAAGTGGGTAGGTCGCCCTGTATATTTTTTGACTGTTATCCATCTCAAACGCTCTGTATATATCATTAGCTAGCGGGTAGCCTATATGCTAGTAGTCTACTCGTCGGGGAGGTATAACGCCTTTTGGGTTCACTCTATATATTTTTTCCCCAACTATTAGCCAACTCATACACCCTGTATATAGCCATTATTGATTGAAAAATGTATCGAAATGCGCGCCGTTATCTCTAGAACGGATCTCTCGCGTCGCTCGTTGGATGACCTTGAAAGGAACCAAAAATTGCAGAATGAACCTTAACTTTTCTTATGGAGATTAACATGGGAAAAGTGACGTTTTGATTCTGGAACTGGTACAGCTCATTTACTTAAGGAGGATTCAAAAATGTTCTATCCAATATTCGATGTATCTCAGTTAGAGCCAAATCAAATGGTAAAAAATATTCGTTTTGAATCTTTGACTCATTCGGAGAAAAATGGTAACGGCCTTCAGAATATGAATATTTCAGATTCGTCAACGTTTGCGAAAGCCACTCGCTGAGTATTGCATTAAGCATCCTAGTTTTCAGAAATAAGCGAATTCAATGGGTTATTCAAATTAGAAGGGCACTGATGAGGTTGTGATGCACGAATTCACTGCTACCCGAATCGTCTAGTCAGGCTTTCAGACCCATCACAACGTTTGAATATTCACGTGTACGTGATATGTCCACACAGTTTTCATCTGTTGCTCTCGTAATTCTTGTGTGTGACTGAAAAACCCTAACAACACATGATCTTATTTCCATGGTAATTAATATTCGAATGAGGGATTGGCACATTGAGTTGTATTCCGATCCCTGCGTTGGTAATCTCTTTTATATTTCGTTCTCTCAAGTGATTTTTCGAAAAATAAATTTTCTTGAGGAATGGTTCATCAGGGCCGAGTCAGGTTTGATTTCGTGAAAAAAGTAGTCTCTCAAGCAAGAAGGATATTTTTCTTTCTGATGTTATTAAAATTTGAGGCCGAGTTAGGTTAGATTGTTTGAGAGAAGAAGGACCCTTTTTTATAAAAGAAGGAGGTTTCTCTCCTCCTACGATTCAATGTATCAGGCTGAGTTGGTATGGAGAAGTGATAACTTTTTTAATGCAGAAATAATATTCTCATATATTATATACAGTGTCCTGTGTTTCTATTGATATGAAAAGAGAACGATTCCAATGAAATCATATTAGGTATTTTTTGCAGAAAAATTAACTCCATATTATTGTTCCTAATGCTTATAAACCTCCATAGACAGAAAAGCACCTCATTTCGAATGAACGAGATTGTTTTGATTTCTATCATTTTCTATTCCGAAAAAAATATGTATTTGAATCAATCGCAGATTTCAGAACGTCTGATAGCTCTGGTATAGCTAGTAAATGATGATTTGAGATGAAAGACGAATTTTTTTTTCTTCTTTGGAAATTCAGACAACGAATTTGAAAACAATGAGAAACAATATTATGTGGTCAGATTTCTCTGAATATAAACCTCACCTATAATAGTATGTATAATTTAATGAAAAATTCGCCCTCTTTCATTTCAATGAAGATGCACGGCACTGTCCAGAATGATTTCCGTGTCTTGAAAAGTGATTATATCGATGATTTTCTATATCGATCCAAATTCGATGAGAATCAAACCACTTTAAGCCGCGATGAAAAGGGAGGGGGGAATAATCTATCAACGCCGATACAGGCATGACATATCCCTTTCTTAGGTATCAGTAGCACGCCACTGAATATTTCCGAGAGAATCATCAATCCACTTCGTTACCCATTGAATCTAAAAGGGTAACTACTTGAGTGAAATCAAGGCAAACAAGATCTTTTTTATATATGTCCATGAAAAAAGGTATATTTTTTCAAATTTTAATATCGCTACTTTTGAGTTAGTAGAATGGGATCTACAGCTTATAGTGAACTCCGCACCACTTCTACGACATCCTTGTGCTGCCAGGGTTACAACCAATTACATATTCTGAAGAAAGATACTCAGCCAAGCCGGATTCGAGCCGACACTACCTTCGCATCGTAAACATCTATCAAGCGAATTTCAACGCATAGACAAACTCGACCACGGCACCACTATATACTGCCTCCAAACGGATTCGAAAGTATGTTCCATCGATATTCATTCAAATATCAACAATGAAGTCGAATCTGTCTCATATTATTTTCTTATCGTTCATGTTTTATTGAATATCAATAATTCCGCTTATATATTATCATACATTCATACCTCATCATTAGAGAATATTACATCACATACGAAACCCTGTGGTTCAACAAGAAGAAGAAATATCCCTTTATTGAGATTCTCATTTCTTCGTGGAGTTAATTCTCTCAATTGGCTGAGTACTTACTTCAGAAAAAATAGCGTCGGCTCCTTTCGCAGAGGTCATTGGTGAACTGCGATGTTCACACAAATCTAATACGCGATTTCGCTATCGCGATGGTGTCATTTTCATCTTTATGTTTCGATATTATTGATGAATTTGAAGGAACTATCGTATTAAGACTATGACAGTATAGTCGAAGAATTCACCTGCTGTTGGAAATGAATTTCTCCACAAGAAACTCGACAGTATGTTATATTGATACATTTCACATTCTTAATATTGTTGGGTCGATTCACTCTAGTTACACAAAATAGTGTAGAAAAGTCGATAGTAGCTTGATTTCCTGATTTTTTACAAATTTCCCTATTTGAAACTGGTTAAAATATGATCGTTCACAATGAACTCATGAACTCATAGAATGAATTTGACATGATATGAAATTGAATGATCAAGTTCCACGGTGATTTCATGCCCCCAAAGAGGAGGAAAAAACGTCCAGAAACTGGTCCAGTTGTTACGGTAACGATACAAAATACAAGCTGCTTATTAGCCGCAAATGTTAGGTGTGAAACTCTCATACCAACTGATCATGCCGCTGTGGACGAGTTTGGCAAAAACTACCTTGACACGAGAATTTACCAAAGTGAGAAAAATAAGATATCATGTGAATTCAGTTCTTCGCAACTGAGCCACAGAACTCAAGACAGAGCATTGCGAATTAATTTACTTACATGCATTCGATAGAAAATTTGAATTAGGGAGGAGCAGGCACAATTATACTTTATTCGATGAAGAGCAATAGCCCATTTTGTGATAAAGGACCTTTTGCTAACCATGAAACTTCACGGGAAACTTTTTATTTTATTTTGACATCTCATTGCTGTCACCTTTTAGAGTAAACTTGAACAAAGAATTTGTCATGTGACTATGTTTCTAAAATGTCTATCAGATGTGTGCATCTTGTTCTATGGTTGACTAATATGTTCCTGAAAGGAGTCAGATCTACGCTGAGAGAATCAACTTTGAATAGTCTGAAGTCACGAAAGAACCATTCAAACCTATATTTTGAATTGAAATAAACATTGAATTTCAATCGAAATAATGATCATTATGATTTAGCTCGAATCATAGATAGTATATTGTTTTCTTGGTCTCACAATGTTGAGAGTTGGCTTCCATGAGTGAGATCTTCCTTCCATATGATTCTCCAGAAGGATTATCAGTTACATAAAAATCAAAATCCTACAACAGTTTGAGTTGCCCAGCCAAGCGGCAGCCGCATTGAACGAAAACCAAAGGAACAAATTTTCTCTCGAGTGGACGATCTGAATCAAGACACATGGAATGAAGTAGTCGCGGGGTGAAAAAACTGCGAGGGCACGTTTTTTTCGGGCGAGGAATCTTGTGGGGTAGCGATTCCGCAGGGCAATGTCAGGGGCGCGTATCAGGGTAATCTCAACAATGTCAGCTCGATCGGTTCGAAAGATTTTCAATAATATCTCACTGTTGGTGGTATAACCAACAGTTCCATCGGAATATTCATGCTCATACTGGGTGTCCTGAAGAATATGTAGGCAATCTCTAGAATCTCACTAATAATTGTGAGTCGTCGCGAATTCCTCAATTTTGATGTTAGAAATACACTAACATGATTACAATATTCACATTCTCATTCATGAAATCCCCAAGATCTCATAGTCTCGTTGAATCGATATTCACCAAAGTACCTATTGCCTTTCCACAAACAATAATCACTGTATACTAATGATAATATGTTAATATTCGAAAGCACGTTTCACTATGATTTCTCAAATAACTTCTCACAAATTTCTAACGAAATACAAAATGGTTCAGTTCCATATCGAATACAACAATTACGAAAAGTATTTATACATATTCATGTTTTCATTTATATAGATATAAGTTAGAGATATAACGATGCGGTAATGGGAGGAGAGGTTGCATTTACTATGTACGGGATTTATAACGAGGCATTGTAGACCTCTTTGTGGTTCATTCATGGTTCATCCATGATTCATTTTCATCTGGTTGTCAGGGAGTAAGTATGACGTCGCTGCTGCGACTTTGTGATACTGGCGTGATCGCTTTCTCAATTGGTGGACATTCGACATGACTTTCCGATAGAAATCATGTCATCTTGTCAAAGATTTTTTCCGATGTTCTTGTTTTCCGGATTCTCCATCTCCATTTTTTGCATGTAATCAAGAAGCAGGGTGCTTCACCAGAAATTGCTATTTTCAAAAAAATGTATCTCAATGAGTGTGTTTGCTGTCGGAAAGATGAGGGTCGCATGCCATCAGTCATCGTTTAATGGATCTGGCTCAGCATTTTCAATCATAGATAATTTCGCACGTCTTTTGGTTGTAACCCCTCGTGCTTCCAGAGCTGAGTTTCCACAAAAATTTTTTTTCAAGGTAGTACAGTGTTTGTATTCATTCTATCAGGGCTCCTACGGACCTGTTTATCTGGAGACCATACTTTAGCCTGCTTTGAAGACTTCAAGACGCTGTCTTGTGGCATAATGTCCTGCCTATTCGTGACCATGAGGTCTGTGTCCCCTAATTTTGATGCCAGTGGCTGCACCATAGTAAGACATACCATAGGAGGACTTACCATCAACCTACCGACTCAATTCTACTTTCGAGACAACACTTGGGGTTGGAAGTCTTCAATTCTCTTTCATCAATGTATCGTGAGTGTTCTATTCTTTTTGAATGAACCATGCTATAGAGTTATGAATCAGCACTGTATAACTTGCGAACGAGTCGTTTCAAGTTGACTTCTCGATCGAATCAATTCATGCCATATTTTTCATCACATCATAATATATATATATATATATATATTTGATCATTTCGATATTGTTCGAACTCTACTAAATAATCAATTTCAACATCACCTGCGCCTAACAAAATTCATGAATTTTCACCAGGGTATTTGACTATTCAGACAAATTATCATGACATTTGGAAAACACTACACGTTGCAGTACATCTCTCAGGCAAATGTTTTGCTCCATAAGGTGAAAGAACTCACAAATATGTACTCTTTACATGAATGATAAGTTGTTGATTTGATAACTGTGAATAATCACTGTACATACATGCAGTTTATGGTGCTCACTGGGCAATTGGATTTATATGATATTAAGATTCCTAGGTAAAGTTTCTGCTTTTATTCCACTTGCTTACAATTATACTCTTCAGGTTTTCGATTTTTCATCCAGAGCAAAAAACTGCCCAAAAGAATCAGTAGCGTCAAAATTTCTGCAGTATTGAGTTATTAAGTTTTTTTTCACCTAACATATAATCAATAAATTTTGAATTTTTTTGTGTTACAAAAATTGCATTTCTTTTCGATAGCAATCTACTCTTAACCCCTGTGCCTTCAATGTACAGCTACCCTTGGCAGTCCAAATTTTTATTCATTTTTTTTCAAATAATCATTCAATAGGAGAGAATACGTTTCACAAAATGGCGTCTCAGAGTGTAGGGCTTGGTTGCTTGATGCATTTTTTTTTTCAACATCAAAATTTCGAAAAAGAAGATGACGGTGAAATGCCATGAAAAATTTTATTTCGAATATTTCATGTCCTGTAGTACAGTTATTATGCACGATTTTCAATTTTTCATATTGATGAACTCAAAATAAATGGTAATTTAACCCTAAAGAGCTGATAGCCGTATTTGGTGGTAGTTTTCAACTCTTATGTCAGGTCGAATGTAACAGACTCACCAAAGTTGAAGGTGACAAGCGAATATGTTCAACTGTGGTGTCTAGCTGTCGAGTACAGGGTGTGGGCGGCCACGTTGTTCATATACAGGGTGTTGAGTTACCGCCAAGATACAGGCAGGATACTAAGTGGACTTTGTCTTGTAGAGCAGTCTACTTTGCAGCAAAAAAACAACCTGATGGGGCTCTCAGGGCTCCTGGGCCATCAGCAGGCTCTCCTATTGGGCTGGCAAAAAAAATGTCGAACCAAGGAATATCCAGCCGACTGTATAACACCTCCAGCGATCGACACGTGGAAGATGACGGAAGGCGCAGTCTTTACTGAAGAAAGCACAGATTCCGGGAATAGAAGAACCTTGAACGACAAAATGGGAAAATTGTTTTTGACCACTCAATAAATAATCAAAATAAAATCTCATACCTGTGATGGAATTCGGGTTCTTGATAGAGTGATGTCGACTTCGTGGCTTCCAGCCTGAAATCCTTCCAATTTTAGGTATGGTACCAACACCAGAATTGGTTCCCATTGAATGGAAATTCGATTCGAAATAATCCAAACACTAGTGGAGGAAGGACGAATCGGAATATATACAATGCGAAATCGAATTCCTGACTAACTTGTGACACGAGATGGATCTCACCGTCTCCAGCAGAAAAATGGCGGGATGTCTCCTCGGGATGATGGGCCGTCCTCCGACCGGAAAATCGGTCTTATTCTCAAAAACGCTTTATAGCGCAGAAAAGTGGTGGGAGATTTTCCTGCGAACACACTGTAGATGGTGTTCCATCACCACAGAGAGATGAGAAAATATCGTAGCTCCAACAAGAAAATACCAGATTTACCCGATATTAGTGAATGTTAACCATTTTACATCTAGTTCTCGTGGAAATTGATTTTTCGGCGGTTAATGCTGTTTTAGCACGACCACAATATTCAAACGGACACATGCGCAGACATGACCTCACCGTCTCCAGCAGAAAAATGGCGAGATGTCTCCTCGGGATGATGGGCCGTCCTCCGACCGGAAAATCGGTCTTATTCTCAAAAACGCTTTATAGCGCAGAAAAGTGGTGGGAGATTTTCCTGCGAACACACTGTAGATGGTGTTCCATCACCACAGAGAGATGAGAAAATATCGTAGCTCCAACAAGAAAATACCAGATTTACCCGATATTAGTGAATGTTAACCATTTTACATCTAGTTCTCGTGGAAATTGATTTTTAGGCGGTTAATGCTGTTTTAGCACGACCACAATATTCAAACGGACACATGCGCAGACATGACCTCGGAACTACTTCGACCCATGACACAATCTTCTTCTTTTTCGATGGATGATCAACTTCATCGAACGAGACATGAACAATAGGGTTATTACACCTACTATTCGATTTAACAACAAGCTACTATTTTTAAATATCCAGATATCGTGCTAGGCTTAGTACTTCCATAATCAATCAATTTCAAGGTTATTCGATAGCGACAAAAAAAATAACCACTGTCAATGACAGGTGTTGACCATTGCTTGAAGTACAGGGTGATTGACTATGGATTCCACGAAGAATAATGAGAAGATATTGTCCTTCGAAAGAAAGCAGAACAGCTCGCAAGTATCGATCATCTGTCAACAGTCAACAATCTGATGGTGACGTCTTCGCTCAATATTATCGATCAAAAATGTAAACAACATAACAATGATAACAATCGGATGAATCGAATGGGAACTGAAACAGTGAAATCTTCATCGTTAAAAACTTTGAAATATCCAAACGCTCGGACATATCGAAGAAGACTGGCTATCATTCCACAAAAACAAAACTGTGAATGAATATTCAATACCAGAATCGCGAACCACGGTGAGCACTGACAACATACCTTGTCTAATAGAAACTCGAAAGACTATTTGGTTTTCAGGAGGTAAATAAGATGACTGATTTACGACAATTAACTGTATAAACTATTCGAGATTGCAAATAGGAGATATCAACGACAACTGATGAATAAACAAATAGAAATCTGAGAGAAACGTAAACAAAACCATCTCGATTTGATTCCTAGCAGTATTTTCGTTAGACAAAAACAAAGTGTAACACTCTCCCTCTACCCCGAAGAGATTTACCTGTAGATCTCAACAATATAACTTGTCGAGAATACTGTCTACTATATGTCACGAATCTACGGTGGATCAAGGAAATCCTCCTTCTCGGAATTCAGATCAGTTGGACGAGACTTGAAATCTTGTACATGCCAAGTACCTCTAGATTTGCCTTTGTCATCTACTTTTTCATATGTTACTGGGGAAAGCTTCTCTTTAATGATGAAAGGACCTTCATCATTTGGAGCAAACTTAGCAGTGAAATAGTTAGTACCATCAGAAAGCACATGGTTCTTTACATAGACCGAATCACCAACGGAATAACTCACCGGCCTACGCCTAAGGTTTAAGCGCTCTTCGGACGTGGAATGAGCATCATCAAGACGTTTGCGAACATCGCTATCAATGTTTTCAAATTCCTTTACTGCTCTTCTAGGTGTACGATCACTGTCCATATTGGCAAGCCGATGTTCATAGATTTTTCCACTGGATTTATGTTTGCGCCCAAAATTGACAAAAAACGGTGTCAAACCTGTGGTTCCATGGACAGAAGTCTCAATTGCACAACCAAACTTCGACAACAACTCAGCCCATACTCGATCGTTTTCTTCAACATAACAAGAGAGCATAGCTTTGAGTAACCGATCGACTCTTTCGACTGGATTCGCCTAAGGATGATACAGAGGCGTAAATTTCAATGTGGACATGATAATTCTCACATAATTTCTTGAAAACATTAGGGAACAACCGAACATCAGGAAAACATGCTCTTCAGTTATACGTGTAACTGCAATGGCTGTAGCTGATCTCAAAGGGAAAAATAGGGAAAACTTGCTAAAAGTATCTGTGACCACATAGATGAACCGATATCCTTCTTTTGAGCGAGGTTATGTCGGTTTCAAGTTTGACATTACCTAACATATGCGGCAACATCAGCTTGCATTTTTGGCCAATAGTATCGTTTTTTCACCCTTTCGAAGGTTTTAAAAACACCAGCATGACAAGCTACGGTTTCATCATGATTTCCACTGATAATTTTCCTCCTATTCTTTCTCGGCACAACCTCCTTCCAATAGTCCGTCGTATCTCGTAAACCAGGATAAGGACAAGAAACGTACTTGAAAAGTTTGTCACCGACTACACGCCATTGTGAAAACTTCAGAGGACTCTTCTCAACTTGGTCAACCAGATGGAGGTATCAATTATCTGAAGGTGGCTTTACTTTGCTCGAAACATTGACGGCATTGATTTCAGGTACAGCTCGCGATAATGCATATGCCACTACGTTATCACGGCCTTTCCGATGGTATATTTTGGAATTAAATTGCTGTAGGCGTAGCAACCAACGGGCAATACGACCCCTAGGTTTCCTCAAATTATGGAGCCATACCAAACTATGGTGGTCCGTTATTACAGATAATTCGTAACCTTCAATATGGACGTAGTTTCTCGATTGAAAAGAGAACCGCCAGACATTCTTGCTCTACGGTACTATAGTTACGTTCTTGACGTAACAGGAATCGGCTCACGTAACAGATCACATGTTCGCCATCTTCAAAATTTTGGGAAAGAACACCACCTTTCCTGTATGCTGACGCGTCTGTCTGCACTTGGAATGGTCGACTGAAGTCAGGACATGTTAACACAGGAGCTGAAGCTAAGGCGTTCTTGATACCTTGAAAAGCACTCTGACAGTCTTTCGACCAGCACCACTTTTTATTTTTCGAGAGAAGAGCGGTCATTGGGGCAACAAGAGAAGAAGAGTTCGAGATGAATCTCCTGTACCATGAAGCAACACCTAACACACGACGAACCTCAGTGATGTTTTTAGGCGGTGGGATATTTTAAATGGAAGATACTTTTTCGGGATCTACATGGAGACCCTGGCTATCCACAACGTAACCTAGATAACGTTATTCAGGAAGACAAAAGAAACACTTTGATTTGAATACTGTGAGCCCTGCTTTCTGGAAACGTTCGAAAACCTCTCTCATAGTTTTTATATGATCTCCGAAGGAAGATGAAACAATGATAACATCGTCTAAATAGTAGAACACTTTAGGTTCTAACTCAGGACCTAAAACTCCAATAATAAGACGTTCGAACGTTGCCCGGGCATTACATAGTCCAAATGGCATTCTCTTAAAATGATAGAGACCTCTACCTGGTATACTATACCATATAGTCACGAGATTCTGGTGCAATTGGCACTTGCCAATGAGCAGATTTGATATCGATAAAACTCAAGAATTCTGCACCCCGTAATTTGTCTAAGATAGTGGAAATGAATGGAAGTGGGTAGACATCTTTTCTCGTTACTCGATTAAGTTGTCGATAATCAACACGAAAGCGATATTTGCCTCCTTTTTTTGGTACAAAATTTTTTTAACGGCCTTATCAATGTGTTTCTTCATAATGGGTGAAACTCTATAGGCTCTTTGCTTGATCGGCTCTGGATCAGTTATAATTTTATGTTGTATCAAAGACGTGCAACCCAATGTATCTCCTTGTTGTTCAAAATAGATGTTAACCAGTTGGTCTAATCGTGACTGTTCTTCGGTACTCAAGACTTCTTGCGGTACTACTTAATTGACCGTACTAACGGTATCTACACTTGAAGAACGGTTAGCAAATGACCAACCATGCTTCAAATCAGGATTTCTACCCATGGCCAACCAAAAATCAACATCCAAAATTATTGAATGGTATGAATCGGGAACAACTGAAATGTCTATGAATTTAACTTCATGTTCTAATTTGATAGGAAGAACCTAATATCGCACAATTTTGATCATTCGCAACCACACAAGAATTGATAGTTGATCTATTCAATTGTATACCCAGATTTTTAAGAACATCCAATCCAAATTTTCCTAAAACAGTGTTATTCGCGCCACTGTCTAGAAGAGCCTTGAATTGAATTTTAAAAATTTCTATCGATAAAAATGGTCGGTTATCACCATCACAATGTGACAAGATATATGGAAGAACAGGCAAGATGGTTTGAGGGTAGCAGTTCTGGTTGTTTTGGTCGATTAACATTTTGTTGGTAGAGCACGTTAGGCGACTATCTAACGGCTCGGTCGGGCGTTTCCCGAACAGTTTGGACATGATCTCACTGTTACCTCAGGTTTATCACATTCAAAACAGTGCATTTTGTGATGTTGGGTACATTTATTACGCACATGACCATTCTGACCACAGTTCCAACATGTTGGGCCTGAGACTTGTGTGGGTCCAGAAATCGGCTGAGTTCGATTATTAAGGGTAACTATGTATCGGTAAAACTTGAGTAGGCATATCGCGTTGTTTAACTCTATAACTTACTGGAGCAACTTGCATAGGATTCACGTCATTCTCAGGAATAGTGTCACGTGGGCACGAAAAATTAGAGGTACCAAAGTTTGCCGCAGAAACTGGAGGGTTACTCCCAGCTTGATATGAATGGGTTGGCTGCGAATGATTTAACGAGTCACAAGATAATGGCAAGCAGGAATCAATTCCATAATTGAAATTTTGAGTTTGAACTGATGGACTAGTAGGTGGAACGTTAATCAAGTTGAATTCAGCTAGAATTCTAGCAAAGTTTGGGTTCGGAGAGTTCTGAACAGGAACGTCAACTGCAGAAACGCGAGGAGTTGAAGTATGCTGGTACTCTAATCCGGGCTCCACAGAATACCTAGGTCTAACCATGGGAGCTCTATATTCCTGTGCACTCTGATTTGCTTCCTCAATTTCACAACACATATAAATTAGTGTATTCAACGAGTAGACACCCTTGCCCGCAAAAGACATCTGTAAATATGGCAACATTTCTCCTTTAATGAAATTCACTTTAAATTCCTCACTAGGTTTAGAGGTCAGTTTGTCAAATAGATTCTCCATGTATGAAACATGAATTATTACCTTTTCATTAGAACCTTGTGTCCTTATTTTAAGTGTATTCCAAATTTTCTCATTATAGTTGCGCGGTAAAAAGCTAGCACGCAATGCGATAACAAATTCATCGTAAGTTTTTATATTGGTTCGAGCAGAACGAAGCCATATGGAAGCATCTCCATCTAATATTTCCGGTATCGAGTCGTAAAGTTGCGTTTTCATTACTCCACAAGAATCGCGCATTCCATCTGATTTCCCAAGGAAATCAGTGACACTTGTAGTGCCATTGAATCGAAGTCTCCAGCGATCAACATCAAGAAATCTATGGGAATTATCACCAAAATCATAGGTATTGCCAGGAAAATTTCGACTATCAGATGTTGAGGGATAATAAACTGGAGTATCAAACTCTACTCGAGTACTGCTCGTTGTGGCGCAACGGCAATCAGGGTCAGGGAGATAAGATCTGAAATTATTTTTTTCACAAGAATGATTAAAATCATCATGGCTCGGCTTGAGAAGATTAACATGCATGTCCCGCATTGATTCAGAAATTTTGTTTGTTAGAGTTGTAACATCAATATCGTTCTCTGTCATAGGAGGATTTTTCGAATTAGAACTTCCTTGATTACCCAGCAAACATTGAACTAGCGGGAGAAGTCCGGCCTAGTGCAGGTTAGTCTGGGAAAGTGACGATGCCGGGGTATAGGTAATGGGCCGATGATTTCCCCATGCCAAGTAACCATCAGTTAAAAATACGATGATGGCCTTGTGATGGTGAGATGTCTGTAACTAATTGAATACTAACGAGATCTGGCCCTTTGCTGGCCAATTTCATATTCACTACCCGTCCCCCTGGCGGATGTTTTGGGAACGTCTACATCAACAATCAGCTGATCAATATCATATGTGACTAAGATGGCTGACTCTCGTGAGTGGTGATCGCGTACTAGTTTGTTTATGTCGAATTAATGTGGTCCTCTCTTTCCGTGGTGGTTATTTATGATGGCAGGAGTATTCTCAATTGATAATAATAGAAGACAGATTCTTCAATTATGATAATATCGAGTAAGTATCAATGTACCTACATAGTGTTTTGAATGTCATTATTTGATGCATGTGTTTGGTATCTCGTAACCTTATACACCTAATGATTATGATAATTGGAGTTAACTATATATACTTCTCTAAAAGCAACCATCATTTTTTACTCGTTTGTTGCTATCAAAAGCAATCTCAGGTTATGTGAACCCATCTCTATATTGAATATCTGAATAACAATGAGATTTCAGCTACAGAATTTCCTGTGCCAACACCATAATAAGAATTGAAAAGCTCCATGTTATCACGTCATTTGACTATATTATCAAGTTATAAACTCATGCAACTCATATACCACTAATATAAAACAAATGATGCATTTTATATTTCAGAAGTACCTCACAACGAAGAATCAACTTCGAAGGAATGCTACCCAATAAGATGTAGATACCACACACCAATCAGTAAGCAGTCACTCCGAGAAGTTTCATCGTTGAAGAACAGAGACCCAAGTAGCACACTCATATTGGGCCGATATTGGACCAATATAGATGAAAAATTGGCGCAATATCGAGAAATCAAGTAGGCACAATATTGGATCCAAACATTCTACATGCTATTGTAGATCGATATTGATTCGATGTTTCATAAAAAGATTGTTAAATCATTCAACAAAATATCTGAAATAATATTGATTTATAATCATCCTACAATATTGATTTGTTGATATGAAAAAAACAATGAAGTGCGTTGATTGAGAATCATTCATCATCTCTATATATGTAACTGATGGCTCATCGATATTGACCATCAATATAGTAGGTTGAAGATGAGCAATATTCTTGGCATCACCACGTAGTGATATATTATAAATATTGACACCAAATATAGATCAATAATGAGAAATAATCTTGTTATTGCATTCATGACTGATGTTGAGACTAATTGAAAAAAAAAAATATCGACACATATTCAAAAGAATGCTTCAAATTATATCAGTATCTTATATTCATACTATATAGTAACTCAGACATTGGGTAGGAATATGGACGGGTTATTTATTAACAATATCTCAAACATATCGCCAAGAAATATATATTCCGTATGAAATATCGGTATGCTTAGGTATTGATGGATGATATTCATGTTTCTATCAATCAAACGTTGATACAATATCTATCCATAATATTAACAGGAGATTCAAAACAAATATATACACATATTGAACAGTATGCTTGGAACAGAATCAATATAAAATATTCATAAAATATAGTTATGCGGATATTGGTTGAGAATATGTGGTGATCATTGAAAATTGATATTCAAGATATATTTAAGGAATATATAAATATTATATCCAACATCAATATGCTGGGATGATAGATGATCATATATGGAATAATGTCGTATTCGAAAGTTTATGGAACAATGATATTCCAATGTGGGGAGTGAATTGAAAAAAAATATTGACAAATATCAAAAATAAAGCCCAGAGCTATATCGAAAACTTATATATAGACAATATAGTTGAATAGATATTGTGATATATCTACAAAAACATATATCTTTCATATTGAACATCAGTATAATGTGATATTGATGGATCCCATTGAATAATGTCATAACTGGAAGTTGATACGAGATAGATAATGAATGAAGGTAGTATATTGATTACAAATATCGCCACATATTTAAAATAATGTCGGAAATTATATCGATGGCCAATATTATTACATATATGTATGTGGATATTGGTGAATAATATCTAGTAGCTATTGAGAAAGAAGTCTACAGAAATATCTACAAACAATATCTATAACATATTGAACAGCGCCTTTTCAGGATATTGATAAATCATATTGATCATTCTTACACTTTGAAGTTGATACAACATTCATTTTCAATGCGCAAAAAATGTCGAAGTGAAATATACCTATATATTCAAAATATTGCCCTAAATTATATCTAAGGTAGATATTCACACAATATCATCATCCAGATATTGAATGAGGATATAGAGTGGTTATCCAGGAACAATCTCCACAATATATCTTCAAAAAATTGTTATTTTATATTGAACATTCACGATGATACGATATTAATGAATCATCACGATCAATCTCTCATTTATAAGTTGATACACCTTCGATTCTGAATGTAACGGATACATTGAAAACAAATATTGACACATATTCAAAATGATGCCAGAAACCATATCGATGGCATATATTCTTACAATATATATATACATATATGTAGATATTATCAGAAAATATCTAGTAGCATTAGAAAACGAATTTTCCAGAAACATCTACAAACAATATCTGCAACATATTGAACAGCACTTCACAAGAATATCGATGAATAATATTGATAGGGCATTATTACATTATATTGATCATTTTCACACTTCAAAGTTGATACAATATTTATTTCCGGTATTGGTAAAACGTTGAAGGGAAATTTACATTTATACAGTCTGTCCAAGATAAGGTTGAACAGCATGGGGATCTCGAAAACGGTAAGAGATACGAAATCGGTTAAATGGGGAAAAAGTTGCGCATTCGAAGGCTCATATCAAGAGCCTTCGAAAATTTTGAAAATTATTTTTAGTTTTTGAGTTATATCGAAAAAGTGAATTTTTGGAATTTCTATTTTATTTTTTTTCCGTTATTATTAGAGATAAAGCAAAACTGAGAATACTTTTTCATAGCAACTTTTGATGACGGTCAACGTGGTGATACCGATTTTTCCATGCGACGTTTCTTATTCGTGGAACCATCATCAACTTTTGTTTTTTAAATACGGTCCTGATAATTTTTTCACAGATTCTAAAAGGTTTTCTCATTCTGAATTCAACCATGTATTATACAAGGTGATTAATTTGTGTTTCGACCTATTTCCATCCATCATCAATGTTTGTTCGAAACTCCAAAGGAAAAATGCCATCAGTTCCACTTATTTTGAAGGAGAATTAGTCAACACACTAATACCTCATCAACTGGTTTCAATCAACAACCCATTTCATTATGCGGAAACAAAAATTCCATCCATACAAATTCAGAATATGTCAAGCGCTAAAACCAGGAGATGACGAAAAGCGCAAGACATCCTGTGGGTGGTATACCAGGAAATGTTGAAATTTTGAAAATTTTGCAGATTTCTTTCGAACAATCATCTGGACTGATGAAAGCATGGTCACTAATCATGGTAGCTTCGATAGAAAAAATACACATTATTGTTCACGAGAAAATGAACATTTATACATCACAGCGAGACACCAACACCGTTTCGGATTTAATATGTGGGTTGCAATATTTGGTACACGAATTATTGTTCCTTCTATTTATCATGAAACACAGACTTCCGAACGTTATAGAAATTCGCTTGAGAATCATCTTGAGGAAGCTCTGGATGATTTAACGATTGCGGAAATTCAGAACTCTGTTGGTTTCAACAAGATGGCGCTCCGGTACATAATTCCAGAGAAGTCCGTGCGTTTTTATTCCTTGGCCGGCGCGGTCGCCTGATTTAACACAGCTGGATTTTTTCTCAGGGGATATATCGAACTTTGTACACGCAAATAACTTTGAGGATGAAGAAGAACTAAGGGACAGTGTCTTCGAAGCATTCAATAGAATAACCCCAGAAATGCTTAGCAATGTCTTAGAAACAACTGTGAGAAGAGGATATCATTTTGAACATTTGTTATGAATGTCTCTGTAGGTATTGTCAAAGTTAAGTTGTTAAAGTAATTCGTGTAAGAATTCATCAACAATTTTAAACGCTGCATTGATCGAATGATGTAGTGAAATATTTTTTATTCACTTTTCAGTATTGAATAACTAATCCATCAAGTTTGACACTAAATGATGAGAAATAAGTGGAACTGATGGCTTTTTTTCTTTTGGAAGTTCGAAAAAACATTGATGATGGATGGAAATAGGTCGAAACACATTCGAATCACCTTGTTTAGTACATTGTTGAATTCAGAATTAAAAAACCTTTCAGAATCTGTGAAAAAATTATCAGGACCGTATTTAAAAAACAAAAGTTGATGATGGTTCCACGAATACGAAACGTCGCACAAAAAAATTGGTATCACCACGTTAAACCTCATCGAAAGTTGCAATGAAAAAGTATTTCCAGTTTTTCTGTATCTCTGATAATAACGGAGAAAAAAAATAAAATAGAAACTCCAAAAATTCACTTTTTTCGATATAACTCAAAAACTAAAAATAATTTTCGAAATTTTCGAAGGCTCTTGATATGAGCCTCCGAATGCGCAACTTTTTCTCCATTTAAGCGACTTCGTATCTCCTACCGTTTCCGAGATCCCCATGCTGTTCAACCTTATCTTGGACAGACTGTATACACAATATCGTCAGAAATTATATCGAATGCTCATATCCATACAATATAAGTATTGAGATATCGAATGAGGATAAAGAGATCTATCTGCACAATATGTCTACAAAAAATCTATTCCATATTGACCATCACGATGATCAGATATTGAAGAATTATATCGACCAATCGCTCATTCATATGTTGATTCATTTTCGAATCTGAATGTTAGGGATATAGGTATCTAGAATGGATATTGCAACATATTCGAAATGGAGTCTGAAATCATATCCATTGCTAATATCCGTGTCGAAAGACAATTTGAGTTGAAATTGGGTGACAGTATGGAGTTTTTTATCACTTGGAGCGCACGAAGTATATCTTCCTAATAGTTTCACGAGATATATTTATTTCATATTAAACATCACTATGCATAGTCATTGATGACACATATTCATTAATCTTCAACTGGAATGTTGTCACAACGTTGACTTTCAATATCAGCATTAGACTAGAGATAATTATCGGCACATACAGGGTGGCCCACGGTCGATGGTACCTTAGACGTATACGGAAAACGGTACATTGGATTATCCTGAAAATTCGGTTACTATAATAAGCGTTTGTGATCTAACGATTCAAAATATTTTCAGAGATGCAGCGTTGCCACCTTTACCAAAGAGTAGCATCATCTTTATTTCAAATGGAACACCCTGTATTTCATTGCGTTTTTAAATTCTTCCCGAAGAGCTGATTTCATCAATGTATCACACTGTTCAAAATCGAGATTTTTCAATTTCAGGAATTTTTTGTGTCGAAACTATTCAATATCGATCAAAACGGATCACATGACCCTATCTCAACTTTTGATTCACTATCTACTGACATTTAATTGGAACAGATACAGGGTGATCAAAATTCTGAATCTTGGACCATCCTGCATTTTTTTCAATTGAATGTCGGTAGATAGTTGATCAAAAGTTGAAATAGGGACATGTAAGCCGTTTTGACCAATGATGAATAGTTTCGACACAAAAAAATCCTAAAGTTGAAAAATCTCGATTTTGAACACCCTATATCTCTGTAATAATTCTCGCTAGACCCCAAGTGTGATACATTGATGAAATCAGCTTTTCGAGAAGAATCTAAAAACGCAATAAAATACAGGGTGTTCTATTCGAAGTAACAAAGATGATGCTACTTTTTGGTAAAAGTGGCAACGCTGCTTCGCTGAAAATAATTTGAATCGTTAGATCACAAACGCTTATTGACGTAACCAAATTTTCAAGATAATCCGATGTACCGTTTTCCATATACGTCTAAGGTACCATCGACCGTGGGCCACCCTGTATACAGAATAATATCGATCAATCATACACATACCATTCAGCTATACACAGAGATTATGATATTGAATCACCATCGAGATTCAATCTTCTCAGTATACCTATATCTTAAGAAGATATTCATTCCATGTTGAACATCACTATGCTGGGAATATTGATAGATCATATGGATCACTCTCGCATTTGAATAATGAAATGATATTGATGTTCAATATTGCGAATTTGTTTGGAAATTGATATTGAAATTCAACCAGAATAATCCTCAAAATTTATATCGATGGTTTATATTCATATAGATATCGAGTGAGAATATGGTATTGGCAATTGAGATTCAAACTCCTTACATATATACGCACATATAATATTTGTTTCATATTGAACATCACTAAGCTGGCATATTATTTGATCAAATTGATCAATGTCTCATTAAACCGTTTATACAACAATGATTTTCAGTGTTGTGAATATATTGAAAAGATATGTTGACATTTTGTATCGAGGAGGATGCCTGAAATTATATCGAAAGCTTATATACATATACAATATAATTATGTAGGTATTGAGTTAGAAATGGATATTTCCAGAAGTCTACGAAATAAGACTGATTTCACATTGAATGCTACAATGTATATCGATTAACCTCACATACTGGAAAGTTTATGAGATAATATTCGATATTGAACCAATCTAAAAACGGCAATATCTCGAAATGGGGAACACTTTGTATGATAGTATATACAGTGGAATATATTCAATATCAACTTTTCAGATATACGCCGGTGTGTATAATAAAATGAAAAAATAATATCTCAAATTCTTATAAAGAGAAATATTCAAAAAATTATTTTCTTCCCATTCATTATGTCATTCTGAAGGCCTGGACTTCCTTCCCCCATCTCTATCTGCTGCTTGCGCCAAGCAAGAACGAACATGCCTTAGGATGTCGTTCTCGCAGGCAGTAGGAAGCACTACTCTTGTAGCGTCTGAAAATGTCGTATTTACTATAAGCTGAGTGATTCAACTCTTTTTTTGTGAAAATTGTAGTGAAGGGCAATGAATTTCCATTATTTTATATAGGCATTATGTTTGGTTGGCCGGTTCCCGTGTTACCCTATACATATTCAAGAATGAAAAATTTTGAAATAATCCCCTCTTCGAGTTAGTTTTGTCACGTTTTTAAATCAGATTTTATATACAGGGTGTTTCATTGGGAAAGGAGAATAATTCAACTGTGGATAGGGGTCACTGGGGTGATTTAAAAAAACCCATGGTTAATGGATCTTCGACTTCTTATAACCGAGATACAGGATGTTTCATCAATTTTGTCCATATCTTCATTGTCTCATAACTTTCCAACCAACCTGTATATATTTTCAGAATTTTTTTTTTTTTTTTTTTTTTTTTTTATCGCTTGGAGCGCACGAGAGGGAATCCCTATAATGTTCAAAGAACATCGTGCGTTCCTAGGGAGGATAGGTATAGGAGGTAGGTATTGGAATTCTTTTTGAACTTCTGGAGATTATATGTTGTTGGGAACACTTCCACAGGCAATGAATTCCAGAGCCTAGCCGTTCTATGGATGAAGGAGTTTTGATAAAGTGCTGTTCGGCATCTTTCGAGGTTGACAACGAAGGGATGTGCTGACTGGGCTTGTCTAGTTCGTCTGACTGGTATTGCTGGTGAAGGGATGATAGCAGAGATTTCCGAAGAACATTTCCCGTGGAAGTATCGATAGAAAAGTGAAAGGTCGCCGACCTTTCTACGGTGTTCCAATGATGTCAAAGAGCGAGTGAGTGTGGCGTCACCCACCAAGCGGATGGCTCTTCTCTGGATGGAATCTAAGAGCATCAGCGTATGTTTCGGTGCTGAACCCCATATGTGGGAACAGTATTCTAGAACAGGCCGTATCTGCGCTTTGTAGATCATGAGGAGCTGTTGAGGTGTAAAGTAGCATTTCGCACGGAACAAGAATCCGAGTTTTTGTGAAGCAGCTTTTGCGATGGATCTGACATGATTATCCCATGAAAGAGTGTTGCTGATGGAAATACCGAGCATAGATATGGTGGGTTTGGTGGGGATGGTGGTGCCAGACATTACAATGTCGGGCATACTGAGTTCCGCCTTTCTAGAGAAAATACAGGCTTGAGTTTTGGTGGCGTTGAATTCAACTAGGTTGTTGGTTCCCCAGGCTGTGATTTCAGCAAGGTCTTCATTGACAGCATTGACCTGCCTGCGCCGTGTGTTCTTAGTTTCCTGGGAAGAAATAGGAATTCTGGAAGAGAACGCTGTATGGAGGGTACTATCATCTGCAAAGCTGTGGATGGGGCAAGTTGTTACTCCCAACAGATCATTGATATGAAGAAGGAATAATGTTGGTGCCAAAATTGATCCTTGTGGAACGCCGGAATTGATGCCAATTGTATCAGACGATACACCGTCCACCACTACATGAAGCGATCTGCCTGAAAGAAAACTCGATAAGAGATGGCATAGCTGAGGTGGTAAGCCGTATGATGGTAGTTTGTGGAGGAGTCCTTCGTGCCAAACACGGTCAAATGCTTTCGATATGTCCAAAGCGACAGCTAGAGATTCCCCGTGTTTTTCTAATGAAGCTTGCTTGTTACACTTCCTCAATCTACCCTGTGGAATTGATTGAGGCAACAACAAAAGATAAAATCCAGGTCCGGCTTCACTTAAAATTCACAAATTCTTTCTGCCAGAAAACAACACCCTATACATTCGAATTTCTCTTTTTTTTGCCATATCTGAAAATGACATCAAAATTTCTATTCAACGATGTGCTTTTTATTCGTGAACAGACGATTTTAACTATTCATATTATGTGCTCAAAATATTATTTTTGCTCATTTTGGGGTACAAAATTGGAATCAGACGAGATTTATGAATTTCATTACTTCCTATTCAGTATACGTGAGTATTACATTTAGGAGGAGTATTTCATATCGTTCTTTGTTCCAGAATCAGTTGCAGGTCCGTCATCAAAACTATACAGGGCTCTTCACGATGAGCGTTAATTTGACGTTTTCGGCAAACCAGGCAACGGATAAATCTGAAATTTTGATGGTCTGTATAAATTAACACAAACTACACTACTGAAATATTTGAAACGATCCGGCCTTGCTGCTTCTACTAGAAAGTAGCAGCAACTTCGATTTTTCAAATGGGACACCCTGTATTTCATTACATTCTTGGATTCTTGCTGAACAGAAGAATTCATCGATTCAAAACATTCAAGGTCTAGCGGGACTGATAACTGAGATATAGGATGTGGAAAATCGAGATGTTTCAACTTTAGGAATGTTTCGTGTTGAAACTATTTAATATTGCATGGTCAAAACGGCTTCAATGTCCCTATCTCAATTTTCCATTCAATATTCAATTGAAACAGATACAGGGTGGTGCAGAAAACTGAATTATGAACCATCCTGTATTTGTTTCGATTGAATGTCTATGGATACAAAGTTAAGATAGGGACATAAAAGCCGTTTTGATCAATAATAAATATTTTCGCAAAATAACTCCAAAGTTGAAACATCTCGATTTTTCTCACTCTAAATATCTCAGTTATTAGTCCCACTAGACACCGAACTTTGTGAATCGATTAAATCAGCTCTTCAGGAAGCATCCAGGGTGTCCCATTTGAAAAATCATAGTTACTGCTACTTTACAAATATTTCAGACGTGTAGACCATGTGAATTCATATACATACCTTCGGATTTTTTGATTTATCCGTTGCCTGGTTTGCCAGAAACATCTAATCAATGCTTATCGTGAAAAGCCCTGTATAGTTTTGATGACCGACCTGCAACTAAGTCTGGAACAAAGAACGATATGAAATACTCCTTCAAAATGTAATACTCACGCATACTGAATAGGAAGTAATAAAATTAATAAATTTCGTCTGATTCCAATTTTGTACCCCAAAATGAGCAAAAATAATATTTTGAGCACATAATATGAATAGTTGAAATCGTCTGTGCACGAATGAAAAGCACATCGTTGAATAGAAATCTCGATGTTCTTTTCAGATATGGCAAAAAAAATGAGAAATTCGAATGTTTAGGGTGTTGTTTTCTGGCAGAAAGAATTTGTGAATTTTAATTGAAGCCGGACCTGCATTTCATCTTTTGTTGTTGCCTCAATCAATTCCACAGGGTAGATTGAGCAAGTGTACCAATTATTAAAAATATATACAGGTTGGTTGGAAAGTTATGTATCTCGGTTATGTATCGGTTATGTATCTCGGTTATAAGAAGACGAAGACCCATCAACCATGAGTTTTATGAAATCACCTCAGTGACTCCTATCCATAGTTAAATTATTTACCTTCCCGAATGAAACACCCTGTATAGAACTTGACGATCGAGCTCAAAAGCACTATTGCTCCACCCTGGATCTGTTCCAATTAAATATCAGTAAATAGTAAATCGATTGTTAATTCATAGATTAACGGGGGAGTCATTAATCTATGGTTAAATTAAGGACATGTAAGCCGTTTCGAACAATAATGAATAGTTTCGACACAAAAAATCCAGAAATTGAAAAATCTAGATTTTGAACACCCTATACCTCTGTAATCATTTTCGCTGGACCTCAAGTGTTATGCATTTCTAAAACCAGCCTCCCACGGAAAATCTATAGATGCGAAAATATACAGGGTGTCCTATTCAAAAAAACACATAATCGGCCGATATCTTGGAATGCTAACACCCTATAGATTTGAAAATAATTTTAGGTGACAGTTATCATGGAACATTATAATTTATAATTATTGTATTTGAATTTTTTCTATACTGAGTGTTTCCTAACTTGGGGCGATCAATGAAATGGATGATGGAGACGGAAAAACAAAACGAAATGAAAGAATACATTTTTGTCGAAAAAAATCATTTTGGAAGATATTGAGCTTCAAAGTTTGCCTGAAACTCTTGTAAATCATTGATAAAAGGTTAATAGCCCAATTCAAGCGTTAATTTGCTTTCTGCGAGATCACAAGCACCGGAAGTACCAATGACTTTTGCAATATTGCTGGACGTTCAAAAATAGTTGAAAGATGAATTATGGTGTAAGCGCACATTTTTTGACAAAATTTCAGAACAAATTTTTTCTGTCTCATAAAACAGCGCATTCCATTTATCGCCCCAACTTCGGAAACACCCTGTATATCTGACGTTTGGCTAATATCGAAGAAGAACATACTATCACTTCACCCTGTTTAGGTAAGTACATATTATCCCATTTTCTATGATTTTCATAGATATCTCAGTTGTATTTGGATATACAGCGTTGCGGTTTTCACAATACTGTACTATTTTAAAAAACCTGAGTCCAACTATACATGAACATACTAATGTCTCATTTGAAAAGAATTTATGTTGGCTCAATTTTCTGAACAATAATCATTTATGGACGTCAAATAAATACGCCAGTGTATTCTACGTAAGAAAAGCAGAACTGTGAGAATTCTGTTTGCGGCCAGTGGCCGATCAAGGAAGCGGTAAAGGGAGAGATTATCCCTTGAGCCTCGTTGAAGATTGATATAAGAGAAGTGTATAGAAATCGGCCAGTGCTGTAACTTCTGAATCAATCGTGATAGGATTTCGAAATTTCGTGGGTAGCAACTAGGTATACCAAATTAATCATTTATTGATAAAATCACTTCCGTTTCAACCGGAATCAACCTCAACTCTTTATGTTTGAATAGGAAACCCTGTATATTCTTTTATATTCATCTTGGATTTCCTGTATATACGTAAAAAATTTGTATCAAAGTTGGGCCAACAGGGCCAACATAAATAATTTAGTAATGTGAAAACCGCAACTCTCTATTTCCAAAGACAACTGAGAAAATCATCGATGATGTCACACATTGTATACCTACCCCGAGATCTAGGTACCTATATTGAAGTTTCATCATCGAACAATACTCATATGTTTCAAAAATCGCATTACCGTTATTAATAAAGCATCTGTACTTAGGTAGGTATGTAGGTACAATATTTTGCCAAATCTAGGAATCCTATATTATACCATCATTATTCCCCAATATTGTACCAATAACTTCTCAACAATATTGTTTCGATATCGTGCTGGAATGAGACAACTGAGAAAATCATCGATAATGGAACACATTGTATATACCTACCCCGAGATCGAGGTACCTATTGAAGTTTCATCATCTAACAATACTCATATGTTTCGAAAATCGCATTACCGTTATCAATAAAGCATCTTCTATACTTAGGTATGTAGGTACAATAGTTTGCCAAATCTAGGGATTCTATATTATACCATCATTATTCTCCAATATTGTACCAATAACTTCTCAACAATATTGTTTCGATATCGTGCTGAAATGAGACAACTGAGAAAATCATCGACAATGGAACACATTGTATATACCTATCCCGAGATCTAGGTACCTATTGAAGTTTCATCATCTAACAATACTCATTATGTTTCGAAACTCGCATTATCGTTATTAATAAAGCATCTTCAATACTTAGGTATGTAGGTACAATATTTTGCCAAATCTAGGGATCCTACATTATTCCATCATTATTTCCCAATATTGTACCAATAACTTCTCAACAATATTGTTTCGATATCGTGCTGAAATGAGTAGGTACACATTGTGTGTGCTGCTGGATAACTTATGGCGAACACTGATGTGTACGTAACAAAAAAGTATCTACGATTTTACTTAGGTACATGGACTTCAGTACTCGAATGATATCAATAGGTCAACTTATACTTGTTACATAGTAAGTAGGTAAAAACATTTTTCTGACTGAACTACCAAACTGCACGAGGGCATCGAGGGGTCGAAAATTTTTTTGGATTTTGCAGCATCAGCACATGGTATGGCAAGAAAGAACATAATCAAAATTGTATCAAAGTTGAACTAGTATCAATAATTGGGATAAGTAATTTTACCTTATTATTTTTTGCACCACTGTTATAATATACCACTCGCGATCCAAGCCACACGCTTGAAGACTCTATGAGACAACTGAAAGAACTGAGTATCGAGCAAAGATAGTCACTCTATGACCTGAGGTATTTGCCCGACAGTGTTGTCGGGTGTACTAGTAGACACGTTATACTAGAAACATACATTTCTTGTTCAGACAAGAATATCAGAATAATGTGAAAAAACTGGAATGCCTACCTAGGTGTATCTTGAATTGAAATTCCACAATAAATAAAATCATTTGTTTGATGTAATATTTGTGCACAAGTTCAGAATCCCCAAGTGATATGGAGGAAGCAACACAAAATGCAATATTCTCTTATTCATCCATTCATAATTTCGTTTCATTTCATAACTTGTGTTGAAATGAACATTTCATCACCAATTATGTATTATTCCACTTTGCGCATTTGTTTATACAGTGTGTCCCACTTACCATGCTCACGATGGGTATCTTTTTAACGGTGAGAGATACGAGGTCGGTTAAATTACACCAAATGTGGAGTTTGTCAAGGCCAACTATAATGTGAAAAAATATTTCGATAAAATCTATTCGTTTTTGTTTTATACGCAAAAAACAAATTTTGATCATTTTCATGTCTCCTCCGTCACTTCTTTATTCATGAAAATATTCAGATAGGAATTTCACATTCTCATGGGAGTTTTTCGAAGTGAATTCGAAAAAAATATGATAACTCTTCTAGAATTTGAGATATCAGCACAAACTTTAGTTGTTCAAATGAAGCTCATAGCTCACTATGACTTAGTTACAAATAACTTTTTTTCCTCTTACAGATGACATGTCGCAGTTATAGTTTTGTGTTGATAACAACGGAGTTATCGTCATTTATACAAAAACATAAACTTATTTGGAAGCCGCCATCTTGAATTCACAAATTTTAACGAAAATATCATGATCGTCGACCTCAAAAACCCCCATTTACCAATTTTGAATGGAATGGGACCAAATCTTGTCCGCCATCTTGGAGCAGCCATTTTTTTAGAATTATTTCCATTTCCATTTACTAATCAATGCATATTGTTACATACAAACAAAGCGTATGGTCAAATTTAGACGTTCGTTCAGAACTACGCAAAAAATAATCGCATCGAATACAATTCGAACTTTGAAATCTTCAAGATTATGCATCTTAAACTTTCTGCACAATTAAAAATAATCGTGTCCGTTCAACATAATAATCCTTTCGCATCGTGATCGGATTATTTCAACTGTTAACACATTGATTGCCACGTCATACATATGTGAATGACACTACCACTTCCGTTTAGGCCGCGTCATACATATATGTATGACGACATATTTTTGTTGTGAGGCCGTGTCATACGAATATGAATGATAGCCAATGCAATTCAGATGGGGATATGAATGTGTGGCCTCCAAGGAAGTCACAGGCATATTTGGCCAGAGCAAATTTTGATAGATCGTGATGCAAGACAATAAAATACAAAAATCATATATGAAAAGGTTTATTCATCGTAAAAACAGTAAAACTAATATTACATAATAATGAAAAATAGTTGTTTACCTAACAAGTGCGGAAAGTGATACTATTCCGCATGTGTTAGGTACACTATTTTTTCTACTAGCGTGCGGAAAAATAAATTCCTCTTTTCCGCACTCATTTCACTGTGGAGAGTTTTTTCCGCACTAGTGCGGAAAAATGACTCTTTCAACACTGAAATGGGTGCGGAAAAGTGTTTTTTTTTCCGCACGCTAGTAGAAAAAAAACAATCATCATATTCGTCATACATATTTGAATGACGTGGCCCAGCGTGGTGAAATAACTCTTTAGGCTAACATGGGAGGCCACGTCATTCATATATGAATGACATCGAAAAACAAACAAAATGGATGAAAAAAAAATCAATAATGACTTTTAAGGGTCAAACTTGATTTTTGGAAGTGAAAATTCATGAATGGAACTAAAATGTACCTTTGGCCCCGTGGGATAAACTCCAGATATGGGCTTGGCAATCAATGTGTTAAACTGATACTCTTCGTAATTATATGCAACAAAATTATCGATGTTTAGCCCTAATCTTTTTAAGTACTTATAGTATTATAGTATTACTACTGAAAATACTAGATTTAGTGACAAAACCAAGATGGCAACAGTGGTGACTAGTCTTGTCGTTCACGGTAACACTCGAACGTGCGCGAGAAAGCTCTAATATTGAGAATTCATCATTGAATTGATATTAGGTGTTTGATATGGTACACATATATGAAATCTAGAAGGTGACTTCACTATATTGAACCTGATGTTTGCTAGCAATATTGAACTAATCTTCATTACTCAATATTGCTCAATTATCATCATGTTGATAGTATCTAGAGATTAGGCCTCAATATTATATCAATATAACTGACTGAACTCAAGATGGATAATATCGCTTGCACATTGTGATGACAACATCGAATTGATATTGGGATCTGATTATGGTACAAATATATGGAATCAGGAAGTTGGTTCCACAATATTGAACACTATGATTATTTGCAATATGAAATTCATATTCATTTATAAAGATTGCTCTATTATCATCTTGATGATAGTTTCAAGAGATCACAGCACAATATTGTATACATAAAGTTGACTGGAATAAGCATTAGAAATATTGCTCTGATATTGAGATTGTATCATTGAATTTACACTGAGTTTTTGATGGTGGTACACATTAATGGAATCAAGAAGTTGAACTCACGATATTGAACCTAATGATTATTTGCAATATAGAATTATCTTCATTTCTCAATATTATCCCTTTATCATCCTGTTGATAGTATCAAGTGATTACACCTCAATATTATATCAATATAACTGACTGAACTCAAGATGGATAATATTGCTTGCACATTGTGATGACAACATCGAAATAGTATTGGGATCTGATTATGGTACAAATATATAGAATCAGGAAGTTGGATTCACAATATTGAACACAATGATTATTTGTAATATGATGATCATATTCATTTAACAATATTGCTCTTTCATCATCTTGATGATAGTTGCAAGAGATTAGAACACGATATTGTATACATAAAGTTTACTGAAATATGCATAGGTGATATTGCTCTGATATTGAGATTTCATCATCGAATTGACCTTGGGTTTTTGATATGGTTAACATGAATGGAAACAAAAAGTAAACCTCACGATATTGATCCTAATTGTTATTTCCAATATCGAATTATCTTCATTCCTATTTATGGATGATATTATTGCTTGCACATTGTGATCACAGCATCGAATAAATATTGGGATCTGGTTATGGTACAAATATATGGAATCAGGAAGTCGGTTTCACAATACTGAACATAATGATATTTCGCGATATCTAAATCATCTGCATTTCTCAATATTGCTGCAACCTCATCCTGATGAAATCCACTAGAACAATATCGCTGGTATATTGGGATTTGATCATTGAATCCATATAGAGTTTGTGATATGGTACACATATATGGAATAAATTGATCGACCTCACGATATCCAACGTGATGATTCTTTGCAATATCGAGGTCATCTTCATTTCCCAATATTGCTTCATTATCAAACAGATGATGGTGTCATAAGAATACAACTCGTTATTGTATACATATAATTTACCAATATCCACACAAACAATATTGGTGGAATATTGGGATGTCATCATTGAATAGCAGTTTTGTATTCGATATGGAATACATATATGAAATCAAGAAGTCCACGTGACGATATTGAACCTGATGTTTTATTGCAATATCCTCCAAGATACATTTTATCGATATAGGTTACATATCCAGTTGTAATATGAACTGATATCAGGCAATCAATATATCTATCATGAAGATTTATCAATATCGAGACATAAATCATCAGGATATAGGAGGAATATAGATTTCATCACATATGTCATTATGAATATCGATACAATGTAGGATTCTCAAGATCCTGAAAAATGTAAGCCTATCAACATTGTATTCATATTGATCCGTCCAGCTCATTTATTCAATATCGTTACAATATCATCCGACCGATTTGCGATATTCAAATATTGGGCCAATGCAGAGCCGATTTGCAGCCGATATTCTGTGCTACTGGGGGAGGTTAAGAAGATATCATTGTGTCATTCATAAAATTGTTTTCTTGAAATCTGGTATGTGTCTGATTTATGATAAGAGGGTTATATTGTGAAATAAAGAGGTACTAGAACTTTCAGATCCATTGGACCCCTAAAACCCCTACCCCTCCCCTACCGCGATAGTATGTAACCAATGTCGTTAATTGGCCATTACAGTCCCATCATTTATGTATATGCTGGGCTTGCTATGGGAAACTCAATGTGTCGATTATGTTGTACTGGCCTTTTGCCGGGGAACTGAATATGATTGCTGGGTACCCAGCACTGGGACCAGCTGCCGGCCGCAGTGTACTGATATATAGAGTCCCGCATATGGGACCATTTACTGGGCCGCTGATGTCAGGTATGGGAAAAATATACTAGGCCATTGATGCCCCATATCAAGATGTTTGCTGGGTAGCGGTAGAGGTTAGTGCTGTCGGAATATTTTCACTGCTACTGAAATTATTAACATGCTCTCCTGCTTCATTGAGTATAATGAGGTCATCTACGAAAGAGTTACTTGTTGAACCTGCATTAGGAGCGGTATTATTCTCGGAAACAGTATCAGTACTCGCTTTTCTTCTAGCAGACATGTACGCGCAATCCAGAGCAAGTTTTAAATCACTCACCAAAACAGTCAATTTCAGTCTCTCAATTTCATTCTCAGGTTGTTTCGCCGAAAGTCGATCAATACGATTCGTAACATGTATTAGCCTCGAATTAATTTTTTGAAACTCATCCTCAAAATTGCTATCCTCAAACATTTGAATGTCCCCTGATAATTCCGTTATTTTATTATGACATATGAATATCTCATTCTTGGGGTCAAAATGAATTGTGGATGACTGTGAAGAACCTTCCTGCTCAGCTTGTGAAGCAGTCCCCAATAAAGCACGTTTTTCTTGTACCGTACCATTACCAGAGCCTGAACCACGTAGCAATAATTCATTATTAAGCTCTTCGCTTCGTAACCTTTTGATCTCCATATTGATCCCAAAATTTCTCAGTAATAACAATAATTAATTCATAAAATATTTACTCACTAGTATTCATATCGACGAAGTGGAAATCGAATAATACCAATTGGAAAAAAAAAATTGCACACATGCAATTGTATCGACGAAGTTTAAATCGAATATATCGATGGGAAAAGAAATCATTTGCACACTGGCAATTTCATCAAAGAGTGGAAATCGAATAATATCGATGAGAAAAAAAAATTGCACATGAAAACTGTAGTTTACATACCCCCTTTCTTTCCGGAGAAGGAAAAATCCGAAATATATTGGCAACAGGCACGCTACACCTTGTACACAACAACAATACTCAAAAGCAAAATTTACAAATCTGCAAAAAAAATACAAATGTTCACTAGAGTTCAAATCTTAGTGAATCGCGAAATCTGAATTATCTTTAATAATTATTGTCGTCCTTCAAAATTGATTCACCCTGTAGTAGGTATAGAAAAAAAAACAGTTGCGTCAGAAAAAAAATTTTTTCACCTTCCTATAATGCTTTTTCTTCAAATTGTATCACCCTGTAAGTAGATTCTAAATCGAGAATAATGATAATCAACGAGTGATCACGAATGATTTTCAGAATACCCCGTATAATTCCAGACTAAACCCAGAAAAAATTTTCCCTTATTGATCACCCTGTAATTTTCCTTCAAAAATGATAAAACGAATGAATTGAGAATGATTCCACTTATTAGCATCACTCCTTTTTATTTCAATTCAGTTGCAAACTAAACCCATATAAAAAATTATTATGATCACCCTGTAAATAATTTTGAACGATCAATATCAAAAACGATACATTATACCTATAGGCATGTTATTCCGAACCTTGTATAAGCAAAATCCGTAATAATTTTTATTTCAAAATTATCAATTTTGAATCATCAGAATCACCCAATATAATTCTGATATGATTGCAGACTTTATTATATACATTTGAGAATATACATACATATTACTCAACATTGCCCACCCTGTATCAACAAATATATGATCTCTCAGAAAAAAAAATCCTGCAAAATATACTCCCTGTATAATTGGATAATTCAATGGTTGAACAAAAATTTTGTCAATAGACAGCAATGAAGTAGTTATTAAGAAACCACATAAATGAAAACTAAAAATTTCAGGAATTATACTAACTCCAATTGGATTGATTCTGAACTTGAAGATGAAAATAAAAACCTTCCACCTTGTATAACCAAGAATAATAACTATATCTCAATATCGTTGTTCAATCGAATATTCTTTGAACGTTATCGAAATAAAAATAAACTAAAAAGCATAACCAATGTTATTATCACAGTCTGCCTTTGACAAAATTCGAGTTGTACCATAACAAGACAGAAACAATTTTTAGTGAAATTGTGTACACCCTGTATCCACTATATATGAGGAACAAAAAAAAAATTTTTATCTGCAACTGTACCAGATCAATATTACCAATATAGAAATGTACCAGAATGCAAGCTAAAATGCAGCTTGTTTCTGCACTTGAGAAAAACTACCACCAATTATATCATTGAATAGCCAAATACTCTCATTACATATTCACCCTTTAATCCTGCTGAAAAAAATGAGTTGGGCGCCATTGTAACGTTGCAATTTTCAGGGGGTAATAAATGATTCACTCGGTATTCTAAACCTCAAAAGTTTTGCTTTAAAATATAGTGTTTGAAGTACCTAGTTTGAGACTGTAGAAACCAAACACTGGCAGTTCAGTGGGACAATGGGGTAGGTAAGTTGAATGCAAATTGACATAGGGTGAATATCGATTTAATAACAGGAAATGTAGATTTAATAACAATAAAAATTGAAAAATATAGACTTCATTAGAAATGTGTACTGATATGGAGGAAAATAAACAATTAGGAATAGTTTATACTAAGAAAAAAGGAGGCTGCCTGAAATCAACTCTTTAGTACATCTCTCAATATACTCAGTGTATAGCAAAATAGTGATATTATTAAAATTATAGACAAGGTACTGAAGCAATACCGCAGTGCAAGTTGGTTTCTAATATGAGTGAGGTGATTAGTCACCGACAGTTCAAATTGGAGTATTATATTTATACTTATGATGAACTCAAATTAAATGGTAATTTAACCCTAAAGAGCTGATAGCCGTATTTGGTGGTAGTTTTCAACTCTTATGTCAGGTAAAATGGAACAGACTCACCAAAATTGAAGGTGACAGGCGGATATGTTCAACTGTGATGTCTAGCTATCGAGTACAGGGTATAGGCGGCCACGTCGTTCATATACAGGGTGTTGAGTTACCCCCAAGATACAAGCAGGATACTGAGTGGACTTTGTCTTGTAGAGCAGTCTACTTTGCAGCCACAAAACAATCTGATGGGGCTCTCAGGGCTCCTGTGCCATCAGCAGGCTCTTTTATTGGGCTTGCAGAAAAAAAGGCCAAACCAAGAAATATCCAGCCGACTGGATAACACCCCCAGCGATCGACACGTGGTGGATGACGGCAGACGCAGTCTCCACTGGAGAAAGGACAGATTCCGGGAATATAAGAACCCTGAACAACAAAATTGGAAAAATTTTCGTGGGCCACTCAATCAATAATCAAAATTGAATCTCATACCTGTAATGGAGTTCGGGTTCTTGGTTCTTGGTTCGACCTCGTGGCTTTCAGCCTAAAATTCCTCCAATTTGAGGTATGGTACCAACACCAGAATTGGTTTCCATTGAATGGAAACCCGATTCGAAATAATCCCAACACTAATGGAAAAAGAATAAATCAAAATATATACAATGCGAAATCGAATGCCTGGCTCACTTGTGACACGAGATGTATCGCACCGTCTCCAGCAGAAAAATGGCGAGATGTCTCCTCGAGATGATGGGCCGTCCTCCGACCAAAGAATCGTTTTTTTTTTCTCAAAAACGCCCCATAGCGCAGAAAAGTGTTGGTGGAAGATTTTCTTGCGAACACACTGTAGATGGTATTTCACCACCACAGAAAGATGAGGAAATATCGTACCTCCAACAAGAAAATACCAAATTTACTCGATATTAGTGAATGTTAACCATTTCACATTTAGTTTTCGTGGAAATTGATTTTTCGGCGGTTGAAGCCGTTTTGCCACGACCACAATATTCGAAGGGAGACATGCGCAGACATGACCTCGGAACTACGTCGACCCATGACGTATCTTCTTCTTTCCCGATGGATGAACTTCATCGAAAAAGACATAAACAATAGGGTTATTACACCTTCTATTCGATTTAACAACAAGCCAATATTTTTAAAGATCCAGATATCGTGCTAGGCTTAGTCCTTCCATAATCAATCAATTTCAAGGTCATTCATTAGAGACAAATAAAAAATAATCACTGTCAATGACAGGTTTAAACCATTGCTTGAAGTACAGGGTGATTGACTATGGATTTCACGAAGAATAATGAGAAGATATTGTCCTTCAAAAGAAAGCAGAACAGCTAGCAAGTATCGATCATCTGTCAACAGTCAATAATCTGATGGTGACGTCTTCGCTCAATATTATTGATCGAAAATGTAAACAACATAACAACGTTAACAATCAGATAAATCGAATGAGAACTGAAACAGTGAAATCTTCATCGTTAAAAACTTTAAAATATTCGAACGCTCGAACATATCGAAGAAGACTGGCCATCATTCCACAAAAACAAAACTGTGAAGAAATATTCAAAACCTGAATCGCGAATCACGGTAAGTACTGACAACAGACCTTGTCTAACAGGAACTCGAAAGACTATTTCGTTTTCAGGTCTAAATAAGATGACTGATTTACGACAATTAACTGTATAAACTATTTGAGATTGCAAATAGGAGATATCAACGACAACTGATTAATAAACAAATGAGAATCTGAGAGAGAAGTACGTGAACAAAACCATCTCGATTTGATTTCTAGCAGTATTTTCGTTAGGAAAAAACGAAGTGTAACAAGAGATTCCGTTGCCAACTTCACATTGGCATCACCTTCCCCGCAGAAATGAGGCTATCAGCTTTACCATAGATATCGGGTACCCGTCTACCATTTTGGTCAGTAGTTCGTCGTGCCAGATCCTGTCGAAAGCTTCCGAAACGTCAAGGAAGACTGCTCCAGTATAATGTCCTTTTCCGAGATTGAATCCTGTATTCGCGTAATCTACTATTATGAGATCTTGAAGTTCTGTGCAGTGGTTTCGCCTGGAACCAAATTTTTCGTTTGTTTCTCTGACATCGTTGTTAATCGTCTTTGGATGACGCATTCTGCCACCCTGCTTATGGATGAAAGCAAACTGGAAGAACGGTGGTTTTGTGGAAACGAGTGATTCTTGTTTGGCTTTGGGATCATTATTACTGTGGCAATCTCCCAATCATTTGGAGAGTAACGTTGTCTCAGTATAGCGTTGATAATATTGGTCAGTGCGGCTATTCCGCGTCTCGGCAGGGCCTTAAGGGCTCTGTTTGGTTTGTTGTCCATGCCTGATAGGGCTTTAAGCGTCCTTGGGTTTTTTATTATTTATCAAAGCTCTTCCGGTGAGCTGGGGTCTATGAGGAGGTTTGTGTCGTCTGTAAGTCTGACTTGTCTTATTGTTCTGTTTGTGTGTCGTTCTGATTCCCTGACTTCGTCTGTGTCTGGAACATTGTTTTCTGTACACTGCGCTCGGAGAAAGCAGCAAAATCTTATGCCTTCTCAGCGTCAGTGTACACAATACCTTGTTCTCCGTGTATTAGTGCGCATGGTTCTTGTTTGCCGTGTCTAAGTACTTTTTGAATGTTCCATATTGAATTGTCCTTGGTATTGAGTTCTTCCAACCTGCTTTGCCACTGACGATTATGGAATTCGTTGAGTTCATGCCGCAGGATTCTGCTGGAATTATTCAACTCTCTTCTATCATCTGGGGCAAGCATACGTTGAAAGCGTCGTTTCAGTTGGCGTTTTTCTCTAATCATTGCTCTGATGTAAGGAGGAATTTCAAATTCGAATTTATTGGTTATTATCTTTTTTGAAGATCTGTCCATTGCTTTCTCAATTGCCCTCGCGAGGTGGGCTACGGCTTGGTCTAGGTCGTGTCTAGTCTCTATTCGTGGTATGTCTCCTATAGTATTGTGTACAGTCTTTTGGTACTTTGGTCTTTGTGTCTTGTTTGTCTGTTTTGTCTTCGTCGCCTATCGTGATGAGTATGAGATTGTGGTCAGCTGTCCCTTCGTCTAGTGTTTCTATCTCTATCATAGTCGCTATTGATTGTATTAGTGCTATGTCTATTATGTCTGGTGTGGCGTTTTCTCGCGTTGGGTAGTGAGTCGGGAGGTGGAAGGGCTATTACGTGAATGTTGTCTAGTTCTGAGAGTATGTTTGTCAGTTTTCGTCCGCGTGGGTCATCATTAATACAATTCCAGTCTCTGGATTTCGCGTTTGAGTCACCCATAGGTATTGTTGGTGAGTGGTCTGAAAAGCATTCGCTGATCTCTTCACGTGTAATGTTTGGTCCTGGTGGGATGTATACCGAAATGATTTTCAGTCTTACGCGTGTAGTGTTTATTGTACCCGCTACCTAGCCAAACAAAACTCAAGTCAACATTATATTCCCCCAGAGGCGTCTTTCATCGGCAATATAAAAGAAACGCTATCTGAGTAGGAAGTAAAGAATCACGAAAAGCCACAATGCTCAAAGTGGAATGAAATGTTAATTCCTTCCGGTCGCATTACGTCTCATAAAAGTGATTGTAATTTTAAAAAAACGAGATGTGCACTCTCAGAACACACCACTTCATTCAATCATTTTGGACATTTCATGAATATAAAAATTTTAGAATCACAAACCAGTTATCGAAAAAGAACTTTCCTAGAAATGGTACATATAAATAATGAACCGAAGTGTATGAATGAACGATCAGATAATGCAAACCTCAGTACAATTTACAGTTATCTACTTACTTTCCTAACCAAACCTAATCATTGATTCCAAATGTGAATTAACCGCCTGTTTTCATGAAATGACATTGACTTCTGACAGTGAACACACGTCGTTCGGCATTGACATAGCTCCTCTCTCACTTTTTTTAATTCAACGTCACATCTTTTTCCGTTTGGAACTGTTGAAGAACACCATGTGCTCATTTTCTTGACAAAGTTTCACAGGACCAGTAAGGTTCTGATAAGACTTGTAATGTAATTATTTTCAAAATGTCATTATTTTCAATATCTTTCAATATGTTTTCGAAAATCGTGCAGTATTTTGAAGTTCAACTATGATGTGCATCAGCTGTTTCCTATGTAACCACTCGAGTTAGTAAGTTCTTTCAATTTTCATACAAGGAATAGTTCCATCCTTGTCAACAATTACAGTTTCTCCATGTTGACGTTTCTCAACAAACTCTCAACCTCTAACGGACATTTTTACTTGCGTACATAGTCACAATCTCTTCTTCTTCTTTTCCTTTTTTTCCACAATTTGGCTGAAAACTACAATTGTATAATCCATATTAACATACCCGTCAGTTGACATACACAAAACCTTTTTTTTTTGTGAAAAGGAAGAAACAGACATTCCTAACCTAAAAGAATTCAAAGAATTTGAACAATGTGAGAAATGTGACTTGCAACTTTTCCCTATTTCTTCAACAAATTTCAAAATTTCAAAATCACAATAAAAAGGTAACTGTTGAGTGTAATTATACAAATGTTAGTCTCCTTTGTGTCCACGAAAGCAATTCTGCACAGTGTGTCATCATATATTTTCCAATTTTATACTTTTCACAACGTCATATAACCAACCTCACCAAAGATGTGAGTACAAGGCATGGCCATAGGCCATAGTGTTTGCCAATGTATCTACACTCCTTAATGAATAAATAATTGTAGTATTCCTGATGATGAAAATAAACATTTTCGAAAGTTCGGATAATTTTCAAAGAGTATATATATATATATATATATATATATATATATATATATATATATATATATAAAGTGAAAGATTGTAGGTTAATCCGTTCCGTGAGTGGAATGTCAATTGGTGCAAGACAGTCTGTTTCAGCTCTCCAAGCATCATCAGTTGCACTAGGCCAATCGACAATCCACTCACGGACCGGTCACTATTTGAAGACCAACATGTTGTCTTCAACAGTGCGGAATACGGATGTTTGGTACAGTGCCACCTACTAGCACTAGACAGAAACGTGCTTGCACAAAAGCACGTTTCTGTCTGGTGCTAGTAGGTGGCACTGTACCAAACATCCGTATTCCGCACTGTTGAAGACTACATGTTGGTCTTCAAATAGTGACCGGTCCGTGAGTGGATTGTCGATTGGCCTAGTGCAACTGATGATGCTTGGAGAGCTGAAACAGACTGTCTTGCACCAATTGACATTCCACTCACGGAACGGATTAAACCTACAATCTTTCACTCCATACTCTGGCTCTGTGTTCATACACAATATCTTTCTTTTTTCTCTATATATATATATATATACACACAAAACTAGTAGTTTAGTGGGGATGCAGCAAAAGTAAATGTGTACTCATTCAAGTTTGTACGAGCTTTCGGAAATGTATATTTTCATCATCAGGGTAGACTACAAGATTGGAAGTATAATAATTAATTCTAAATATTGAAAAAATTTTGTCACTTACACTTATTGAGAATGGTAACTCCGTTGTAAAATTTGTAAAATTGTTAACATTAACATACTGATGAGACGAAAAACAAGTTAAAAGAAATTATTTAGTTATAATCTTGATTAGATAAGAGGCTACTTATTACCTCATGAATAAGTTTGAATTTTCAAATCCAACGTGGTTGAGAGGACTTTGACTAATCTGCAGAATATAGGTTAGGATGCTTCTTCTTCTTTTCTTCCTTAGGTTCACATGAGTAGGTCGTAGGTCTGAATTCCTAACCCTAATGGTACCTACTAATGTTAGTAATCCACCAAATCTCAACCCAATGGAACAGAAAGAGCAGGAACATACTAATTACTCAGTTGGCAGATCATGAAATACAACAGGTTACTGGAAAAGTTTGATATGAGGAATTTTAAGAAAATACTGTATGTTGTTATTCGGAATTGTTGATGTTCAAAATGCTATGAGGAGTTCGAGATTGTTCGTCTAAAGATAAGAGAAAGGTGTATATTTCACTTAAATGTTGAATATCAGTTCTTTTAATAATGCAATTGGAATTTTGTGAGATGAATGCCATTTCTAGGAAGAATCTCTTAGTGAGGTTACTTTCAATCGCTAAAATTCTTGCTGGATCATAGTCCATACGATGATTCATTTTATTGACATGATCTGCAAGAGCACATCTTCCTGGATGTAATCTAGAGTCGCTCCTGTGGGAGGTGATTCAGTTGGCCAGGGATCTTTTAGATTAGCTTTAACGCTTTCTTGCTATTTTATGGATGTTGTATAATGAATAGTGAATTGCAAGAATAGTGTGTAGTTATGTTATAGGCACGGCAGCTCTGTTGTTTGGGAGCAGGCTGTGGATTCAATAAGTTATGTATTTTTAGGGACCTTTTGCCAGGCGCCACTCAGTAGTAGGAAAACTAAGAAAATTCAATATTGACAATAGAATTTGAAAATCTAATGAAACACCAAATAACTGTACCAGAGAAATATAATTCTTTAGATGTTTGAAGCAGGTTCATGTGACACACAATTTCAATTATACCTTCAGTAACACCTTACTGTGCAGAAAAATGATTAAATCACTTCCTCAGTGTTGTATAAGTTGAATGCTTAAGCAGAACAAAAAAATGTAGATATCTCAAGATATTCCCCTTCTATATAGGCCTATATTTCCGGTTCACAGAATGACTGGACTCCCATTATGATTTAGTTAAGTAGTATTTCAAATATAAAATTAAAAACTGTTGTTACGAGTAGTAAGACTTGAATAGTGGTTCAACTTGGTGCTGCGCACTACTGGATCATCAGGAACAAAAGTATAATCAAAATTGATCTGACCTTAGTGTCTGCGGTAGGGGTGGGCGATAATGATTTTGAAATATCGATTATCGATATTCATAATGTATCGATATTATCGATTCATCGATATTATCGATATTATCGATATTATCGATATTATCGATATTATCGATATTATCGATATTATCGATATTATCGATATTATCGATATTATCGATATTATCGATATTATCGATATTATAGATAATTATCGATATTATCGATATTATCGATATTATCGATATTATCGATATTATCGATATTATCGATATTATCGATATTATCGATATTATAGATAATTATAACTATCGATAATATCGATAATATCGATAATATCGATAATATCGATAATATCGATAATATCGATAATATCGATAATATCGAGATAATCGATATTACCGATATAATTATCGATCATCTTGAAAATCATTGATTTTTCTGATTATCATTGATAATCTTTGGAATTATCGATTCAATGGAGATTCTTAAAATATTAGAATAATAGTGTTCCATCTGAAATGTAGAAGATTAGTCAGCCGGTGAAGCCAGAAATGCTGAAACAATTACTGTCGAAATATTCTTCTCGAGCTCTTTACAGTCGTGTCAAGGGTATTTTTATGAAACTAATTTTTTATATTTACTTTCTGATTTCTAGGTATAGGTATAATAAACAGAGCTTTCTTGTCATTATGTTATTCTTCAAGTAATGGGCGATCGAATGATACCCACGTTGCCAGATGTCAGAAAGCTTCAGGCACAGTTGAGAGAATATTACGCTTCAGGCAAGTTGCTGTGCTGGAGTCCTATGTTGTTTGAACAAGGATAATGTACAGGGTGGCGTGTCTTATTATATTTTCATTCTTACTTCAATTCTTACCAACAGGTATCTGTTTTACACAGGGTGTTCCATATAAAAAACAAAAATACCTATTTTTCTGATGCTCATTTATTTTGATAATTTTGATATTATCGGTTTTATCGATAATTTCGATCATTTCGATATCATCGATAATTTTGATAATTTCGATAATATCGATAATATCGATAATATCGATAATATCGATAAATTGATAATTTTTCTCCAAATTATTATCGATAATTATCGATGCGGAGCATGTGGTGCTGCTCTGTCCTTCACTGCCAGTGAACTCCAACTCCAAAACTCTAGCCGGTGTAGTTAAAAAAAAAGTTTCCTGGACTTCCTAGTCACCCTTCAACATCATGGACGGCACAACAAGGTGGGATCAAGAGGATAGCCCCAAAAATGAAGTTGAGACTTTCTAGTCACCTTGTGGCATCATGGATGGCTCAGGATGGGATCAAGAGGAAAGTTCCAAAATTTACAGGAGGCTATACTAGCTACAGGCTAGCACGCTATGATCATGGCGTCCCACCAGGACATCCACCATGAACAGGCCAATAAATCTGTTGGAAATATACCAAATTGAAAACATTGAATAGGTTTATGGACTCTAAAAATGCTCACCTTCCGTCTGGAATGGCCGAAAATAAGGATATCAAACCCCACAAAGGAAAATGGAAAATATCAAAATTCGTGCCCATCTTGCCTACTCTCGGTAGAGAAGAAGGAAATCAAGAAATTTCAAGAGTTTCCTGTGCACTCAGAAAACAAAACCGTTTATAAAATCATGTTTCGAATTAAAAATAATTCACTGCGCAAGTACAGTTGGAATCTTGACTAGTTGATAAATATTACCAACAGGGAATATTGAAATACCTAGATTATTTAAGGAAAATGTCCTAATGGGCCTTTGCCCGTTTTTGAAGAATTGTGAAGTTAGGTCTGACACAGAACTATAGTAACATTGGTCTAACCAAAAATGTTGCCAGCAGGCCGAAAATAAAAGAAGGTTATAAATTCACAAAGGCTATGGACGAAGCAAAATAATCTAACAATCCACATAACCAATCAAACTGTCAGACTGAAACTGAAATATGAATATAAACAATTACAGCTACTTCAAATATAACTTCCTGTGGATCCATAATTAAATTGGAAACAGCAAGGACATATTAATTTCCAACAGGTTTGTCAAACTGTGTATTTCAACTTTCATCCATTCAATCAGTCAACAGCAACTAGAAATGTGAATCGTTCATCATTACAGCTAGGAAGAAGGACAGATCAACGCCACTGCTATGGACATCTGAAAAATACAACCCTGAAACTAATAGACAGTCACACCAGGAAGACAAAGGAATCCTTCAAGTACAGCTTACAAGAGGTCCAACGCCAACAGGATATTCAATCCACCTGCCATAACAAATATAAAGTGTTGCAGTCACATAATCTATTGAGTATCTTACATCATCATAATATACTGGGTGTTACTCTTGGTTAACTTAATAACAAACCCATATAATGAAGGTAAAAAAGGAAAATCACATGTTACATTCACCCCCTTCCGACGAAAAAAAATAGGCATGCAGGTACATGTCTATTTCAATTGGGGACAATCCTAGTACAGTTATATTTTATGTATGGTGAGATGAGTATCGAGCTCGATTTGAATGATGAAAACTAACCTAGGCCTTGCCTAACACTATTCCTAATGATGAGATCCTAACATTACTCCTACCCTACTATTTACAAAACCCCCTGGGAGGTGCTTCTTGGCAACAGATAACCCTTGGATCAAACGTCGTTTCGACTATTTCCTTCTAACTCATCATCAGTATCGACCGAAGGAAATTCAGACCCATCATATGGTTTTAAATCCTGTATGTGCCATACTCCTGCATTTGTACCGTCCTCATTCTTGAGTACATATACAAGTTTCGATTTTTTCTTCGCTACAGTGCAAAGAACGTAACGCGGCGCTAACTTTTTAGCAAAATTGTTTGCAGCATCAGAAAGAACGTAATTCCTTTTCCATACTTTATCACCCACAAAGAATTCCATGTCCCTTCTACGCAAATTATAATACCTTGCATTCCTTTGATATGCAGAGGTTAGTTTAGATTGGACATATTTGAAAATTTCAGATAAATCCCCTAAATTTTGAACCCATCTTTCTCTATCACCTAAATCAAAAATATCCACATAACCATCCCCATAGTACTTCCCTGAGCATGGAACTTCACGTCCAAAATTAAGAAATGCTGGGCTATAGCCTGTTATCTCGTGAATGGCGGTCCTCATAGAGTATGCAATTTTAGGTAATTCTTTATCCTACGATTTATGGTTACCGTTAACATAACATCTTATGGAGTATATCTAAAATTCGACCCATAATCCTGAACAAGTTTTTTAATAGCTTTACTTACTAGCTGTTTACCATTATAACACACAATCTGTTGTGGTGTGCCATATACTAAGAATACTTCATTCTCTAAAAATTTAATGATCCTGCTAGAAGTAGCATTACGTAATGGACATTTCAATGGATATTTGGTGAACCAATCAGAGACGACTAATATGTATTGATAACCGTTGGAACTCCGGGGAAGTGGGCCCATCAAATCCATTGCAATAGCCTGCCATGGAAACCTAACACTACGCTGTGAACCCATCAACCCAAATTTGGCGTGGTTTGGTGACTTTTGTGATGCGCTCATTCCACAAGATTTTACATACTGGTTAATATTTTGCCGCATTTTAGGCCAATAATAGGTAAGTATGACTCTAGAATAGGTTTTGAGATATCCAGCGACCTCATTTTAACATGAAAGGAGTCTAAGTTGGTTGAATCAATATCAAGAGAATTTGCTTTATTTACCCCGTCTAAATTTATAGCACAAATATCTTCACTGGTTATTGGTTCATCAATCTCCTAATTAATAGGGCTCCTTGAAAGTGCATCAGGAACTACGTTAAGTTTCCCTTGCCTATAGGCAATTTCAAAATCAAATTGACTTAGCCTAACGCTCCAACGAGCCAATCTTCCTGTTGGGCTTTTCATGTTAAACAGATATTCAAGTGATGCATGGTCAGTGATAATGGTAAACTTTACTCCCTCAATATATGGACGAAATTTTTCGCACGCAAAAATGCAAGCAAGGCACTCTTTCTCAGTAGCACAATAATTACGTTCACATCTGGATAAAGTCCTAGAGGCGTAAGCTATTACTTTTTCTTGACCGTCCTGACATTGAGTTCACACGCACCCCAACCCAGTATCGGAGGCATCGCATTGGATAACGAAAGGTAAGTTAAAATTTGCAGTTGTCAGCACAGGAGCGGAAACCAACGCCTGTTTCACTTCACGAAATGGCTTTTCTGACTCAGCGTTCCAAGTTATTTTTTGTCCTTTTCTCTCATTTTTCAATTAGTTATTGATAGGAGACATTAATGATGGAAAGTGTGGTATGAACCTACGGTAATAGCTACATAACCCCGCGAATCTTTTGATTTCAGTGGTATTTCTTGGTTGTGGAAACTCAACCATAGCCATAACTTTCAATGGATCTGTCCGTAGTCCATACTTGTCGACTATAAATCCTAAATATTTAAGAGATGACTTGAAAAACTCGCATTCATCAATATTGACTGTCAAATTGGCATTACTCAACCGTTTTGCAACTTCTCCTAATAAAGTGATATGTTCTTCAAAACTTGAACTGATAATTATTGCGTCGTCCAGATATACAAAAACATTCGGTTCCATTTCTGGACCGAAAAAAGCGTCCATCAACCTCTGTTGACATTGGGCAGCATTAGACAAACCAAAAGGCATAACGTTGAAGTGAAACAACCCTCTCCCTGGTACCGAAAATGCTGTTTTCTCTTTTGAAGCCTGATCCAAGAGTATCAGCCAAAATGCGCTACGAAGATCGACTGAAGAGATATAGTAAGCATTCCCCAAAAGCGACAAAATTCTATCTACAACTGGTAGAGGATAGCTATCTTTTTTTGTGAGAGAGTTGAGTTTCCTTCCATCAAAACAAAAGCGATAATCGCCATTGGCCTTCTTTACTAGTAATACTGGTGATGACCATGCACTACCTGATGGTTCAACCACATCAAGTTCCAGCATTTTATCTAATTCTTTATTTAAATGTGACAACATGTGTGGTGACATCAAATATTGACGCTGTTTCACAGGCAGGGCATTTCCCGTATCAATGTGATAAACCATTTTATCGGTTCTCCCTAGGCTTCCATCTTTAGACAATTTTCTGAACTCGTCCACTATATTATCAGCTAAAATTTTCTGATCTTCAGACATATCGGCTAAGCCTTTAACTCGATCAGCAGTGATAGAATTGTCGTTTAATAATCCGACTGAAGCGATGTCGACATTACTTACTTCCCAAGTATTATTCCGAAAATCAACTTTCAATTGAAATTTATTGCAGAAATCACTGCCCAAATAAAGGAATAATTGAACGATGGAACCACCAAGAATGAAATTATCTGACATTCATTTCCTGCGCAAACTGGAATATCTACTGTGTCCCTCACAAATTGTTTGACCCCGTCTGCCGTGAAAACAAATTTATGTTTAGGTTTCCTGCCCTTAATATTCAAGGAATCAATGAAATCCACCCCATTTTTCCCTATGGTACTACTACTGGCACCCGAATCTAATAATGCAGTAATTTCTTTTCCGAAAAGAGACACTTTAACATATGGTCTATTATCTGAACTCTGTTTAGCAAAAATAGGAGCTGACAAAATTTGTGAAGTCTTAAAATAATTTTGGAAATAATGTTTGACAAATTTCAAAATATTTTCCTGTTCAGCAGTACGACGAAGAGAATGTTTGGCCTTTATGCTAGGAGGCAAATCACGGCCAGTAATATCTTGCTTCACCTCCGGGTTCCGTTTCCCGAACATCTATCACAATCTTTTCTAGTTACACCTTGATTCCCACAAGTAAAACAAAATATACTGCGTTTTTTCAAGCAGTGGCGAAAATGGTGATTTTCCTGTTTGCAATCATAACAGGTCATTGTTTTCCGAGGAATACTATTACTTGCTGTACCGCTAGTACCAGGATTATTTGAAAAACCATTTGCTGAAGAGGCTGATGTCCTAACATTATTATCCTTGAATTTTGAATTCCATGATTTTCTTGGAAATTGCTTATCTTTGACTTCCACACTACAATTATCAAATTCGTAGTCCAAATCACTAGCTATAGAATTGACTTGGGATTTTTTAGAGTCAGATTTACCATGAAGATCCTTATAAACATCTTCCAAAATTTTCACATCATGAATAAGCTCTTCGACAGTATTATATTTATTTAGTGCCAGTTTTTCAACAAATTCTGGTCTAGAACCTTTTTGAACCCACTTAACTTTAGTGCTGGTTTGATATTTAACCGAGAAAAAAGTTGTTCCATTACTGCCACATAAATAACTACCGATTCATCATGAAATTGCTTACGGTGTTTAATGGTTTCCCAAAGTTCTTCATCGTAATCTTTACTCAGAAAATCTTGTTCAAGTCTTCTTGATAAAGTATCCCAATCAGTAACAATTTTCATATCTTTGACATGACGGAGCCATAGCAATCCTTTACCAGAGAAAAGATCAACTGCAGATTCATACAGCTGTTGTTTGGAAACATGTCTAGCTTCTGCAAGCTCGTATACCCTTTCAAAAAATGACTCAACTCCCATTGACTTATATGTACCATCAAACTTCAAATCCCACTTATATAATGACACCGGTTTTGAATTATTCCCAAAAAAACTCTGATGTAACCCTGAAGGAGAAGAGTGAGCCATAGGTGGTAATACTGTAGGAATATCATCCTTTAATCGTTCGTCTAACTCCCCTTCTAGAGCTAAACATGTTGCATAACACTCATTTTTATATGCTAGATGGGTAGGGTCATCACCATTAACAATCCTATTAATTCTGAAGTTGACATGAGTTAACCTAGATTTCAATCTACCATATAAAGGATCACTTTCAGTGCCTTCAAAATCCAAAATTAATTGTCTAATATTGTCTAGGGTAGCATCAATTCGAAGTTTTTCAGTTGCGAAATCATAAGTTGGGTCTACTAGTTGAGAAGCTGAAATGTTACACTTTTTTTTCCCTTTTTATAGTGACAGATAGAATTTTTCGCTTTTCGTTCATGTCACGATTAGTTATGATTCCTCTGAGCTTGAGTTCATAATTAACCTCTTCAATGAGTAAATGTCGGGGTTTCATTTCAGATTCCATCTCAAAAAAAGTTAAGGTTCAGCTGTAGGTCAGTCCTCAAGATTGAAACCAGCAAGACTCTCTAATCTCCCAAGAGTGATTTAACTTTACTTGAATCCCCAAAAAGAATTTGAAGAAAGTGGCGAACTGACTAAAACTTACTCTTTTTGGTACTTCAAATTCAATTTCTTGAAATATTAAATGTAATTAAACCTGTTTCAAGCTGGTCTACTTAAAGTCCATAAATTTAATAGATTTTACTCTAAAATAACACTCAAATCAGATAAAACTAGGCTTTAGACGAGGGTCCAATTCAATTGAATTGCTGAGTTAACAGTTCGCATTATATGCACAAGAAATTAGGAAAAAAAACTCTAACCAGCTAAGGTTACCTATAATGCACCAGGGAAGTCCCTAGGAAGCAAATGCACCATGTAATTCTCCAATTCCGCCACTCAAAATATTAGTACACTCAGTACACCAAATAAATGCAATATACTCCAGTCGCAAAAATTGAACCTCCTTTGGAACTTAAAACCTCTAAAATAAGCAGAACACCAATCCCAAAGCTCTTTCAAGTATAAGATGACTAGACTATTAAAAATTTTGCTCTCCCTGTAGATGAAAAATTATACCAAATTGTGTATTTCAAATATTTACTACTCCTAACATAAAATTTTGGGCCCCTCACGTTGTGCGACAATTATCTTTGACGCTTTCTTGCTATTTTATGGATGTTGTATAATAAATAGTGAATTGCAAGACTAGTGTGTAGTTATGTTATAGGCACGGCAGCTCTGTTGTTTGGGAGCAGGCTGTGGATTCAATAAGATATGTATTTTTAGGGACCTTTTGCCAGGCGCCACTTAGTTTTCAGTAGTAGGAAAACTAAGAAAATTCAATATTGACAATAGAATTTGAAAATCTAATGAAACACCAAATAACTGTACCAGAGAAATATAATTCTTTAGATGTTTGAAGCAGGTTCATGTGACACACAATTTCAATTATACCTTCAGTAACACCTTACTGTGCAGAAAAATGATTAAATCACTTCCTCAGTGTTGTATAAGTTGAATGCTTAAGCAGAACAAAAAAATGTAGATATCTCAAGATATTCCCCTTCTATATAGGCCTATATTTCCGGTTCACAGAATGACTGGACTCCCATTATAATTTAGTTAAGTGGTATTTCAAATATAAAATTAAAAACTGTTGTTACGAGTAGTAAGACTTGAATAGTGGTTCAACTTGGTGCTGCGCACTACTGGATCATCAGGAACAAAAGTATAATCAAAATTGATCTGACCTTAGTGTCTGCGGAGCATGTGGTGCTGCTCTGTCCTTCACTGCCAGTGAACTCCAACTCCAAAACTCTAGCCGGTGCAGTTAAAAAAAAAAGGTTTCCTGGACTTCCTAGTCACCCTTCAACATCATGGACGGCACAACAAGGTGGGATCAAGAGGAAAGCCCCAAAAATGAAGTTGAGACTTTCTAGTCACCTTGTGGCATCATGGATGGCTCAGGATGGGATCAAGAGGAAAGTTCCAAAATTTACAGGAGGCTATACTAGCTACAGGCTAGCACGCTATGATGATGGCGTCCCACCAGGACATCCACCATGAACAGGCCAATAAATCTGTTGGAAATATACCAAATTGAAAACATTGAATAGGTTTATGGACTCTAAAAATGCTCACCTTCCGTCTGGAATGGCCGAAAATTAGGGTATCAAACCCCACAAAGGAAAATGGAAAATATCAAAATTCGTGCCCATCTTGCCTACTCTCGGTAGAGAAGAAGGAAATCAAGAAATTTCAAGAGTTTCCTGTGCACTCAGAAAACAAAACCGTTTATAAAAACATGTTTCGAATTAGAAATAATTCACTGCGCAAGTACAGTTGGAATCTTGACTAGTTGATAAATATTACCAACAGAGAATATTGAAATACCTAGATTATTTAAGGAAAATGTCCTAATGGGCCTTTGCCCGTTTTTGAAGAATTGTGAAGTTAGGTCTGACACAGAACTATAGTAACATTGGTCTAACCAAAAATGTTGCCAGCAGGCCGAAAATAAAAGAAGAAGGTTATAAATTCACAAAGGCTATGGACGAAGCAAAATAACCTAACAATCCACATAACCAATCAAACTGTCAGACTGAAACTGAAATATGAATATAAACAATTACAGCTACTTCAAATATAACTTCCTGTGGATCCATAATTAAATTGGAAACAGCAAGGACATATTAATTTCCAACAGGTTTGTCAAACTGTGTATTTCAACTTTTATCCATTCAATCAGTCAACAGCAACTAGAAATGTGAATCGTTCATCATTACAGCTAGGAAGAAGGACAGATCAACACCACTGCTATGGACACCTGAAAAATACAACCCTGGAACTAATAGACAGTCACACCAGGAAGACAAAGGAATCTTCAAGTACAGCTTACAAGAGGTCCAACGCCAACAGGATATTCAATCCACCTGCCATAACAAATGTAAAGTGTTGCAGTCAAATAATCTATTGAGTATCTTACATCATCATAATATACTGGGTGTTACTCTTGGTTAACTTAATAACAAACCCATATAATAAAGGTGAAAAAGGAAAATCACATGTTACATGGCCTATATAGAGTTTGTCACACTCTTGTCAGGGGATACTGTAGATCACATTGGTTTGTGCCATTGCAGGAATTTTATCCTTCTTCTTTCAATAAATTGAGTCAATTGTTAACACGGTTTTGTTAGCTAGTTTAATGTTATTGTTGAGTCTGAAGATTCTGGTTAACATGGGAGTTAGTTCACTGAAATAAGGAATTGAAGCAGAAATTATTCTAATTGGTTCAGTACTAGAAATCACTGTATTCTGTTCTATGTTAATAAAGTTTCCAATGACAGCATCTGGTCTAGGAGAACTGTATAATATTTTATTGATTAGTTTAGATGGATAGGAATTATCAACAAATAAGTTATGAGGTATTCTTAAATTCTTACTGTGGAAAGATATATCAGAGATTCTTGTAATGCGGTTTTTCATCTGCTTAACTGAGTTGACCTTCATTTTGTGTCTGTGGTAGGAATGGTGATTCAGATACCTTCCTGAGCTGCATGGTTTTCTATACCAGTCAATGAGGATTGTGTTATCTACAGATCTGATGAATTTTGTGTCTAGAAATGAAACAGCTCTGTCCGCATCTTCTGTTCCAATTGTGAACTGTATTGAAGGGTCATAACTGTTGAAAGTCTGGAGAATCTCCTCAATACCATTCTGTGGTAAGGAGAGAATGATGTCATCTACATATTAATTGATAAATGCCAAATCAAAAGAGAGGACAGGTACTACGGTATCTAGTAAGTCATCCATAACATAAGTAGCCAGAATTGGAGATATGGAAGCACCCATTGGTGTACCAAAAGTTTATTTGTGGAATTCACTTTTGAAATGGGTGCTTCCATATCTCCAATTCTGGCTACTTATGTAATGGATGACTTACTAGATACCGTAGTACCTGTCCTTTCTTTTGCTTTGGCATTTATCAATGAATATGTAGATGACCTTATTCTCTCCTTACCACAGAATGGTATTGGGAAGATTCTTCAGACTTTCAACAGTTATGACCCTTCAATACAGTTCACAATTGAAACAGTAGATGCGGACAGAGCTGTCCCATTTCTAGACACAAAATTCATCAGATCTGTGAATAACACAATCCTCATTGACTGGTATAGAAAACCATGCAGCTCAGGAAGGTATCTGAATTACCATTCCTACCATAGACACAAAATGAAGGTCAACTTAGTTAAGCAGATAAAAAACCGCATTACAATAATCTCTGATATATCTTTCCACAGTAAGAATTTAAAAATACTTCATAACTCATTTGTTGATAATTCCTATCCATCTAAACTAATTAATAAAATATTATACAGTTCTCCTAGACCAGATCCTGTCATTGAAAACTCAATTAACATAGAACAGAATACAGTGGTTTCTAATACTGAACCAATTAGAATAATTTTTGCTCCAATTCCTTATTTCAGTGAACTAACTACCAAGTTAACATGAATCTTCAAACTCAACAATAACATTGAACTAGCTAACAAAACCGTGTTAACAATTGAATCAGTTTATTCAGAAGTGAAAGATAAAATTCCTGCAATGGCACAAACCAATGTGATCTACAGTATGCCCTGTCAGGAGTGTGACAAACTGTATATAGGCCAACTCAAAACATCCCTGGCCAACAGAATCACCTCCCACAGGAGCGACTCTAGATTACATCCAGAAAGATGTGCTCTTGCAGATCATGTCAATAAAATGAATCATCGTATGGAGTATGATTCAGCAAGATTTTTAGCAATTGAAAGTAACCTCACTAAGAGATTCTTCCTAGAAATGGCATTCATCTCACAAAATCCCAATTGCATTAATAAAAGAACTGATATTCAACATTCAAGTGAAATATACTCATTTCTCTCATCTTTAGACAAACAATCTCGATTTCTCCATAGCATTTTGAACATCAACAATTCCGAATAACAACATACAGTCTTCTCTCAGAATTGTTTATATCAAACTTCTCCAGTAACCTGTTGTATTTCATGATCTGCCAACTAAGTAATTAGTATGTTCCCCCTTTTTTTGTTCCATCGGGTTGAGATTTGGAGGATTACTAACATTAGTAGGTACCATAAGGGTTAAGAATTCAGACTTACGACATACTCATGTCAACCTAAGGAAGAGAAGAAGAAGGAGCATCCTAACCTATATTCTGAAGATTCGTTGAAATCGTTTCAACCACGTTGGATTTGAAAATTCAAACTTATTCATGAGGTAATAAGTAGCCTCTTATCTAATCATGATTATAACTAAATGATTTCTTTCAACTTGTTTTTGGTCTCATCAGTATGTTAATATTGACAATTTTACAAATTTTACAACGGAGTAACCATTCTCAATAAGTGTAAGTGACAAAGTTTTTTCGATATTGTGAATTAATTATAATACTTCCAATTCTGTAGTCTACCATGGAGATGGAAATATACATTTCCGAAAGCTCGGACAAACTTGAATGAGTACACATTTACTATTGCTGCATTTCCACCAAACTACTAGTTTTATCAGTAGATAAGATTAGCCGTTTCTGTCTCTCCGCCCGAGGTCACTGTCCTCCGACCTTGGGCGGAGTGACCTTGGGCGGAAGTAACCTTGGGCGGAGTGACCTTGGGCGGAGTGACCTTGAAACAGGAGTGGTCTTGGAAAGAAGTGACCTTGTGCGGAGTGACCTCGGGGCGAGAGTGGCATTGGGCGGAAGCGACCTTGGGTGGGAGTGAACCCCTGCATGTGCGACTCTGAGAGTGAGTGACATTGAGTTGTAGAGAGAGTGCGTGTTCGAATTTGAAGACACTTTCGCGCATCACATTGCTATAGTGGGGGTTGTTTGCGTTTCTATAAATACGAAATCCGCCACATGCACAATCATAGTTCATGCAATAACATTGAACATTGATTCTACTTAATTGAGTTGAGAAAGTTTGCGTGTGATAAAAGGTTATCTGTTTTATGTGAGTACGCTTATTCATATATTATTCACACTCCTTTCACTTGGACGAAAATTATGGCTGCCCCAAAAATTGATTTAGCTTCAATTTATGATAAAATTATTGAGGAGAACGAAATTGTGAAGCAAATTTTGATATCATCACTACCCCTCAATGAAAGCTATATTATCAAGAAAATCTCATTTCGCGGAACCAGATTCGGTAGGAGTGCGGTACTGTTATTCTATATGATGAAGAGACCGAAGTGAGTTTGAAAAGTTGGTTACCAAAGAGAGTTGTTGACAAATTTATGGAGAGCGATATTGATGAGATAATAAAGTCTTCCAATGGTCCTTACATTCCAACATGCTTGGAACAGAGTGAGCCTTTATTCGCGGGTGCAAAGACGAGAGCTCTCATGAAATTCGATGTGAAAAAAATGTGAAGATCATTTCATAGTATATAGGAAAATTAATTCAATCATAGGGATGCATCAGCCACGTTATGTGTAGTGTAAATGGGTTTCACTACTATATGATAATCCTTACATATTATATAACCTATTATATCACACTCTGATGAAGGATGAATTTGTATAGGTGAGTGGTGCTACAGATATATAATTCGATTAATGATCAATTCTTCAACTCATTCACTCGTGACCTTAGTATTTTTTCTATTTATATTGCAGGATAATTCACCTCAATAGATGTGCAATATGTGGATGCATTATTCCAGTCAATCTTGGCCGGTAGCGGAAGATATCAAGTCGAATGTGATGAGGCTGAAATGTCAGTTTGCAGATTTAGAGCAGGACGCAATCCATGCAGCAAATTATGACACGAGTGTGTTCTTTGATCAAAAACAGGTTCAGAACCTCTGCAAGCAATCTGAGCAATACAAATTGGGGTTCCTACTCTGCGCCCGTTTCGAGTATGATAACATCAATGTAGAGGAATTTGTTGAAGCCATGATTGAAGAGGACTTAGTGCAATTCCTGTATGAAATTTCCGATTTTTTGCCGAACCATTCCGTCCGGAAATATAACATTGGATTAACTCCAGAGGTGTCTGATGTAAAAGAGGAAGAAGAAGAAGAGGAAGAAGAAGATGGACAAGAAGAAGGAAGAAGCTTATAATTCTGCATTGAATCTCCACACAACGGCTACTTCAACTTCTGAATATTTATAAGATGTATGGATACTATAATTGTCAATGTATATGTATGAAAAAAAATTGTTCTAAAATTGTTCTAAAATTGTTCTATCCGTCATTCGGTTGCCCCCTTACGAGCAACCCTCAAAAGTCTTCGAAAGTCTTGTGCGAGCAAGGAATGACGGGGGCTTTACCTCTTAACGTGTGATCCCAAACACTTTCTTGGGCCATCAGAAAAATTTCTGCAGTCGACGGGGATCGAACCCACGACCGGCAAGCGAATGCGAATTAGAATATAGACACTCTGTCCGCACGGCTACCTGGCCTCCTAAAAATTAAACAATAAATATGGTACATATTCGTCTCATTCAGTATAACAACAACAGATTCTAGAACAATAAATAATATCAAATATATAAATAAATCTCGAAATGACCGTTATTATTAACATGAACATGATACATTCAATGTCTATAAAGCACCCATCTATATGGAACCATCCAGTGCACTACAAGTTAAATATGCATCACGAAGCATAAGTGCGTAAACTTTGGTGTGCAATGGAAACTTCGTTTTTCGTGTTTCAAATTCCAACTTGATGTCGACAGTGGAGGATTTTATCGCATCGGGTTGGTGGTTGCAGTCAATGATGAATAGTGGGTTTTTTCGGAATTCCTCGATGCTCATCATTGGTTCGCTCATGTCTTTGCCGTAGTAACTACGTTGGGAGTTGTCATAATAGGCTACTGCATCTAATTTCTTATCAAAATCCAAATTCCATCGCTTGTATGGATAAACTTCGGAATTCAAATACAGGCGAATATTGCTTACTCCTGCATGGGTGAATTGTGTGATATCCTCAGATATATCATCAGTGTTATCAGTGTTTTGGAAGCCAATGATGATATATCGCGGCCGCTCGAGGCTATTGGTAGTTTTAACGCCCAAATGTCAGATGCTGTTTCACGAATAGTCGGTAACTCATACTGATCCCACATCCTGTATTCAATTTTCACTTTTGCCATAGAATTTCTATTCAAACGGGGCAATAGCTTCAATTTCTGCTTGTCTGACGGCATCACATGTCTTATCTTCCACTCAATGTTGTTAATCTCCGCATCGGCGTCCACTTCCTCAATATATGAGTTCTTGAATGAGCGAGCTATGATGAGTATTAGCTCCTGTTTGATATTCAAAATACCTCTACAATGAACTTTGGCAAACCCCATCATATATTTGAGGGGTAGTTTGCTGCTAAAAACGTTGCTAGCTTTATCTAGAAGCACCTGCTTGCCATCATCAAGGCCCCATCCAATTGTCTCTGGGAATTTCATATTACTCTCTCCATAAGAAATCATACTCTTCATGGTAGTAGTGATGCCAGGTTTTCGTACCATGCATACTTGTTCGCCACCCATTCCATAGCGTATTTGATCGAATAAGAATGCTAGAGCATTATAAGATAGATATCAGGTTTTAGTGGCATCGTTTGGTGTGAATTTCCCCTCAATATAGATGTAACTTTCAGAAATATCAAGAATCAGATCTTGAAAGTTGACGGCGATCCTTATTTCATCAGAATTCTTGAATGAGGATGACTCATGTGGTTTGAATGTGTGCTCATGTAGGCTCATCAGTGAATGATCTGAAATTGGTTCATCAAACTCGACCAATTGGGAGCTAGTAGAGGCTGTTGCAACCATCTTGCAGCTAGTTATTGTAACTTCAGACCAATTGACTCCAAAAAATATTTGTCGCTCGCAGACAATCTATGTATTTCACGTTCGGGAAGTTCTGCTCGAATGAATCCACTTCCACGTTTTCTCTCCTCCTTATTGATATTGCGCTGATTGGTATCAAAGCTAGTCGGTTGCATGCGTTTTGATTGGTTCCCAAAACAAAACCCCATTTTATTCCTTCGATGGTGTCTGTTTAATGAGCGAGTTGTTTCAGTTCTAGCTTAACGATGATTTTTCCCCCTGAAAATCGACTAGAAAACCATTATCATCCAATATTCTCAGTGTAATGTTGTCGATGAACTGACGCCCAGTCGGGCTGATGGGTAAATGTATGATATTTTGCGGTTCTTTCGATAGCTTATACCCAGGCTCCACATCAACATCGAACTCATATAGTGTATAAACCACCTCATCATTGGAGAATGCTCCTGTGGTAATATTACAGTCCACCCTCAAGAGACGAACCTTTATTGTATTCACAGGCAGCGTGGATTCATGCAATATATTAGGTGGGTATTTCTTCGCTTCAAATCCCAACACTCTGACTATAGAAGTCGCAGGTGTGAAATCCACCTTTCACACACATTCCATTCCACATTTCAGGGTGTTATTATTAGCATGGAGGAAAAATATATCATCAATATTTCGCTCATCGAGCGGTATTGTGCACGCTATAGCCTTTTGTAGATAGAGCTTCATTGATTTCCTCTATTTCATAGGCGCCAGGTGGTATGTGGACTATTTTATGGGTGGTTTTAGCTCCCAACAAAACCCAAAACTCCAATCGGTCATTTTCCCCATCTATATTGAGTATAGAGTTATATGAGTAGAAACCATGCGATCCCAAACCATAGGATTTTTTTGTATCGAGTTCAATAGGTGGGTAGAAGTCGGCACTCAAAACACTGCGGTCCCCAGATATGGTGAAAGTTTGTGACATGACTTCTCAGAGGATGGCGACGGCGAAACTGTGATAAATGTTGAAATATATGCGCAACCGTGGTGGAAACCTTATTGCTGCCTACAACAATGGTGAATGCCGCCGTTTCCACGAGGTGAAGTCCCAATACATTCATTTGCCACATTCACATCTTTGATCTGACAAAAACAGCAGAATATTCTTCTCGGTGTTGGTCCATCATTCACATCAGCAGTGTAATGTTCGCTATCTTCTCCATGATGATGTTCTTCACAAAATTGGTATTTTGATACGTCCGGATCGTTATGTAATTGCTGAGGAAGTTTATACCACACTAGAGCAATTTCATGTGTGGCGCAACCGATAACGACTTCTTTCGGCATGTCTGCGAGCTGCTTTTCACTCATTTTCAGCAGGGAACGCAATCTTGAGTAAGCCAGTAATGAGTGCCCCATTCGTTTGATGCTCTCTCTATTCATATTGAAGACTATATTTGCGTCCGTTGTTTGCCGAGAGAAATTTTAAGCACAAATGACCACACCAGACTGTGTTGAAATCCTGATGGCGCTCGTAGTTATATGTGATTCTGATAGTGTTCAACGATTTCGGCCCTCTCTGCAGATATTTGTTGAGTTTGAGTTGAGTTTATGCCGCAGGATTCTGCTGGAATTATTCAACTCTCTTCTATCATCTGGGGCAAGCATACGTTGGAAGCGTCGTTTCAGTTGGCGTTTTTCTCTAATCATTGCTCTGATGTTAGGAGGAATTTCAAATTCGAAATTATTGGTTATCATCTTTTTTGGAAATCTGTCCATTGCTTTCTCAATTGCACTCGCGAAGTGGGCTACGGCTTGGTAGGTCGTGTCTAGTCTCTATTCGTGGTATGTCTCCTATAGTATTGTGTACCGTCTTTTTGTACTTTGACCAGTCCACGATTGTCTTTGTGTCTTGTTTGTCTATTCTGTCTTCGTCGCCTATCGTGATGAGTATGAGATTGTGGTCGGCTGTCCCTTCGTCTAGTGTTTCTATCTCTATCATAGTCGCTATTGATTGTATTAGTGCTATGTCTAGTATGTCTGGTGTAGCGTTTTCTCGCGTTGGGTAGTGAGTCGGGAGGTGGAAGGGCTATTACGTGAATGTTGTCTAGTTCTGAGAGTATGTTTGTCAGTTTTCGTCCGCGTGGGTCATCATTAATACAATTGCAGTCTCTGGATTTCGCGTTTGAGTCACCCATAGGTATCGTTGGTGAGTGGTCTGAAAAGCATTCGCTGATCTCTTCACGTGTAATGTTTGGTCCTGGTGGGATGTATACCGAAATGATTTTCAGTCTTTCGCGTGTAGTGTTTATTGTACCCGCTACCGAGCCAAACAAAACTCAAGTTATATTCCCCCAGAGGCGTCTTTCATCGACAAAAGAATCGCTATCTGAGTAGGAGAAAAAGAATCACGAATAGCCACAATGCTCAAAGTGGAATAAAATGTTAATTCCTTCCGGTCGCATTACGTTCCATAAAAGTGATTGTGATTTGAAAAAAACGAGATGTGCACTCTCAGAACACACCACTTAATTCAATCATTTTGGACATTTCATGAATATAAGAATTTTAGAATCATAAACCAGTTAGGAATGGTACATATAAATAATGAACCGAAGTGTATGAATGAACGTTCAGATATTGCAAACCTCAGTACAATTCACAGTTATCTACTTACTTTCCTAACCAAACCTAATCATTGATTCCAAATGTGAATTGACCGTCTGTTTTCATGAAATGACATTGACTTCTGACAGTGAACACACGTCGTTCGGCATTGACATAGCTCCTCTCACACTTTTTTGAATTGAACGTCACATCTTTTTCCGTTTGGAACTGTTGAAGGTCGAACACCATGTGCTCATTTTCTTGACAAAGTTTCACAGGACCAGTAAGGTTCTGATAAGACTTGTAATGTAATTATTTTCAATATCTTTCAATATGTTTTCGAAAATCGTGCAGTGTTTTGAAGTTCAACTATGATGTGCATCAGCTGTTTCCTATGTAACCACTCAAGTTAGTAAGTTCTTTCAATTTTTGTACAAGGAATAGTTCCATCCTTGTCAACAATTACAGTTTCTCCATGTTGACGTTTCTTAACAAACTCTCAACCTCTAACGGACTTTTTTACTTGCGTACATAGTCACAATCTCTTCTTCTTCTTTTTCTTTTTTTTCACAATTTGGCTGGAAACTACAATTGTATAATCCATATTAACATACCCGTCAGTTGACATACACGAAATCTTTTATTTTGTGAAAAGGAAGAAACAGACATCCCTAACCTAAGAGAATTCAAAGAATTTGAACAATGTGAGAAATGTGACTTGCAACTTTTCCCTATTACTCCAACGAATTTCAAAATTTCAGAATCACAATAAAAAGGTAACTGTTGAGTGTAATTATACAAATGTTAGTCTCCTTTGTGTCCACGAAAGCAATTTTGCACAGTGTGTCATCATATATTTTATACTGGTGTACCAAAAGTTTATTTGTGAAATTTACTGTTGAAATGGGTGCTTCCATATCTCCAATTCTGGCTACTTATGTAATGGATAACTTACTAGATACCGTACTACCTGTCCTTTCTTTTGATTTGGCATTCATCAATGAATATGTGGATGACATTATTATCTCCTAACCACAGAATGGTATTGAGAAGATTCTTCAGACTTTCAACAGTTATGACCCTTCAATACAGTTCACAATTGAAACAAAAGATGCGACCAGAGCTGTCCCATTTCTAGACACTAAATTCATCACATCTGTGGATAACACAATCCTCATTGACTGGTATAGAAAACCATGCAGCTCAGGAAGGTATCTGAATTACCATTCCTACCACAGACACGAAATGAAGGTCAACTGAGTTAGGCAGATGGAAAACCGCATTACAATAATCTCTGATATATCTTTCCACAGTAAGAATTTAAAAATACTTCATAAATCATTTGTTGCTAATTCCTATCCATCTAACCTAATTAATTGAATATTATACAGTTCCTAGACCAGATCCTGTCATTGAAAACTTAATCAACATAGAACAGAATACAGTGGTTTCCAATACTGAACCAATTAGAATAATTTTTGCTTCAATTCCTTATTTCAGTGAACTAACTACCAAGTTAACCAGAATCTTCAAACTCAACAATAACATTAAACTAGCTAACAAAACCGTGTTAACAATTAAATCAATTTATTCAGAAGTGAAAGATAAAATTCCTGCAATGGCACAAACCAATGTGATCTACAGTATGCCCTGTCAGGAGTGTGACAAACTCTATATAGGCCAATCTAAAACATCCCTGGAAAACAGAATCAACTCCCACAGGAGCGACTCTAGATTCCATCCAGAAAGATGTGCTCTTGCAGATCATGTCAATAAAATGAATCATCGTATGGAGTATGATTCAGCAAGAATTTTAGCAATTGAAAGTAACCTCACTAAGAGATTCTTCCTAGAAATCGCATTCATCTCACAAAATCCCAATTGCATTAATAAAAGAACTGATATTCAACATTCGAGTGAAATATACTCATTTCTCTCATCTTCAGACAGACAATCTCGATTTCTTCATAGCATTTTGAACATCAACAATTCCGAATAACAACATACAGTCTTTTCCCAAAATTCCTCATATCAAACTTCTCCAGTAACCTGTTGTTTTTCATGATCTGCCAACTAAGTAATTAGTATGTTCCTCCTTTTTCTTTTCCATCGGGTTGAGATTTGGAGGATTACTAACATTAGTAGGTACCATAAAGGTTGAGAATTCAGACTTACGACCTACTCATGTCAACCTAAGGAAGATGAGAAGAAGGATCATCCTAACCTATATTCTGCAGAATCATTGAAATCGTTTCAACCACGTTGGATTTGAAAATTCAAACTTATTCATGAGGTGATAAGTAGCTTCTTATCTAATCATGATTATAACTAAATAATTCCTTTTAACTTGTTTTTCGTCTCATCAGTATGTTAATATTAACAATTTTACAAATTTTACAACGGAGTAACCATTCTCAATAAGTGTAAGTGACAAAGTTTTCTCGATATTGTGAATTAATTATAATACTTCCAATTTCGTAGTCTACCATGATGATGGAAATATACATTTCCGAAAGCTCGGACAAACTTGAATGAGTACACATTTACTATTGCTGCATCCACACCAAACTACTAGTTTCATCAGTAGATAAGATTAGCCGTTTCTGACTCTCCGCCCGAGGTCACTGTCCTCCGACCTTGGTCGGAGTGACCTTGGGCGGAAGTGATCTTGGGCGGAAGTAACCTTGGGCGGAGTGACCTTGGGCAGAGTGACCTTGGGGTGAGAGTGGCATTGGGCGGAAGTGACTTTGGGTGGGAGTGAACCCCCGCATGTGCGACCCTGAGAGTGAGCGACATTGAGTTGTAGAGAGAGTGCGGCTTCGAAATCGTGTTCGAAGTTGAAGACACTTTCGCGCATCACATTGCTATAGTGGGGGTTGTTTGCGTTTCTATAAATACAAAATCCGCCACATGCACAATCATAGTTCATGCAATAACATTGAACATTGATTTACTCAATTGAGTTGAGAAAGTTTGAGTGTGATAAGAGGTTATCTGTTTTATGAGAGTACGCTCACTCATATATTATTCACACTCCTTTCACTTGGACGAAAATAATCATGAGGAGAATGAAATTGTAAAGCAAATTTTGATATCATCACTACTTCTCAATGAAAGCTATATTATCAAGAAAATCTCATTTTGCGGAACCAGATTCGGTAGGAGTGGTACTGTAATTTCATATGATGAAGAGACCGAAGTGAGTTTGAAAAGTTGGTTACCAAGAAGAGTTGTTGACAAACTTATGGAGAGCGATATTGATGAGATGAATTCTTCCAACGATCTTCACACTTCAACATACTTGGGACAGAGTGAGCCTTCATTCGCGGGTGCAAAGACGAGAGCTCTCATGAAATTCGATGTGAAAAAAATGTGAAGATCATTTCATAGTATATAGGAAGATCAATTCAATCATAGGGATGCATCAACCACGTTTAGTGTAGTGTAAATGGGTTTCAATACTATATGATAATCCTTACATATTATATAACCTATTATATCACACTCTGATGAAGGTTGAATTTGTATAGGTGAGTGGTGCTACAGACATATAATTCGATTGATGATCAATTCTTCAACTGATTCACTCGTGACTCCAGTATTTTTTTCATTCATATTGCAGGATAATTCACCTCAATAGATGTGCAATATGTGGATGCATTATTCCAGTCAATCTTGGCCGGTAGCGGAAGATATCAAGTCGAGTGTGAGGAGGCTGAAATGTCAGTTTGCCGATTTAGAACAGGACGCAATCCATACAGCAAATTAAGACACGAGTGTGTGCTCTGATCAAAAACAGGTTCAGAACCTCTGCAAGCAAGCTGAGCAATACTGTCAAATGTCAAATCAATATTCCCTTCAAATCAAACACAGCAATATTTCCGAATTTTATTATCTTCATTTACTATACTATACTACATTATTTTCAAATTCCATATTATTTCTATTCACTAGACTATAACGAATAATTTATTCAGATATCCAAATATAAGGAATTGCAATAATCATCAAATAATGTCAATTTTGCTGAATTGGATATTATTCGCGACTTCCAATGGATTTACCTTTGGGAGCAGAATAATCAGATTGTACCTAGCTGCGAACGAGACCACACCTCGACCACCTCCCTAAAAATGAATCTCCGGTAAGTGTAATTTCAATATTTTATTTGTAACTCATACATTCTTGTTGAAGGCGATTTATTTCCTTAACAATTATTGAATAAACATGTTCCATTTTTATCCAAGACCTTATTTATTGAATCTATACCATCTGAGTTTACCCCCTAGATCGTGAGCCAGGCGTTTTTCATGAACATTGAATAATAATCAAATAAAGGGGTATTAATGAATAGGCCGGCTCGCGACATTTCGGTGGAGGCGCCTTCCGCAAATTTTCTCGAGTAACTTTAATAATTTTGTTCTTCCCTCTTGTATTGTTCAACTAGATTTTTTGTGAGAATTCCATTCAGATGTTTTTTTTTGTTTCTTTGAATTTTGCTAAACGACTTCAACAATGTATGGGTACATACATGGTGTTTCTGTTAATAAAGTGAAGTGATTTTATTTTTCCCTATTGTTCCCCATATGTATTTTTTACTCTTATTCTCTTTACTATGATTTGACTCTATTACATTTTTGGGTAGATCTCAGGAAGGCTATAGATATTCGAGATAAAGAGGCTGTGTCATTGAAAATAGAACATATCCTATGAACAAATTCCTTCATATATCTTGGTATTTTGTTGCGTGTTTCACCTACACAAGCACAATATCCGGAGTATTTGGGAATTGGTGGCACAACCAAATATCGAAAAATTCTTATACATCTTGGCTTATGTTGCGTGTTTAATTCACACAAGCATAATACGGTGATGTATTCAGAATTTGGAACAATGAATATGCTATACAGTAAGTACTGAGCTTACACTATCACCCCCTTGAGCACCAAATTATTTTTCGTTACATCATCAAGAGTTTTTTATTGTTTCTATGGAATATTTCCATTCAAATGGGTTTGAAACGACCGAGTAAGAAACAGAGGGATACTTTAAAATTGAAAAGGGCACGGGAGTGTTATTGTAGCCCAATCCGTGAAGTTATCCCTCCCGAAAAACCGGCAACCCCACGAGATATTGGTCCTAGTAGTCCTATTAGCAGAAAAGAGTATACGTATTTCGATTTTAACGATAATTGGGAGAAACTTGAAACACCAGAACATCTCAAAATTTAGACAAAACGAACTCTTGTAAATATTCTATAACAACTCTTTTGATGTTTTGGAAAAGAAAAAGATTTTGATTTGTTATAGGCACGGCAGCTCGTTTGTTTGGGAGCAGGTCGTGAGTTAGTTCTTTTCATTATTTACTAGTGGGGTTATCCTTTTGTCAGGCGCCACTCAGTTTTCACAGCAGAATTACTGAGAAAAAAATCCAAGATATAAATATAAGCCAAAATAACTGTTAACAGATTTATTCACCTTAACATGTCAACAATAGGTATTCAAATGGTGGTAATTATGTGCTATGACTGTAACTCAGTACAAGGGTAGATTTCCCTTCATATAGGCCTATACTTTGGGTTCACAGAGTCTCTAACAGACCCAATAATTTTATTATATGTAAAATCCGATCTTGGACTGTTATGTGTTATTGACAAGTGTTCAAATATCTCATGACATTAGACAGTGAAAAATAACTATTCAAATGTCCTCTGACAGTGAAAAAATATGGTATGTTAAATGTCTTCAAGACAGGGAAAAAAAATATGTATGTTAAATGTCTTCAAGACAGGGAAAAGAAATTGGAGGGGAAATGTCCTCAAGACAGGGAAAAAATATATATGGAAAATTCTGACCTTAGCTGCAAGTTCTGGATTTTGAACCATGAGATTCCAACTGTGGTCCACTAGATCTCACTACCTGGATTAACAAAGACACTCCTCCCTCAGTCGGCGTTAGGGGTTAGGTGTGCTAGGAAAACTGGATCCCCACACAGCTGACAGGTGTCACAACCACCTGGAGACCTAGGCACTTGGTCTATCCCAGGGCAACTGGATTCTGCACTGCAACTCTGGCTGACGGGTCCACAGGCTGCCACCAGGGCAAGCTCTTCCTACCATCCAAGCTGGACCAGGACGTCCCACTATCTGACTGGGCTCTGGGAGTTCAGGCTCCAAAGTAACAAAATCCTAGGGATGAAGGATCATCAAACATACCGGGAGTCTGGACTCCCCTGGACTTCCTGTCAGAAGTCAGGATCACTGGCTATCTAAACCAGTAGGGCTGCTAGGGTCTTGCACTGTTGGCAGCAAGGATTCTGCCAGAAATTCCAGGCTGTCGGGACCTATAGATGCCCAGAGACATACACAAGAAATCACCAGGGTCTTGCTTCCACCTTCAAGTGTGTTGGTGACTCAGGCTTCAAAGCACGAAGATCCCTCAGGTGCCTCAACCATCTAAAAAAAAGTCACGTGATGTCCAAACAGTGAAGTCCAGAAAACAGTTCAAGATTTCTAAATGCCCATAGTTGATGAGATTCGATATTTAGTGATCCATCCAGTTAACAGTGTTGATTGGTAAGATTCAATTCAAGTCCAGAAACATAGCATGTGGTCAAAAAAAAATGGAGTTCAAATCATCCACTTAAGTCTGTACCCCCTGCTCCCCTGTATAAGGCCGTGATATCTGGAATGTAGATACCCCATCGAATATCATTCACACAAAATGAGATTTAATATTTCTCACCTTACCTAAGGATGAATAAACGGAAATTGCTCAAATAACAAGTTTCCGTCAATCAGAGCACTTTTGATCTATTGCAAAAAAATAATACAAACCAAAATCCGTCTCTGCGCAGTGTCAATCTAGCCACCCAAATAATATGATTCAAGTCAGATTCAGGGATGCAACTTGAAAAGAATATTAAAAATCGATCATGACATCGATAGTCGATACGAAAGTCGATACGATAGTCGATACGATAGTCGATACATAATTACAAATATCCCTGCACCATGACAGGCCACTGCCACTGAACGCGACAAACAGTCTTCTACTGGTAAGAGACTATGATGTAAACAACAATATTCATGGGCATCTGACAAATGTGTAAGAATTGTTGAGAAGTGGACTAAAATAACCGAACAGTCATGGACATTGAAAATGAAAACATTTAACAAGATGGAATTACAAAGTACCTCAAAACCTAGAAAAGAAATCATTGAGTTACGCAGTGCATCTCTACAAAGCTTCCTCATCACCTATTTTCAGAATTCACACTATGGAACATGAAAAGGCAAATCTTCATGTCCCTCTGGTATTTCCTATAAATTTTGATGTAAACGAGTGATCACAAACAAGAAAATCTTGCACAGATAGCCGAGTTAATCAATTCAACATGATTCAATCAATATAATTATAATAATTCAATCAATATACATATAAGAATTCAATCAATATAATTATATAATAGATATATTAATACAGGATAGCTGAAATTCGTAGATTGGAAACCAAAGCAAACACTTTCAAGTACGTACGTTTCAAAAATTCAATTCACCTATGGCAAACCAGGACGATCAAATACTCACTAGGGCACGATTGAGGTTACAATTAGATAAATCACCTGTAGAGTCGTTCGCTCCACCTCTCAGTAGTACTAGTCTTTTTGGTAACGAAAACCCATTCTCAAGAACCCCCAAACTCAATCCATCACCACCAAACATTAGCTGCCACAGTTTACAATGGAACCCTGTACCTGAACACCTAAACCCACAGGGGCAATATAATCCACCAGTATATCAACAGCGGCAATTTTACAACAATGGAAACCAGTTTTATCAGAGTCAATATCGTTTCCAGAATACAGCACGGGGCACAACCCACCCCAGCATCTACAACGAGGTCGAAATCCTAGGCAGAATTCGTTTCTTCAGACAAGACCAAACTTCAGCCAACAACAGAATAATTATACAGATAGAAATCGAAATAACAGAAGTCTACAAAATCATCAAGTTGGGCCACCAAATACGAGAACATACGATGGGCGGCCAAAATGCTATTATTGAGGAAGAATGGGGCACATGGCAAATGTTTGCAGGAACCGACCAAACCGAAACGCTTACCCAAACGCCGAGGGACGACGATAAGTCCCTTCGTCGTCCATCCTTTCAAAAGGGCCTACGAACACACTGAATACCACCATAATTACCCAAGGCGCCATGTGTCAAAGTATGAAGCCACTGCGACGAACTGGGATCCCCCCACAACATCCCATGAACAGGAATCATACACAAATTTCAATTTCCAATCAAATATCCTAACCATAAGCACTCTCGTGAATGACAAAGCCACAGAGACGATATTGGATACAGGACCTCAATTGAATGTCATAACCGAAGAACTGGCGCGAGGTATCAACAGAGAAGAAGGCGTCCAGAACTTATTAGTAGCTGGGGGACAGAGGGTACCAATACTAGGAACAACAACCTTCAGCCTGAAAATAATAGAAATTAGTACTACCTGCAACGCGGTTGTAATAAAGAGAATGGCATACCCCCTTATACTAGAAATGGAATTTTTGAATGAATTCAACAGCATTATAAATCTGAAAGATAAAACTGTTTCACTTGTTTATCAAAATAGACCCATTATTATCACCATTGAAGGTTGTGAAAGAACAACACAAAACACAGAGATTCATCAGGTGGAAAAAGAAACGGAGGAAGTATCAGAAAAAATTGAGAGGATGGAACCAGAAGACCTGAGAGAAGCACCCAAGGATAATGCAGGTGACAAAAAAAACGCTGAGAACCGACAAGAAAGAAACGACTTCAGCATATATATGGAAAATCCAAATAGATCGTATGACATCATGACAGTTAAATTCGAGGAAATTTTTGTAGGGGATCTATTTGAAATGCCGAACAGTTTTTCAATGGCTCACTGTGTATCAGCCGATTTTAAAATGGAAAAAGGAATAACAAAACAGTTTATGGAGAGATTCGGGAACAAAAAGTTCTTGATTGACCAGAACCAGTCAAAAGGAGGAGTGGCTTATTTGACAGATGGAAATCAGTACATTCATTATTTGGTAACTGAAGGAAACTACTGGGATATACCGACGCTCGAGGATATATGGACTTCGATAAATAACCTGAAAAACCTCACTCTACAGCATAATGTGAATAAACTTGCATTACCTAAAATTTGTAGTAGATTAGATCGGGTGAATTGGGACATAGTAAGCGGAATGATAAAGTCAATATTTCAAGATGTTGAAATAGACATAACAATTTGCAAACTCCCTACGAATGCGAAAGAATCGAACCTACCTGTCATCATCACCCACGAAAATGAACAACAATCCAAAAGGTCGACTGACACTGCCGAGATATCCCAACAAATAGCGAATTTCACAAAGATGTTGAAATTGACTGTGAAAGATGATATTGCCATAAAGCCAGGGGAACAGTGTACAATTAAAATGGATAGCCAAGGAAAGAGACTGGAAGATTACAATTTCACCCCAAAAGAAACATATCTTATATCCAGGGGACTTATTGGATGTGCCTACCCTTACCAAGAGAATAACATTTTTTGGGAGATAGCTAACATTGGGATACAAAGCCAAAAAATTCTTAGGGGGACGACTCTGGGATTTTTATACAAAAAAAAAAAATTTAGGTTACACAGCAATGCTTTTATATTTGGATAATGGACACCAAGATCACGATGACGTTATACTAAGTGACCACGATTCGAGCAATATGGAAAACGAAAACCTTAAAAGAAATCTGGAAAACCTCTTTCTCAAATATTCGCATGTGTTTTCGAAGTCTCCAAAAAAAATGGGACAAACACATCTCATTACTCATAAAATAGAAATCCTAGAAGGCACGAAACCAATACGAAGTCATCCATACAGAGTGTCTCATGAAGAACGGAAAATAATCGACCAGCAGATACAGGAAATGCTAAAAAATAACATCATCAGACCGTGTCACTCACCATGGGCCAGTCCAATAGTTCTAGTCAAAAAGAAAGACGGGACAGTAAGATTGTGGACTATCGCAAGTTAAATGAAGTCACAAGAAAATCAACCTACCCCATTCCAAACATTGAAGATATTCTGACGTATTTAGGGGGAGCCAAATATTTCAGTTGCCTGGACATGTTTAGCGGTTACCATCAGGTGAATGTAGAGGAGGCATTAAAGCAATATACTGCATTTATAGCACAGGGACATGGGTCTTACGAATTCAACGTTTTGAGTTACGGCCTCTGCAATGCCCCTGCCACATTCCAGTTCCTTGCCGACAAAGTATTTGAGGGGATGGAATGGAAAGATGTGCTCATTTATCTGGATGACATCGTGGTTTTTTCTAAGACAGAGGAGGAGCATCTGGAAAAACTAGGAAAAGTCTTCAAACGGTTAGAGTGGGCGGGACTTACGCTGAAACCCAGTAAGTGTGTGTATGCACAATCCCAGGTCAAAATATTGGGCCACATCGTGAGCGAACAAGGGATAGCACCAGATGAAGAGAAGCTACAGGCCATCAAAAACTTTCCCAAACCAAAAACAGTCAAATCTCTACAAAGCTTCATAGGATTGTGCAATTATTACCGTAAATTTATAAAAAAAAATTCGATGGTCGCCAGACCTCTTCATCAAGCCACAAAGAAGAATGAAAAGTTTCATTGGGGACACGAACGGAAAATTGCATTTAACATTTTGAAAGAGAAATTGACGACAGCACCTGTTTTACACCATTTTGACCCAACAAAGGATTGTGAACTGAGAGTGGATGCCAGTACAGCAGGAATTGGGGCGATCCTTTTACAGGTTGGCTCTGACAATGATCCCCACCCCATAGCTTATGTGAGCAGGAGTCTTTCCAAAGCCGAAATGAATTACACGATCACGGAGTTAGAAGGTTTAGCAGTTGTCTGGTCTCTTGAATTCTTGAGGCACCTTATTTATGGAAGAAAAATAAAGATTTTTTCGGATCATCATGCGTTATGCTGGATCAATACATCCAAAAATCCAAGGGGTAGGCTGGCTCGTTGGGCACTGAAACTGTCGGAGTTCGATTATACCATCGTCCACAAACAGGGTTCGGCACACAGGGATGCAGACTGTCTTTCCAGGCACCCTGTAACAAACATAAATTCGGGGTCAGATTCACTAGAACTGGAAGACATACCAACTTTCCTACTAACATCACAGGAATTGGGCAACGAACAAGAAAAGGATAAAGAACTCAAGGAAATCATTAATGCAATGAAAAATCCCAATAACCCCAATATCCCCATAGGATTACGTCGCAGGTCAAAGAAATTTAGGATTATTGACGGAAATCTATTCAAAGTGAATCCAACACCTCAAGGCCTAGAAAACTTATTGGTAATTCCGAAATCGTTAGTCCAAGAAATTTTGTACTCACACCACTCTGAAGCATCTGCAGGCCACTAAGGAATAACGAAAACATTGAATACAATCAGCAGTCGATATTATTGGACGGGGTAACAAAAGGATGTAGAGAAATTTGTAAAGGGTTGTCCAGACTGTCAAGCGCGAAAAGGCCAAGAAAACAGAAAACCGTCAGGTCTACTACAACCAATTCCGGTGGGACTGCCCTTCGAGAGAATAGGTATCGACCTGCTGGGCCCCTTCAGGCGTAGCAGAAGTGGAAAAACCATGATAATTGTAGCCACCGACTATGCAACGAGGTGGGTCGAAACAGCTGCTCTTACAGACGGAAAGGCAACCCATGTGGCAAAATTCATCCTCAATAGCATAATCACTAGACATGATGCACCTAGATATTTATTGAGTGATCGAGGACTGACGTTTCGCTCAGAAGTAGTCCAAGAGTTATTGCTTCTCATGGGAACAGTTAGTCAGTTTACCACTGCTTATCATCCCATGACGAATGATCTGACTGAACGCTTCAACAAAACCCTTGCGAATATGCTCTCTATATTCACAAATACCGAACAAAATGATTGGGATGAAAGCCTTAGCCTTCTGACATTTGCGTTCAACACTTCCATCCAGGATACCACTCGTTTCTCACCGTTCAACCTAGTTTATGGCCGTGACCCCGTCCTGCCAACGGAAGCAAATTTATTGCAGTCGGTAAAGTCAGAGGATGCCTTGAAACTCCGCGATAGAGCACTAGCTATTAGGAGTTTGGCGGTGGATAATGTGAATAAACGTCAACTGAAAGATAAGAAACGATATTATCAAAGACATAGACATGTTGAATATAATGTAGGGGAGAAAGTGAAGGTCTTCATCCCCACAAGAAAAGTACGGCGGAGTGAAAAGCTTCTTCTGAGGTGGTATGGCCCTTATACGATCACCAAAAAGACTAGTGAAGTAACTTATGAGGTGAAAAGCGGGAATTCAGAAAAGGCGAAACTAGAAATTGTTCACGTTGCTACAATTTTGCCTTACAATGATCCCTGGACCCCTCCAGTAGAGCCAATAGATTAGATTTGTTCTATATATGCTGATTTAGGATTTTTTTTTTGTTAACTTGTTTGTTCATATTTCCCTTCCGATTCCACTTCTCAAAAACTAATATATACATAGGCAAGAATGTAAAATTTTAATTTTGAACCCACAGGCAGTTCTTAAGCGTTTGGGTGTTACTAGATTCTTGTCGTCCCCAAATACTAGAAATAACCGCTGGGGCATTTTGGCGACCTTTACCGTCAACGATACAATATGAAGCAAAAATACCTTTGTTGTATGAATCGAAATGGTACGAAGAAGAAACCTGGGATAAAAGAAAGGACGAGGAGACTTCTCGCGGAAATAGTAATCAAAACGGAATTCAATGTTTCATCATAAAAAATCTGGGTTTACTGGAGAAGGCCTTTCAGAACGAATTACATTCTCTTGAAGACAGTTGGAGTACCAACTCTTTACAAAACTATTCACGCAGCAATGTTCATAATGTAAGGAATAAAAGGTCACTAGATTTTTTGGGGGAAGGGTTAGCATGGTGCTGTGGAGTGGCCACACAATAAAAATTAGAATCTCTCGTGATGAACGAAAATAACCTTAATGAACAAGTAGACAAAATTTATCGTGGTCTCTCAAAGACAATTTCGAATATCGCGGAGGATTCTAAAGAATTTGCAAAATATGAGGACTCAGTGGCAAAAACCTTCAACGCAACACAACTAAGAATCCATAAACTAGAGCAATATATCTCAGAAATGGGGAGAGGAATCAAAAAGGGAGAAGAAGGTAAAAACGAGGTTACTCTAGCAATCCTGGTGAGACAATTTCAAAATCTAAGACATAATGTGCAAATTGTTCGTGCACTGAAAAAACAGGGAATAATCAGTTCCTGCCGTCACCACCATATTCCAATCGCAATCCTGAATCCCACGGTACTCTTTGAAGACTTGATCAAACTACAAACACAGTTACAAAAACACTGAACAAAAGTTAGCAATACATCCCAGTGACATCTCAAAATATTTTCAGCTACCTATATGCGACTGTACATTCACAAAAAACAAAATATTCATTCATGTTCGCATACCTATTATCCAACAATCAGTAAATTGGCAACTTTTAGAATTAATTACTACCCCCTTTTCTTGGAAGAATCAAGCATGTATGATTCAACATGGAATTTTATTTTTAGCAGTCTCCAAGCCAAAAACACAACTATCTAGTCAAACTCGCCAAATTTCAGGTTCAGGACTAAGACACTGTAATCCGTTCCACGACAAGCTCTGTTTCATACCCAGATTCTCTGCTGATTCCCATAAAGGTCCACTATGTGCAAAAAGGTTGTATAATGGGGCAACTGTTGGAGAACTCAATTATATTTGCCCAATGCAATGTCATAAATCAACATCCACCATCATATCAAAGATTGAGGAAGAAACATACGTCCTCACACATCCGAAGAGAACAACAGAGATAATCTGTTCATCTGAAGTTATACCTTTACCACCAATCTCATATCCATTCCCAGGCGCAATCAAGCTCAAAATACCATGCAATTGTAAACTCACAACGAATCACGAAGTGCTAATACCCATACGATTTCCCTGTTCAGATTTCAGTACCTTATACCCCTCTGTAGTTCATATTATTCCTGCAGCCTGGTCAAATCTCAAATCATTCCTACTAGATCCACACATCCCTAACCCACCACAATATCTCAATTCCTCAGAAACACTCAATTCAAACTGGACACTTGACATTCCACACTTAAATCTTACAACCACTCATGACACAATTCAGGAAGTTATGGGGCAAGTACGGGATCATACAAAACTCTTCTACTCAAGTAATTACGAACTTCACAGTGACACCATATTCCTTATATGGAATTCAATCTTATCCATATTAGTGGGGATCAGGTTCTTCAGGGGCAACCAACCATTAGCAATTGTTCAAAATCTTCTTGGTCAAGTAGGGGCAGACCCAGTAAATCCAGTACAGCATGATGTATTCCTTGATTTCCTATGCACCATAACAATTTTGTTCTTTTTGTACATAATTTGGTTGTGTCTGAAGGAATGCTGCCAGCATACCAAATCTAAGAACAAGAATAATATTAATTCGACCCCAGCACCCTCACCTAGAGCGAATACCTCCTCCTTAGGGTTAAGCACCATCCAATTAGATCCAAGCATTTGAATGAAACCAGGGCAAAGCGTAAGATGTATTTTGAAAAGATTAGAAGATATGAGCAATGAAGAAAATGCAAGTAATGTGAAAATGAGGGTAAACTCCGATCAGGATAGTGAAAAGATGGTAGAACAAATATTGTTGAAGTGGTAATTTTTCAAGTACTCTATAAGTTCACCAGCCGGAACTGTGCTTGAGAAATCACTATGCAGCAAAGTTTGATATTCGACTGGCCAGTCAAACATGACATATGGATTAGATTATTTTATGACGGAAAAGACTAATAAGAAATCAGTGCATAGGTATGGAGGAAATATGTTTTGAAACAATACTAAAAATTAAGAAGTAAGGGAGATAGAAGAATAAATGAGGAGATGAAAAATAGAAATTAATGATGTATTCATGAGATTCCCTGTAGTTGAATTATATAGAAGGTATAAGAGTAACGAAAATATAAGGTAGAAATGTTTGTGAAATATAGAAGTATCAATAATTGATTGATGTTGTTTTGCCCCTGGTGATTAAAAGAAATGAAAATGAAGGTTATTTATAAAATAAAAACATATCTAAGAATGTATAGGTACACTAGGTTGAGAATTTATCATGTTAAAAGGATGGAGGGTATTAGCTGATTTTTATTTAGTTTTTTATTTCTCTATTAAATATTTGTGTTAGTATCTCATCATGCTCAAATGGGATGAGCTCAGGTTATATTCAATTTTTTGGGTTTGGTAGCAGATATAGTACTATTTAGGTAACCTTATTGAGTGCACTGTAGCAATATTCATGAAACAAGAAGCAGAAATGAATGATAAGTACTTCAAAAATATGGTTTTATCTTTTTTAATCTCACAATACATAATTATCAATTTCTACTTCTTGGAAATAAACACCCATGGTAGCTTATATTTATACCCAAGTAAATGTGAAAATGATATTTTATCATGAAGGACTTACTTGCGTTTCGTTATTTTCTTTTCATGTGTGCGAGAATGCAACCAACCACGGCCGACACTGGTGCAAGGAGACAGATGGCTGCCCTAGAAATCCATTCAACCTGGAGAATTGCTTTCTCTGGAATGGGAGGATCCCAGAGTCCAGACCAACCAGTTCTGGATCCCAGTAGAACTGTAGAGGCGAAACGAACAATCTGAAGTATATTCCATAACACTCTGCATCCCATAACATATCGATCTACAGCAAAAATGCCGATAGAGCAGAATGAAATCAATAACACTATTCTCTTACGATGGGAATGAGATACTTACGGAGTTAATCACCTTGTCCGGCATGGATATAGCTTGTAATTTGATATACACCTACATGGAGTTGGTGTGAACACTAGATCACTGGGACAAATAAGTGGATACGAAAATAAACATACCCAATAATGAGACATCTTCCACAGCAATTCCAACAGAGACTTGACTGCTTGCTTATTACTATCACTATTGAATGATTTATCGATTTGTTGATCGATGTTTTCAACCAAAATTTCAGCAAAAAACGAGGTGTGGCGTTAGACCTCAAAAGTGTCAAGAATCGTTCGAACTGAGTAGATCGAAGGCTGACATATTAGACAGTTGAGGGCCACTTCGTTTCCATCAAATCCCAACAACCAGTGCAGAACCAGTGCAGATATTCCATGCCCAGTGTTAATGAGCAACAGCGCCACCAAGCAGAGGACAACTCAAGGTGCTAGACCTCAAAAGTGTCAAAAATCGTTCGGACTGAGTAGAACGATGGCTGACATATTAGATAGCTGAGGATCACTCCGTTTCTCATGGTTTTTTTTGTTAAGCTGATGCGAGGATCTGTGAAGAGAAACGTATGGATTTAGATGTGCAACAGGGACATCTAGCAGAGAGCGATTGGAGTACCGGAATGACGAGTAGGTAGTAATCACGCCCAGCGGCTGATATCGTGGGCGTGTGTAGGACTGGAAGTCAAGGGACACGACCGTCCCCAAGATAATTTTTTTGGTGATGTGCAGTGTCAGTGACATTTGACGTGGTTGGATTCAATTCGTATTCATTCTTATTTCACATAACTGACTAAATTTTTTTTTATTTCCATATAATATAACTAGGTAATACGATTCACATTTTTTTTTTCTCTTTTTCTCTTCTGAAATAAAGTTTTGTTCTTAGGTATACACTGAGAAATAACAATTATACGCTTTTTTAATTTCTTTTACTCGATTAATATTTTGAATAGTTTCCAGGATGTATAAGAACTTTCCACAATCTATTGGAGAATTGGTGGAAGGTATTTTTTTGTTTAAAAAACGGGGTCCGCTTTTAGAGGGTGGCGGAGTTGTGTCGAATGTCAAATCAATATTCCCTTCAAATCGAACACATCAATATTTCCGAATTTCATTATCTCCATTAACTATACTATACTACATTATTTCCAAATTCCATATTATTTCTATTCACTAGACTAAAACGATTAATTTATCCAGATATCCAAATATAAGAAATTGCAATAATCATCAAATTATGCCAATTTTGCTGAATTGGATATTATTCGCGACTTCCAATGTATTCACCTTTGGGAGCGGAATAATCAGATTGTACCTAGCTGCGAACGAGACCACACCTCGACCACCTCTCTAAAAATGAATCTCCGGTAAGTGTAATTTCAATATTCTATTTGTAACTCATACATTCTTGTTGAAGGCGATTTATTTCCTTAACAATTATTGAATAAACATGTTCCATTTTTATCCAAGATCTCATTCATTAAATCTCCACCATCTGAGTTTACCCCCTAGATCGTGAGCCAGGCGTTTTTCATGAACATTGAATAATAATCAAATAAAGGGGTATTAATGAATAGGCCGGCTCGCGACAATACAAATTGGGGTTCCTACTCTGCGCCCGTTTCGAGTATGATAACATCAATGTAGAGGAAATTGTTGAAGCCATGGTTGAAGAGGAGGTGCAATTCCTGAATGAAATATAACATTGGATTAACTCCAGAGGTGTCTGATGTAAAAGAGGAAGAAGAAGAATAGGAAGAAGAAGAAGGACAAGAAGAAGAAAGAAGCTTATAATTCTGCATTGAATCTCCAAACAACGGCTACTTCAACCTCTGAATATTTATAAGATGTATGTATCCGTATAATTGTTATTGTATATGTATAGAAATAAAACAATAAATATGGTACATATTCGTTTTATTCAGTATAACAATAACAGATTCTAGAACAATAACTAATATCAAATATAAGTATAAATCAATCTCGAAATGACCGTTATTATTAACATGAACATGATACATTCAATGTCTATAAAGCACCCATCTGTATGGAACCATCCAGTGCACTATAAGTTAAATATGCATCATGAAGAATAAGTGCGTAAACTTTGGTGTGCGATGGAAACTTCGTTTTTCGTGTTTCAAATTCCAACTTGATGTCGACAGTGGAGGATTTTATCGCATCGGGTTGGTGGTTGCAGTCAATGATGAATAGTGGGTTTTTTCGGAATTCCTCGATGCTCATCATTGGTACGCTCATGTCTTTGCCGTAGTAACTACGTTGGAAGTTGTCATATGCATAATAGGCTACTGCATCTAATTTCTTATCAAAATCCAAATTCCATCGCTCGTATGGATGAACTTCGGAATTCGAATACAGGCGAATATTGCTCACTCCTGCATGGGTGAATTGTGTGATATCCTCAGATCTATCATCAGTGTTATCAGTGTTTTGGAAGACAATGATGATATATCGAGGCCGCTCGAGGCTATTGGTAATTTTAACGGCCCAAATGTCAGATGCTGTTTCACGAATAGTCGGTAACTCATACTGATCCCACATCCTGTATTCAATTTTCACTCTTGCCATAGAAGTTCTATTCAAACGGGGCAATAGCTTCAATTTCTGCTTGTCTGACGGCATCACATGTCTTATCTTCCACTCAATTTTGTTAATCTTAATCTCCGCATCGGCGTCCACTTCCTCAATATATGAGTTGTTGAATGAGCGAGCTATGATGAGTATTAGCTCCTGTTTGATATTCAAAATACCTCTACAATAAACTTCGGCAAACCCCATCATATATTTGAGGGGTAGTTTGCCGCTAAAAACGTTGCTAGCTCCATTTGGAAGCACCTGCTTGCCATCATCAAGGCCCCATCCAATTGTCTCTGGGAATTTCATATTATTCTCTCGTATTTAATCGAATAAGAATGCTAGAGCATTATTAGATAGATAGCAGGTTTTAGTGGCATCGTTTGGTGTGAATTTCCCCTCAATATAGATGTAACTCTCAGAAATATCAAGAATCAGATCTTGAAAGTTGACGGCGATCATTATTTCATCAGAATTCTTGAATGAGGGTGACTCATGTGGTTTGTATGTGTGCTCATGTAGGCTCATCAGTAAATGATCTGAAATTGGTTCATCAAACTCGTCCAATTGGGAGCTAGTAGAGGCTGTTGCAACCATCTTGCAGCTAGTTATCGTAACTTCAGACCAATTGACTTCAAAAAATATTTGTCGCTCGCAGACAATCTATTTCTTTCACGTTCGGGAAGTTCTGCTCGAATAAATCCACTTCCACGTTTTCTCTCCTTCTTATTGATATTGCGCTGAATGGTAGTGAAGCTAGTCGGTTGCATGCGTTTTGATTGGTTCCCAAAACAAAACCCCATTTTATTCCTTCGATGGTGTCTGCTTAATGAGCGAGTTGTTTCAGTTCTAGCTTAACGATGATTTTTTCTCCCCGAAAATCGACTAGAAGACCGTTATCATCCGATATTCTCAGTGTAGTGTTGTCGATGAACTGACGCCCAGTCGGGCTGATGGGTAAATGTATGATATTTTGCGGCTCTTTTGATAGCTTATACCCAGGCTCCACATCAACATCGAACTCATATAGTGTATAAACCACCTTACCATTGAAGAATGCTCCTGTGGTAATATTACATTCCACCCTCAAGAGACGAACCTTTATTGTATTCACAGGCAGCGTGGATTCATTCAATATATTAGGTGGGAATTTCTTCGCTTCAAATCCGAACACTCTGGCTATAGGAGTCGCAGGTGTGTAATCCACCTTCCACACACATTCCATTCCACATTTCAGGGTGTTATTATTAGCATGGAGGAAAAATATATCATCAATATTTCGCTCATCGAGCGGTATTGTGCACGCTTTAGCCTTTTGTAGAGCTTTAATGATTTTTTCTATTTCATAGGCGCCAGGTGGTATGTGGACTATTTTGTGGGTGGTTTCAGCTCCCAACACAACCCAAAAGTCCAATCGGTCATTTTTCTCATCTATATTGAGTATAGAGTTATATGAATAGAAACCATGCGATCTCAAAACATAGGATTTTTTTGTATCGAGTTCAATAGGTGGGTAGAAGTCGGCACTCAAAACACTGCGGTCCCCAGATATGGTTAAAGTTTGTGACATGACTTCTCAGAGGATGGCGACGGCGAAACTGTGATGAATGTTGAAATATATGCGCAACCGTGGTGGAAAGGTGACCACCTTATTGCTGCCTACAACAATGGTGAATGCCGCCGTTTTCACGAGGTGAAGTCCTAATACATTCATTTGCCACATTCACATCTTTGATCTGACAGAAACAGCAAAATATTCTTCTTGGTGTTGGTCCATTATTCACATCAGCAGCGCCATGTTTGCCATCTTCTTCATGATGATGTTCTTCACAAAATTGGTATTTTGATACGTCCGGATCGTTACGTAATTGCTGAGGAAGTTTATACCACACTAGAGCAATTTCATGTGTGGGGCAACCGATAATGACTCCTTTCGGCATGTCTGCGAGCTGCTTTTCACTCATTCTCAGCAGGGAACGCAATTTTGAGTAAGCCAGTAATGAGTGCCCCATTCGTTTGATGCTCTCTCTATCCATATTGAAGACTATATTTGCGTCCGTTGTTTGCCGAGAGAAATTTTAAGCACAAATGACCTCACCAGACTGTGTTGAAATCCTGATGGCGCTCGTAGTTATATGTGATTTTGATAGTGTTCAACGATTTCGGCCCTCACTGCAGATATTCCATCATCTCCTGAGGAAGTGGCAAATCTCCATAGCTATCATAATATTCCACTTCTCTATTACGTTACTTTTATGCAACCCAGTACGTACCATTGCCTCGATTGCTATCTAAATTCTGAATAGCTGCTTCTATGCGATGTGAGCCGGCACGAGGTAGCTTGTCCCTCATAAATATACCTCGAAAGTGTGGTACTTTCATTTCATCCACATAATTTGATAGATCAATATCTGTTAAGGCCCTTCGAGGTAGTTCATTCAGTTTTTTGAATTTCGAGGTTTCAGATAGATGCCTAACCCCTCTCGATATGGTTTCAAATGAACTCCTTCACCAACTTTTCCAAGAGCGATCGCCTCCATATGCCTATTGTGTCGACTTGCTTCCGAAAGCTGCTCCCTACTCTCTTTCGCTGAACGAATGCCACGAGCTATAACAGCACTTCCTGCAGCCAAACTGCCTAAAGCCGATAAGCCCGCGAAAATGGGTATTAGTGGGAGTATTCCGCCAACTTTAGGTATTGGTATTATCCTAGGTGTTCGTATATCCTTTTTCCCACCTGCCATCTTGACAAATTTTCAGGCAGCTTCGATCGCCATAAGGGATGTTTTTGCTAAATTTCTGACGACATCACTCTTCTTACCCATTTGCCGTATGACATTTCGAACCTTGTGGACTACGCCAGAGCCGAAAGCGAGTTTGTTAACACGCTTCGATTCAATCTTTTTTCTTGTAATGCGACGTTTTTTCATTCCACTACGTCCACTACATCCCATTTCGAAGCGCCTCTTGCCCTTCATTATATTGGTGACTAACCAAGAAGCGATCCTTTTCCCTACGTTAGCGTCTTTCGATTTTACCTGCTCCCAGGCAGCTTCTTCCAATGTTTCATCAGCTGAATGCCTAGTTGATAAATCGTTTGGGTACTTCAGATACGCTTTATCGTGTTTCTTGCAAGCTTTATCCAGTTGATTTATCCCATGGTCACCCTGAGCTAATCGTTTTTGGAGTTTTGTTCCAGGCCCACAGTATTGATAACTAGGAATGTGTAACTCAAATGGTATTCTATTTATTAGGGTATTCACAATCTCTTTACCGTTTCTCTTTCGTCGACTAATCTTATCATTATTCATTCCATAATGTATTGTCACCGAAATTATGAACACCTGCCAAATTTCAAGTTAATCGGAGTTATGGAATTTTTGTTGAAATTAAGAGAAATGGCTGCTTCAAGATGGCGGACAAGATTTGGTCCGATTTCATTCAAAATTGGTAAGTGATGGTTTTTGCGGTCGGAGATCATGATTTTTTTGTTAAAATTTATATATTCGAGATGGCGGCTTCCAAATAATTTTTTGTTTTTGTATGAATGACAATAACTCCGTTGTTATCAACACGGAACTATTACTGCGACACATCATCTGTAAGAGAAAAAAAAGTTATTCGTAACAAAGTCATAGTGAGCTATGACCTACATTCGAAAAACTAAAGTTGGTGCTGATATCTCAAATTCTAGAAGAGTTGGTATAAATTTCATTTTTTTTTTCGAAATCACTTTGAAAAACTGCCATGAGAATGTGGAATTCCTATTTGAATATTTTCATAAATAAAGAAGTTACGGAGGAGACATGAGAATGATCAAAATCTGTTTTTTGCGTATAAAACAAAAACGAATAGATTTTATCAAAATATTTTTCCACATAATAGTTGGCCTTGACAAACTCCACATTTGGTGTCATTTAACCGACCTCGTATCTCTCACCGTTAAGAAGATACCCATGGTGAGCATGGTAAGTGGGACACACTGTATATCATTCAACTGTCATACAATGCGGATAGTTCAGCAGACAGAAACTTTCAATGTGGACAATTTCGATGAGAAAGTAGTGTTGGGAAGTAACATCATCTCAGAACGCCGACATGGAACACTATTTCCCAACACAATTCGCGGCCTCATAATTGGTTTATCGAATTGTGGTAAAACGAATGTGATGATATCACTAATCACCAATTAAAATGGTTTACGGTTCACAAATATCTACCTCTACTCAAAATCGTTATACCAACCCAAGTATGAGTACCTACGAAAGGTGTTGGAGCCGATCAAAGGTTTGGGATTTCACACTTTTGATAATAATGTAGATATAATAGAACCAGCGAATGCTGAACCTGACAGCATTTTCATATTCGACGACGTCATTTGTGAGAAACAAGATGTGATGAGATCGTATCTTTCTATGGGTCGCCATAAAAATGTGGACTGCTTTCATCTGGCTCAGACATACTCCAGAGTATCCAAACAGCTCATTCGCGACAACTTCAACTTCATAATCATGTTTAAACAGGATGAAATGAATCTTCACCACATTTTTTCCGATCACGTATCTCCAGTTCTTACATTCAAGCAATTCCAAGATATGTGCGCGCAGAGTTGGACAAATAGATATGGATTTATAGTTATCGATTAGGATAGTGAAGTACAAGAGGGCCGCTACAGAAAAGGATTCGATAACTTCATATATCCGTGGAATCTAAGCACTGCGTGATTCATTCAACCATTAGATGTTACTATGAGCACATCTCATGAGAAAATGACTGAAATGAATTCAGAAATTCACCCCAAACGTGAACTCGTTGGAGCAACCGAAGCAGTGAGAAAAAAGTTAGAGAGCTTGAAGAATTACCGTATGGAAAATGAATTGGCGCTCGAAAAGGTGTATAAACCACTCATGAAACCGTTGAATGTTATCTCAGCAGCAGCAGCAGCAGCAACTCCAAATACAACAGCTACTACGAAGAATATTAACAAACAGTTAACAGTTCCTTCGGTACGAAAATAAATATTCACTCCATATGTGAATTTGTGTCAGATCTGCACCAGAGTCCATCCTCCCTGCTCTAATTATTGAAACATTTGTCTAATATCCTAATATTTCGATATAGCTCAAATATCCCTACAATGTACAACATTTTCTGGGAGTACGCGTGATGAAACCCTCTGTTGACGTTTAGTTGGCCAACTTTTGCACATCATAGAATCCCTAATGATTCACCAATTTCTCAAAATTTCATGAATTCGATAATCTCGAAATCTTAGTAGGTACTCTCAATAATTATCATAACCCTGATAATCCTTATATTCTCGATACTGTATCAGTAGCATCAATCAATTATTCCTTTCCATCGCTTCACTCTCGACTCATTCAGACCATTTCCTGAAATAACTACTGCCCTGGCTACTTACCTCGACGGGTATTGAATGATACTGGATGATGGTCCGATATTAACATCGACTACTGCACTGATAAAGTCGAAAACGATAGTTACCCTGACTCCTTGGTTAGAAACAAGAATCTTAACTTTAGCAATCCTCTACTCCATTTGGGTTTTCTGATAGCCTTTGTACAGTGCACTCCATTGTATATCAATATTTTTCACACATTAAACGCTTTTCAGATCTACATCAGCTGATATCTTAATTGGAATCCTCTAATAATACTTCGGAGCATGTTTCCTTATGTGAAGAAAAATCTAAACAAATCAATAACATATGTTCAAGTAATATGCGAGTACGTTGAACATTGAATTTCTTCGTTATCTGATTCTTGATTTTCATCCTCCTCAATTATTTGAGACATATCAGTTTCGGTTACTTTTTGGGTGCACGGGTCATTATACGGTAAAATGATGCTTATGTGGATCAACTCCTTTTTACATTTACTATTTGGTCCTCTTTGTACCTCATAGTCTACCTCACATATCTTTTTCGTAATATAAAATAGGCCAAATCACCTGAGAATCAGTTTTTCGCTTCTTCTGAGTATCTTTTCCGGGGTGAAAACTTCCACCTCATCACCAACGTTGGATTTCAAGTACCTGTGCTTTTCGTTGTATCGTTCGTTGTCTTGTCCTTGTTGCTTCTTGATATTCTCCACTGCTTGACATCTAACTGCTAGAGCTTTTTCTCTCATTGTTATTGCATCTTCCGAATCCAAAGGTTCCATCAGATTTGTCTCGGTCGAAAGTACTGCTTCCCTTACATGTTCAAGCATGAATTGGGAGAACTGCGTTGTTGCCTGCTCACTGGAATTGTAGGCGAATGTAACGTGGGGTGACCATTGCAAGCAGGGTAATATGCCGTTGTATACCGATTTACTGTACCCATGATTTCGAGAAATTCTCTAAACAACTCCGATCGAAAAGTCAATCCCTGATCACTCAAGAGTATGCGTTGTGCTCCATGCCTTGTGAGTATTTTCTACTAGATGAACCTGGCAACAGGCCCGGCTCTGCCATTTGGTAATGCCGCCGTTTCGGCCCATCTCGTCGCGTGATCTGTGGCTACAATAATGGCTGTCTTTCCATTTCGACTTTGCCTGAATGGGCCCAAAATATCGATCACAACTTTCTCGAATGCTGGTCCCACAGGGATGGGTTGTAGTTTTCCGACCAGTTTGTTGAACTATTCCCATTTTCGTGCTTGGCAATTTGAGCAACCTTTGATGAATTTCTTCACGTCCTTCTGGGGGTCTGTTCAGTAATATCTAGACTTGAGCTTGTGTAATGTTGCCAAATGACCACATGAAAGTTCATACTGTGTATAAAATGGAATTCCACCTACTAAGTGTATTGGTATTGTCAACAGATTTTCTTGTCCCTCCGGAAAAGGGTTAGCTTTGTGAAGTACTTCATTAATCAGCCTGAAGTTTTTCGCCCTTTTTTCCAAACTGATTGTGAGTTACTCGTCGTCGGATTCTATATGGATTTTCTGAGTTGTTGGAGTTCCTCGTCCGAAAATTTCCGACATACAGGGGGAGAAAGAGGAGTTGTCTAGGAGAGTTGAAGACTTGGAACAAAAAACGAGGTTGGACCAATTACGTTTCTATGGCCTAGCAGAATCACATGATGATAACTCGAAATCTACATTGGAAAAAATATTCTCATCGAAATTGAAAATTAATCCTACCATAATACAATGTTACCGTATTGGTAAATGGAATCCTGGTTCCAAACAACGGCCTGTTATCATAAAATTCGCAAGTACTCAACAAAGGAATGCAGTATATTCTGCGAAGAAAAATTTCAAAGGGAGTAATATGATAGTAGCTGAAGATATGATCAAGAGTAGACATGATTTGTTGATTTATGCCAAAGAAAAGTTGGGAAGGGACAAAGTCTGGACGACTGACGGGAACCTGTATACTATGTTTAATAGAAAGAGATTTGCATCAAAATCAGGAGAGAGCATCACGAAATTATTTGAATAGCCGGGCTCACAGATTATATTATTTTTGAATCATTGTATCAACTTGAATTGATAAGAAATAAAAAGTATAGTATTGTGAGTGGGAAAATGAGAAATATATATGTGGCTTTTCTAAATACTAGGTCATTATTTGGAGACTTTGCAGAATTCAAAACACTATTGTTACATGAAAAATTTGATATAATAGGAGTTACAGAAACTTGGCTATCAGAAAATATAACGAGTGACCTATTGAATATTAACGGTTATACATTCATTCGTCGAGACAGGGGTTCTAGGGGTGGAGGAGTAGGAATGTATGTAAAAAATTATTCAAAATTTGAAATTCTTGAATATATGTCATATGAATACATGGAACAATTGTGGGTACAATTCAGATGCAAAAATCAGATATACGTAGTGGGAACAATTTATCGACCACCTAAAGGTAATATCTATATGATTTTTTCAATACATTTGAGGATTCACTATCAGAATTGACAATATCAAGCGACCGATTCATATGTAGACGTGACATCAATATAAATTGTTTAGATATGAATAGCCAAAATACTGTAGCTTCATTGGATATTATAGAATCCTTTAACCTACAGCAAGTCATTGACTCCCCCACCAGAATTACTCAATCAACTAGAAGCTTACTTGATATAATATTGCTTTCGAAGGATGAACATAATATCATCTGGGATACGAGGGATGCATCGAATATATCTGATCACTGCCTCACAAGCTGCAAGTTGAGTGGAAAGGATGTTCAAGAAACTAAAAAATTTGTTACTATAAGAAATATGAAACATGTAGATGAATCCTTTTAGAGCAATACCTACATAATGCGCCTTTTGAAAACGTTTACTATATTCAAGACATCAACAGTAAGGTAGATCACGTTGATCAATTAATTATAAACATATTTAATGTATTGGCACCATTAGGAACAATACCTATTGAAAACCAGAAACCCCCTTGGATTACAGATATCGTCGGAATGATGATCGAACTTAGGGAGAAAGCATATCGCAGATACAAAAAAACAAAAAATCCAGACCATTGGAACTATTATCATTAGCTGAGGAATCAAGTTAATATTGCCATTAGGAATGAGAAAAAAAGTTATTTGGAATTTTGTGCTAGAAACAATAATGATAGTGAAGTAATGTGTAAAAGATTACAAAATCTGAATATTTACAACAGAAAAGCTCCTACTTCCATACCAATATGTCTAGATAATCCATCCAAAATAAACCATCACTTTTTACAGCCCTCACTGAATAAGTCCGAACCTGATCAAAACCTATTGAATTACTATAATCAGAATAAGATATGTCTTTTTGAGGAACTCTTCGAATTCAAAACTGTCACCATGGAAGAAGTTCATGAATCTTTATCAGAAGTGAAGTCATTAGCTTCAGGTTCTGACTTAATTAATTTAGAAATGATATTACTTTGTTGTCCGACAATTCTACCTGTTTCGACAAATATTGTAAACACTTGTTTGCTAGAAAATATATTTTTCGATGTATGGAAAGTATCAAGAATAATTGCGTTGCCCTAATAAAGTGAGGTACTGAGTTACAATGATCTCAGACCAATAAGTATATTACCATGTATGTCGAAAGTTATCGAGAAAATCATGAACAATCAGATAAGACTTCATCTTGAAAAATATTCCATATTACCGTCTGTTCAATCAGGGTTCCGACCAGGATTCAGTTGTACGACTGCTTTAATTAATATTGTTGATGATATCTTGAGGGCTACAGATGCGGGTAAAACAACAGTGCTGATACTTTTAGATTATTCTGAGGCGTTTGATACCATTAACCACCAGGTTTCGCTTTCCATCCTTCATTTTGTAGGTTTTTCGGCCAATGCAGTCCAACTCATGGCTAACTATATACAAAATAGGTGCCAATTCGAGGAAACAACTGTCGGACAGTCTGGGAGGGGAAATGTGACTTGTGGTGTTCCCCAGGGATCTATACTAGGCCCATTGTTGTTCAGTATTATACACTTATAACTTTTTATCGAGAATAAAGACTTGTGAATCTCACTTTTATGCTGATGACACACAGCTATATCACTCATTCTTTCCTGATGATTGGCTATTGGCGCAACAGGCCATAATAGAAGACCTGGATCGGCTTGTAAAGCTATCGACACTGCATTCCTTGAAAATCAATGCAATGAAATCAAATGTCATAATTTTTGGTGAAAAAAAAATAATACATCGAATCTGTTATGAAAATACAAGTTCAAGGTGAAGAATTGTCCTTTGTTGAAAATGTAAAACATTTGGGTTTGTATCTGGATGTAGATCTTCGTTTCAAAAAGCATATTAGTTATTGTATTCAAAAAGCATATTGTTCCCTGAAAATGCTCTATCCTCATAGACACTTGCTGTCAACTACAACCAAAAGGATGTTAAGTGATACGCTGGTTTTAAGTTATTTCAACTTTTGCGATGTATTATATGGACCTTGTCTGGACAAAAGTGACATGCATCGTGTGGAGAAAGTACAGAAATCCTGTCTCAGATTCATCTATGGCATCCGCAAGTACGATCCAGTATCGCACATGTTGAAACCCTCGAAGTGGTTGAAAATGCAAGATCTGCGGAAACTTCACTTCCTAGTTCTGTCACACTCCATAATTCATGAACAGAGTCCTCCATATCTGTATGATAAAATAACATATAGAACTGATGTTCACAATCTGAATTTACGGCATAGGGGTCGCATCACTCTTCCACCTTATAGAACCACCTTATTTCAAAGAAGCTTCTCTTACAATATTCACAAAATGTTTAATGAATTACAACCTCCACTCAAGAAAATGAAGTCATTGACATTCAAAAAGAAAGTCAGAGAAAGTCTTTCAGCTACATATATATATAACTCTTCCCACGAGCATCAAAGCAGTGCTTTTTTTTATCTTTTAATCCGTTATCAACTTGACGAACAGTTCAGATTATAATTGTTTTTCTTACTCTGGGGCTGAACTAGAACTTTTCCAAATTGTTTTCAGCTCCATTTTGCATCAATGTATTTAAAGTTGCAGTGAAAATGTTTTTTTGTTTAATGCAAATCAATATTATTATTATTATTATTATTATGTTCTCTTCCTCTGCGATGTTCTTTGGAAGCAACAAATATGTCGTTATATCGTCAATATCATGTTTTCGTTCGATATCCTGATTATCTATCACTAGATCTCTTGACAGGAAGTCTGCGTCCGAATGTGCTTTCACGCTCTTGTATTGTATCGTCAAGTCATACTCTACGAGTTTTGGGGATCATCTAGCTAGTCGTCCAGTTGAATTTTTCAGAGATTTGATGAAACAAAGTGCATGGTGATCTGTAATGATTTTCACCTATTTTCCGTTTATCAAATATCTCAAATACCCTAGTGACAAACTTTGGCTCATGAATGCTACAGGGCGTCTCCTTCTTGTAACAGGATGGCACCTATACCTTGTATACTGGCGTCGACTCGGAGTTCGCATTCCTTATAAGTGTTGAAATGTTGTGATACGGGGGATGTTGTCAACTTTTCATCCAAGGTTTCGGAAGCGACTTGCTGCTCTTCACCCCGAACGAACATTGTTTCCTTTTCCGTTGCCTGATGTAGAGGTTTGGCTATTTTTGCAAAATCTCGAATGAATTTTTAATAAAAGTTACAGAGTCCTATGGAGTTCTGGATCTGTTCGACAGTTCTTGGTATCATGAAATTTTTGATGGATATCAGTGAGATTTCTTCCGGCGCGATTCCTTCTTCGCTCACTATGTTACTCAGAATTTTGGTACTCTACCTCACGTGATCAAATTTTCTCGGTTTGAGTTTCAGCCCAGCATTTCGCAATCTCTGAAATACTTTCTCCAGCTTCTCGATATGTTCGTCCAGAGTTTTTGAAAACAGTATGATATCATCTAGGTAGATGAGTACGTCTTTCCCCCTCATTCCTTCGAATACTTGGTTTGCTAGATGAGAAAACGTCATAGGGTCATTTATTACCTAATCCAAATGGAAGCATGTTGAATTCGTATAATCTGTGTCCTTGTACCGAAGATGCTGTATATCGTTTAGAATTGACTTCTATTCCCATACGCCAATATCCACTAAACATATCCAATGTTGAAAAATATTTTGATCCGTCTGAATATTCATCTAACAAGATTTTCAGTTACTGTTATGTATTCGAACATAATGAAAAAGCTATTCTCAATGAGTTTTAATTACATCATATCATTTAATTATTATTTGACAACTCCTGAATATTATACGAGCCAAAACCCTATACACAGGATGTGCAAAACTGTTCATAACCTTGACAAGTACTCAACACTACTCCCAATCACATCAACAGCATGATTCACAAGAAGCGTTTCGGTGTTTTGACGCACCGTCTCGAGCGTGTGGTACGGCAGGTTCCCTCTGGAGCCCCGGTAGTGCATGTATCAGTAGATGTTTCTGGATTTGGAAAGCATCCATCTCACAGTCCGTGCTCCTCACGACCGACAGCTCTATTTGTGCTGTAGTATCCGTGGTAACCGAGTTTGTTACGTGCTCGGTACTTCGCTGTTCCTGGATGTGCTTGGTATACCGCTAATATTCTGTGGATCCACATGCAGTGTTGGTGCTGCGATGGCAGGGTTATTCATGTGAGTTGAGTCTGGTACTCTTCGACGCTGCAACTAATTTATGTGTCAGGTGCAAACTTGTCCGTCCAATAATCTGATCAGATAGACAAAACTCACAATTCTTTCCTCAATATGTTCTGGTGACCATTTGTCGCCATTCCGTGAATTTTTCACGAAAACTGGTTGATCCACTGCGAACTCCCTCTTCAGTATAACATACTGTCATTACAACCAATCCTTCCTTATCTAGAACTGAGTAATTTTGTTTTGTCTCTGAGAGGGTCTTCGACACGAAACATTACCTAGCACAGCTCCTCCTCCTATAGAAGACGCGTCGCAAGAGAGTACTAGAGGTAGTTCCGGGTCGTAGTGAACGACCACTGCTTCAGATGTCAACAACTCCTTGGCCCGAAACGCTTCGGTGTGTATTTCTGTCCACTGGAAGGGGCCCTGTGAATTTGCCGACTCATACAATGGCTTCAACACCACTGCTATGTTCTTCAATCATAAAACGTTAGTGACCCAATAAACGCTGGAAGGGTTGCATCATCTCTTGGTTCGGGAGCTTCACGGATGGCACGCAGTTTGTCGTGTGTTTGATGCCAGCCGTCTTTGTCTACTCTAAAGCTCAAATACTCAATACTATGCTGTCCGAAACAACATTGTTCCTTTTCTACCTTGGGACCACTGTCACGTTGTTTCTCAAGTACAGTTCGAAGTAGCTGATTATGATGTTGCTCATCTGTGCCGCAAATCATAACATCATCTAGATAAGCTTGTGCTCCGGTAACTTTTTGCAATATTGTGTCCATGGAAAATCATCGAACAACTTGACACCCCGAACTGTAATCTGTTCACCCAGAATAGTCCTTTTGTTGTATTCAACGTGAGCACCTCTGCCGTCTCTTCATCCACTCGTAGCTGCTAGTAAGCCTGTGCTAGATCGATATTACTGGAAATCTTTCCGCCTGTGAAGCACATTCTCATCTTCGCTTATGTCGAAAGAGGATACGCCGACTGTAGAACGGCTTGATTCCCCGTACTCCTGTAATCGCCGCAAATTATCACTTTGTTTGGCTTCACTACAACGACAAGTGGAGTGGCCCATTTGGAGTGTTGTATTGTTGTCAAAATTCCTTGTTGAACCAGATTTCCCAACTCTCTCTCTACCATAGGTTTTAGACCAAATGGAAACGGTCTGTACTTCAGGCTGAAAATCATCTTTCAACTGTATTTTTACTAGAGGACTCAAAAGTTCTGCGGAGTCGTTTATTATATCACTGTCATGATTTGGCTCGATACGAATGATACCAGCTATTTTTTCTTTCCACACAATGTCTTTTTCTTTCTTCCAGACCCAACCAATAACGGCAAATGACAAGTCTCTGACTTGAACTGAACTATAACTCCACCTTTCCCTAGCTAATCAACTTCCTCGCGTATCCACGTCTGCAGCTGTAGGCCAGTTGCCTGTAGAACGACCGGAAAGTCTTTGGACAATTTCTTGAATATGGTCCTTCCAATAATAGTATTGCAACATTCTGAGTCCACTTGCATGTCTATTTCTACCCCATTGACTTTCACTTTCACCATTATAGGTTTGGTACTGTCCTGTATACAATAAATTCCGTAAGAGAAGTCGTCTTTTTCTTCAACTGCATTCGCTGTGCTACGTTTCCATTGTTGATGCTTTCGATTGTTTTGTTCGTTTTTTCACTTTGCTTCTTTACTTCCTTTTCTGGGTGAATTCTTTCGTTTCGTGAAATATGCTTTCTCTATATGGTCTGTCTTGTTGCAATAATGGCACGTTTCTTCGGTTGCTCAGCAATTCTCGACTTTTTGATTGCCCGTGCACCTCCAGCAAGGTCTGCACTTTCTGATGGTTGATGGTTGCTCGCAGGAAGTGCTCGAGGTTCTCACAATTCAGTTTTGTGGACCGTCTTATCTTCCATCTGTTCCACATGTTAATTTGCTGCTTCCATGCCTATTCCTAGCTCCAAGTCATTTTTTGTAAGTTGAATTTCCGTCTGCAAGTAGTTTTCTCTGTGAAGCTTCGTCGCTTATTCCAACTACTAACTGATCCCCCAGTTCTGTTTCCAAGGTCTGGAAGTTGCATCCTTCAGCCTGCTTGTGCAGTATGGCAACGTAAGTAGTAATAGCCCCCCCAGGTTTCTGTATTTACGTTTCCTAAATCGAAAAGGCTTCACTACTTCATTGTCCTTCGGTTGGAAATGTTGTTGCAGATTCTGTGTAATAGTGCTGAAGTCAGTTCTTGTCAACCTCCTAACTTCCTTGTGGCTAAAAATAAATGTGTCAAACTGAACGTCTCGTTTCCGCACAATGATAAGAATACTGCCTGTTTTTGACCATCGTCTGTAATGTTATTCGCCTTGAAGTTGAACTCCACACGTTCACGGTACTGTGTCTATATGTGTGTTCCGGGATCGAAAGGTTCTATCTGTTCAATTGGCATTTTTCAAAACTGTAATCGCCGATTCGTACTTTATATCGACTTATCCTTCTAATAACTCAAGGATCCCATCCTCGTCGCCAAAGTTGTTATGTATCTGAATACAATGAGAAAGCTTTCCTCAATGACTTCAAATGACATCACATCAATCGATTATTATTTGACAACTCCTAAATATCATACATGCCAAAACCCTATACACAGAATGTGCTAAACTGTTCGTAACCTTGACAAGTACTCAACAGTTACCATATCATTGTTCTCTGTTGTGCAAATGATCAGTACCTCCTTTGTGACAGGAACACTCTGTATATCTTGGTACCATCCGACTGTTGAACCTTCCAGGAGTTTGACGCTGTATGGCTTCTCATTCAGTATCTTGATTCTATTCTGGATTGGTTATCTCGTAAATATTAGTCCAAGCATAACGAAAAAATATTCGTTCAACACAAATTGTTGGTTTTTGTGGAATGTCCTGTCCAAAAATAACTCAATTCATTTTTCTTCTTCTGGTTTCAATAATCCGTCTTGATCTAAAACCACTTTCACTTTCTTATTTTCTATCTCTCCGTTGTCAGTAGTTTCGCAGGCTTGTTTCGACTTTTCTAGCTCTGATTCTACCTCATGGCTAGGTTCCTCTGTTTCCGTCTGAGTTCCTATAACACATTTAGTCGATACGTCAATCCTATCATCCAACATTCTGATATTATTCACACATTCCTCTTCGTGAGCAGATTTGAGATCATTTTTTCCACGTATCTTCCTTTCTTCATGTATATAAGACTCACTTGCGCTGCTTGTTTTTCTTCAGGCTGCTTTCCTATATTTATCTTCATATCTATTTCTACACCCTCATGTTTGAATTCTATTGATCTATCACTGATATCAATTATTGCATCCTGTTTTCCCAAAAATTTCATTCTCAGAATGAGGGCGTACGGCAACTTCTTTACAACTATGACTCTTGCAGTTTGTTTTCAAAATTCCAAGTTCCAATTTCACGTTCGTTTCACCTAGAGTCTGTATTCTATTTTTTTCTACTGCCAAAAGGTACTCTGTTTGGGAGTCTGCAATATGTCTGCTTACTAACTCGTTCCTCATGATATTTCTTTCAGATTCACTATCCACTATGGTAGTAGTTGTAATCCCATTGATCCCTACTTCTGTAGTCACTATCTTATAATTGGGCCCAGTCGTAGACAAGTAGACGCTGGGGCCTAGTTGTGGCGTCCGCTGTCGTTTGAGTTTCTGTACCTATCATTGAAGTTGGTATTTTCCATGGACGTATAAACAAAGAAGGACCCATTTATTCACATCGTAATGTGAAGCCAGAGAATACGGTCACAGCATATCACCTGATGTTGAATTGGAGGTTGTCACGTCCTGTCGCTAACAATTCCTAACCTCAGTCTAATCCTCTCAAGTATTTTTACTTACCTCTTTTGTAATCATCTATTCAATTAGATGTTCATTATGATCCATTTCATAGAACTCAAGGAATAAATCATATGTCCATAGATAGTCACAATCAAATATTATAAAACTGTCGTTATACATTATTTCAAAGTTATTCTGTGAAGGTTACCGAGATTATACACAACCGACAACGCCGCTGCAAAACAGGCTCGTTTCGTGATGTTTCGTGCTTTCGGCGAGTTCGGCGTTGTTCGTTTATGTTTATGTGTTTGAGGAAGTTTATTGTTTTCGTTGTTTTTGAGTGAATTTTCTTATTTCTTTTGTGAAAAGTTGATAGACAGAGACCAATAATGGTGTTACACTGCTGGATTTGCGAAATAACAAAGTTTTTATACCCAAATTTCACCTTCCATTCGTAAGTACTATTTGTTTACATGTTTGAATTAGAGTTTCATAGGCGTAACAATTGATATTTTCATCAAATAGAGAATGCGAAGGCTCGATGTATTTCTTCATATATGTATATATCCATTTTTTCACGTTGATAATTTATCTGAGAACATTCCTTTTCAATGCTTTTCTGTTAAGAGGAAGTTGTACTATGACTACTATGATATAAAGCAATAATGCAAGTGCTCGTGCACGGGTTTCGTAGTCCCTAACTTTTCACGGTCATTTTTCATTTCGAGTAGATGAAAAGTTCTTATAAATGTTCCTGCCGTCTCACTTTTTCGAAATTTGATTCGGTTCTTGAGAAAAAAAATTTGAAAATCATCAAAAAACACGTTATTTCGCGATTTTTTCAGAAAAAAGTGAATCAAACTTCGGAAAAGTGAGACGACAGGAACATAGATTAGATCTTCACAAATATGTACTGATTTTTTCATTCACTCGAAATGAAACATGAACATAAAAAGTAAGGGACTACGAAACCCTTGCATGGCAACAATTTATGTCCAGAGAGTGGCGCCGCTCTCAGAATTTATAGGAATTACCATTTATGAAAGGAGATGGAAGAGACATGCCTTATTTGCAATGTTTACGAGGGTCTGGCATGTGTAAAAAATTGAAATTTTATAATTTCAGTGGGATATCATATCATCATTATTTCATATCATTTCAAACTGCTCCAATATACCTAGAAATTCAAGAATATACGGCAATGTTACGGTGAGGTTCTCAAAATTAACATTCAATGATAAAATTCGAAACATAATTAATAATTGTGAATAAGTATATATAAATATAAATATATCGAAGACTGGAACCTTTGGCACGATAATACACTACACTGTTTTACCACTAACCAAACCGATTTATTAACGCCTCGACACGTGTTTCGCTAACTATGTTAGCATCTTCAGGAGAAGATTAAAACTAAATATCCTATTCTAGTGTGCTGCTTATATACTAGGTATATGTTCACCCAACTGTGAAAAATACTAACCGTCAAGTTAATGTTTGTCATGGTTGAGTTCACATGTTAATCTAAATTTTTATTTTACTAAACTATAAAGAGGGCTATATGGAATAGGTCCATTATCCTTATTCATTACTCTATTACTATTCTTAAATATCTCTAAGCTTTCATATGCGTCTAGTTTTCTAATGTTATTAACTTGCTTAACTAATTTGAGGTTAGTAATATGTGTGTTATGATTGTGATTGAACATATGTTCGGCTACACAAGATTTATCTAACCTGCCATATTTCAAATGGGCTATGTGTTCTTTGAACCTTGTTTTTATGGGTCGCCTGGTTTGGCCTATATATGTTTTATCACAATCATTACAACTTATTTCGTATATTCCCGACTTTTCAAGTGTGTCCACTTTATCTTTCGGATTGCCTAATAAATTGCCTAATTTTGACCCAGACTGATAAACGCTTTCAAAACCTAAGTCTTTGAAAACCTCATCAAGTCCTTTCGTATACTTGGGATTGTACGGGATTGGGATTCTTCTAGAGTTCTTTTTATCCGCTTGAAAAGTCGTAGAATATCGAAGTGTCAACTTAAATTTATGTCTACGTATTAATTTATCTACTATTTTGATATCATACCCATTGACGCCAGCCACTTTATAAACAACATTTCTTTCAGCATCGAATCTTTCTTTGCTGAGAGGAAATTCAATATCTCCCTAATTCTTCAAAAGGATTTGCCAGAGAAGCGGTTAGGAAACAAATTTTCAAAAATGTAATCAATCATAAACATAACTCCCAACGGAAAACTCAAAATATTATCAAAGGATTGAAAGAAAAAGAATGCTTTTACTTAAAAGCCGATGAAGGTAATAAGGTTGTTATTTTGGATAAACAGGATTATTTTCAAAGGGTTGACAATCTCATTGAAGTTGGTCCTTATAAGAAACTAACGAGAAATCCATTACCTAAAATGGTCAGTCAAGTCAAATCAATTTTGAATAAATGCCCAAACCTTATTACTGCAAATAACAAATATAAATTACAAATATCTAACCCAAGTGTACCAAGACTATATTGTTTACCAAAAATACACAAACCCGGTAAGAAAATGAGGCCAATTGTATCCGCAATTGGGTCTCCTACTTACAATATTTCAAAGTGGTTGGTTGAAGTTTTCAAAACTTCGAATAATCCTTATAACAATCATTCTGTTTCAAATTCGCTTGAATTTATCGAAAAGGTCAAAGGGTTGAATCTGACCGAAGGTGAAATCCTTATATCATTTGATGTTTCATCACTTTTCCCAAGTGTACCCATACCAACAACTTTGGAATATTTAAAGGAATTACTCGAATATAACAATATAGATCCAGATAATATTAAAGAATTGGTTGATCTCACTAACCTCTGCATGAGCCAAAATATTTTTCAATATAAACAAGAATTTTTTGAACAACATGAAGGTACAGCTATGGGAAATTGTTTATCGCCTTTCCTGGCTGAACTGTTCATGGATCGATTTGAAGCAAATGCAAAAGAAAAATTCGAGTATTTCCCTAGGGTTTGGATTAGATATGTCGATGATATTTTTTGCTATTTTTGATACGAAAACCACAGATATAGATAACTTCATTTCAAAATTGAATAACTGCTTCCCCTCTATCAAATTCACTTATGAATGCGAAAATCAAGGCAAATTACCTTTCTTAGATGTACTTGTGATCAAAAATAGCGAGAACAGGTTAGAATTTGATGTTTTTAGAAAAGAAACTAACACATTTAGATACATACCTAATGACTCCAATCACTGTTTTCAGCACAAAATGGCAAGTTTAAATTTTCTAGTACACAGATTGATTTCATTTCCTCTCAGCAAAGAAAAAATCGATGCTGAAAGAAATGTTGTTTATAAAGTGGCTGGCGTCAATGGGTATGATATCAAAATAGTAGATAAATTAATACGTAGACATAAATTTGAGTTAACACTTCGATATTCTACGACTTTTCAAGCGGATAAAAAGAACTCTAGAAGAATCCCAATCCCGTACAATCCCAAGTATTCGAAGGGACTTGATAAGGTTTTCAAAGACTTAGGTTTTGAAAGCGTTTATCAGTCTGGGTCAAAATTAGGCAATTTATTAGGCAATCCGAAAGATAAAGTGGACACACTTGAAAAGTCGGGAATATACGAAATAAGTTGTAATGATTGTGATAAAACATATATAGGCCAAACCAGGCGACCCATAAAAACAAGGTTCAAAGAACACATATCCCATTTGAAATATGGCAGGTTAGATAAATCTTGTGTAGCCGAACATATGTTCAATCACAATCATAACACACATATTACTAACCTCAAATTAGTTAAGCAAGTTAATAACATTAGAAAACTAGACTCATATGAAAGCTTAGAGATATTTGAGAATAGTAATAGAGTAATGAATAAGGATAATGGACCTATTCCATATAGCCCTCTATATAGTTTAGTAAAATAAAAATTTTGATTAACATGTGAACTCAACCATGACAAACATTAACTTGACGGTTAGTATTTTTCACAGTTGGGTGAACATATACCTAGTATATAAGCAGCACACTAGAATAGGATATTTAGTTTTAATCTTCTCCTGAAGATGCTAACATAGTTAGCGAAACACGTGTCGAGGCGTTAATAAATCGGTTTGGTTAGTGGTAAAACAGTGTAGTGTATAAATATAAATAATTATGCGAATTGAAATAAATGCTCAGTACACTATACATGAATTATATACATGATGTCTCATTTCCTAATGAGACAATGTTTCCCTCGTGATAATTAATTATTGTTGAATATTCATTGAACTATGTACATTTGTTTGTTATCCTTACTACAAGGTTCACTTCGTAAGGTTTTTCCAGTTTATTCAAAATACCTATCTGTATGTTCCAATGTATATATTTTGTTAACGTTTTTGAATAAACTTATATGTATTATTATTATCAATATTTCTTGAGTTCAAGAATCATGAAATATCTTGAAAAATAAAACGTTATGAACGTTTATTAACGCATATAATTTGAATTAGGATAACCTCGGGAATAATAAGGACGATCGAATCAGAAACAATTGTGGAAACGTTAGAAAATCTACTGCCATCCAGCATCCAGTTATAGGCATATCAAAACAATATTAATCGAAATAAAAAAGGATGCACTTTTTTGTGGATATCAAAGTTTTTTTGACGACGACTCATTAGCGCTGCGGTTTGACAGGCGTCTGTCATTATTATTATACATTTGTGATGTGATAGAAATTGTAGTTATTTAGCTCCTATGATTCTATATTTTTTATTACTTATTTTTTTATTTCTGTGTTATTTGCAAGCAAGTATATAATGTATTATAGTTTCAAAAATAAAAATGGAATGAAAATCAAGTCATATTGTCTAGTAATGATCCTTATCTTTTTCATATACTGTTAGTTATGAATGAGGATATAGTGGACAGTATTTTGCATCTGCATCGTTATCAAATAGATTCTCAAACTAATCGGATTGAGTGTTCATCAATTAATCAGAGAAAAAGTTGTTTTACAGGGGGTCAAAATAGTGGTTGGGGTGATGAAGAAGTGAAAATAATAGATAACATAGTGTATATAAATTTATTTTGACCTCATTACACGTGGTAGTTCTGTGTCCCAGCAATTTTGGGACACTCTTCATAGTTGGTTTGTTGGTGTACCATATGAAAAAAGATACAGAACTTTCAATGATTCCTTAAATAGTACCGAAATTTCATTATTTTAATACTCTATTTTGCGTACCAGTTCACCACACCACAGTTATATAAAATCCATTATTCAATATGTGAAAACACAAATCTCTATTTGTTATGTTCACTTGGTATAACCCATAGCGACCTGGATTGATAAACGGTCATATAGTGATTGGTATTCAGTTTTTAGTCGCTATTTGCATTCTGGATTCCGAAATTTACTATCACGATAATTCATTTTCGCACGCCGCTGCCGTTTGAGGAAATAGCACAGTCTATCGTTACCAGTAGATATGCTACCGCGTACCTGGGCCCAGTCCATCCAGTTCTCGAGCTCTTGCAGACAATAGGGGGGTCTAGTTGTGGTTTGTGCAGACTTTTCCAGGTGCACAAGTGTCGTCGACAATGACCAGAAGGTGTTGTCACCGGAGATTCACCTTGTCACATGTATTTTCACCTGTCTCACCTGTGTCACCGAATGAATTTGCGATTCACCTTGCCTATTTGTGGTTTGTGCAGACTTTTCCAGGTGCACAAGTGTCATCGACAATGACCAGAAGCTGTTGTCACCGAAGATTCACTTTGTCACCTGTCACCTATAGGTACATTTCACCTGTTTCACCTACTTTACTGATTCACAATTATATGTTCCAAATTCTAGTTCCACAGACCTCAATCACCCTATATACATGTTTGAAATATCAATTGGATATCGCAAGCTGACCCAGAGGTCAGGATTATCATGTTTTTATTTTGAATGATATGAGACCTTGTTATTCATATATTTTTTTCTGCAGTCCGATTGAATGTTATTCAAAATTCAGCTGACAAGTTATTTGTGCCATTAAGGACCATTTTGGAGAAATTTTGCTGAACTTTCAGTTCCAGGAAAGTATAAAAGCTGTGATTATGTTATACCTCAATATCAGGTATACCTGCTGTGAATTGTTTGTGTTGTGGTAACTTATTGGTGAGTACCTCGTAATATGTTTTATTTCTTGTGTTTTATTGATGGGTACATGCTATCAGGATAGCTATTATCGGTTTGGGTTTATTGAATGAAATCTAAACAGTGGAATATAGGTGTACAATTTATTTGTTGATCATGAATTAGGAAGATATGATACTACAATATTTTTATTACATTAGTGAGGGGGTTATACCTTACTAAACGGTCATGTAATATTATACAGTAGGCAGAGGTGTTTGCAGGAATGTTTTGATTTGTTTCAAATTCGAGGCGAATGTCCACACTACCTGTCTTAAGAGATTCGTTTTGTCTACTACAATCTATTACAATTAATGGTGCTATATCATGGAATTTTGATAATGTTAGACACGGTTCACCAGAATTTTTATAGTAATATGACTCCTGAAATCGTGCATACATTTCATATATAACAGAAAACTGATATTTATTGAAATTGAGATTCAAATTGTCATAGGGGTACACTTCAGAGTTCAGGTAAAGTTTCATATTGGTGAGATTACAGTGATCGAATTGACTCATATTTTTTTTAATGTCATTTTTTCTGTTCGTTTGGAAACCGACAATAACAAATCTTGGCTTTTCCATTTGGCTGGATGCTTTGACGTTCCAGGAGTGGCGCATAGTTGACTGTAAAAGAGGATATTCATGATGTTCCCATGACCTGAAGGCTATCTCCAAATCTCTTCCCTTTTCAATATACTTGATTAACCGTAATTTTTCCACATCTGAAACCTGGATATGGTGAATTTTCCATAGAACTTTGGTTAATTCAATTTTCGGTTTTTCTCCTGCCTTGGAGGATATCGTAGGATTAATATCATTGCTACTCCTGATGAGAACAAGTTCTTGCCGAATATTCACCAGAATTTTCTTGAAATCCTCACAAAATCCCAATAGATGTTTGAGTGGTAGACAAACGCTAAAGTTCCCCTGAAGATCAACAATTTCCGGATGACCAAGATGATTCCAACCAGCATTTATATATCTATTGCATTCATTATTTGTATAAGAAATGTAGCCCTTCATAGCTGATGTGATTCCAGGATTACGAACTCGATCCACAACGGACCCACCAATTTCATATCGGATTTCATCAAATAGAAAAGCAATACCATCGTTGATAAAGTTCAGTGTAGCACTCACTTTATCTTCACTGTCAGTAATTCTACCTTCTAGATAAATGTAACTTTGTGATGGTAATGTGTAAATATCCTGCGTTTGAATCGTTTGAACACGTATCTCGAATGACTTATTTAGGCTTGTATTGGCATATGGCGGATGAGAGTGCATTTCACAATTCGTTATCGCATTGTCCATCATCACATGTTCACCAATATTCAAAATATTGAAACTCATGTTTGTTGTGTTTCACTTTTTCTTCCGCAGGAACACCTCAGGAGAATGAAGATTCTTCTAAGACCAGCGTTGATGTCCAATTTTAGGTTATACCAAAATTCGTGAAAAGTCTTCGTTTTGTTTTTTATAATAATAATTTGAAACCGAGTGAAATGAGGAACTGCTGATTTTCAGGTGTTAACTGTTTGATGTCACCTTTCGGACTGATACTTTTGATTGATGAAGAACGCGTCTCCTGACCCATTGTTGTTGTTGTTGTTGTTGTTGTTGTTGATGACATTGGAATATTATAGCGAAACACCATATTCACTAGATCTCTTTCAAATGCAACCTGACTGTTATGACTTCCTTTTGGAAATTAATTAAGGTTCCAGTTTGATCGACTATTCTGAGAATTATTTCATCAATGTAATTGGAACTGATTGGTAGATAAATGACATTTGACACTTTCTCAACTATTCGAAATCCACTAGGCACTGATGGATAAAACATGTGCAATGTGTGAACGGAAGAATTATTATTATACGAATTCGTTGTTAAATTACATTCAACACACACTGAATTCACCTTGGAAATATTAATTGGAAAATCTGATATATGTTTTTTATTAGCTTCCAATTTCCTCTTACTGAAACCTAACAGAGTTGCTATCGAGTCAGGTTTATCAAAGTGTATGAGTTTGTTGCATGTTATCTCATACCTTAGAGTATTACGATTAGCATTCAATTTGAGCTGAATCTCGGCAGTTTTCTCCTCCTCTTTCACAATAGTATTTGAAATTTGAGCTTTTTTTCCCTCCTTCTCTTTATCTTTTTGATGCAATTCATCCAATTGCGTCATAATATTCCGTTCAATGTCTTCAATTTCATAGGAACCTTCAGGAATAATCAATGTGTGTTTGCCGACATAGAATCTGTTATTTTTCTCATCTATATTGGGAATAGTGTTGAAGGTCACGAAGTCAATCAGACCTAAGACATGGGTTTTATTATCATCTAAAATGATAGGTGGATGGATTTTAGCTGATAATACAGAATCTCTCGCGGATAAGGTGAAAGTATATGAACACGTCATGATTGTGATAAGGTCATTGAAAGAATGAGATAAAGTTTATATTTTATTGAGAGAGAAATTTCAAACATAACTGACCGCAATTCACAGAATTAAAAGTTTGATATACAGTGTGATTATATAAAATATGACAAGGTCCATTGGAATTGAAGTAATCTAAAGTGTCCAGTGGTGGTCGCAAATTACCATAGCTATCAAAATAGACGATTTGTGGTCCTATTTTTTTGTAGGCAGTCCAATGCGTCCCCGGTCCATCTTTGTTATCCAAGTTTATGACGCCACGTTCTTTCCTTCTGATTCTCTTGGGAAGATCATTCCTCATAAATACACCCCTAAAATGGGGAATGTTGAGTTCTTTAACGTACTTCAGAATATCCAAATTGGATAGTGGGAAATTGAGTGGTATCCTCTTACGAGATTCCCGACGTTTATTCATCCTCATCTTGTTGATATTAGAATAATACTATGATGGTTATCTTAAAAAAAGTCCCAAACCAGTTTTATATGGTCTCAAATACATTCCTTTCCCCATTGCAATAGCTTCCATTGTTTTATTATGCCGTTGGGATTCTTCCAATTGATTTTTTGCTGATCTGGCATCAGTGACAGCCTTAGCTACACCTGCAGCGCCACCTGTGATTGCTCCAAGAGCACTCAATCCCGCGAAAATCGGAATCAGGGGTAACAAGCCACCTCTCTTTGGAATTTTAACAATACGTGTTGGTTTGATGTTGAGTTTTTTCGTTGACCTTAAGGCTACCTTGACTGCATCGCCCACAGTCTTGGGTTTTTGGGAGATGATGTGCTTTTTAATTTGTCCGATTGCTTTAGCGACACATACCCCCTTTTTTATTTGTTTCTTCTTGATAATCCTCTTCTTATTATTCCTACGTTTGGTATTTCCTTTGGAACTCTTTCGAGCCATCTGAACTGTAAGAAACTCTCTCGTATACTGACTCTTTCTTATTGATAATAATTATACAATTAGGTGAATTTGAGTTTTTTATTTCCGTGATCGTTGCTTTCTTCTTCTTCTTCTTCTTCTATCTCTGTATCCAAACTTCTCTTTCTAGAATTTGTTGTCGTTGTTGTTGTTGTTGTTGTAATATTTAACGGTTCACTCATATCACTTGATTGAGTGCCTCCCTTATCATCTATTGTTCTCAATCTTCTTTTCGCGGTTACCCCTTGTCTACGGTTGATCATATGTCCGAGCACATTTTTAGGCTTCTTAACAGGAATGGTGTCTGAGATATCTGTGTTATCCAATTTCCTCTTGTTTGCACATCTTTTATTCATGGGATAATCGTCAGCAATATCGATATCCATCAAGTCCTCCTTCTCACAACGCTCTTCATTATCATCATTCTGTGATTTCTTCTTTCTATTTATCTTTTTTTGTTTTCCTATCCGTTTAGTTTGTTTAACAATTCTATTTGTTGGAATTCCTTCCTTTAGGATTCGCATACTGCTTTCAATATTTCCTAGAGATTTTTCTAAAATAACCTTCGTTCTTCTTAAAACTACCAGACATTTGTTGACATCTTGTTGTTTTCGTTTTCGATTTTGTTCTTGATTTCCTATTCCCATCCCCAATTTCACTTTAGCTTTCATAGCACCAGCGACGCCTAAAGCTGCTAATCTCTGTCCATAGGAATTATTCTTTAATCTGAATTGAGCCATTGCCTTGTCTGCCAGAATTCTATCTGCCTTATGACGATGTTTCAAATCTTTTTCTTTGGAATATGCTATGTCATGTTCCTTGCAAGCTTCATCTAATCCGTTTATACCCTTATCTCCTCGAGCGAGTCTTTTTTCCAATTTTGTTCCAGGACCACAGAATCTATATCCACCAGGTATATGTAACTCGAAAGGTAGTTTATTTATGGCAGTATTCAAAAGCCCATCACCTGAATAGTAGCGTGGCATTTGTGTGTGTGTGTGTGTTTATTCAGTGAAATACAGAAAGCAACTGATCATTAAATTATTTATTTTTTTCATGAAATGAAAGTTGTTCCACAAAAAACGACTCTAAATATTGAAAATAATATATTCGAGGGGGAAGAGGAATTCAAAAAACATGGAATATTGTTTCCACATACAATGAGGTGTATTATTGTGGGTCCTTCGAACTGCGGTAAAACCAATGTTATGATCAATCTTCTCGAACATAAGAATGGATTGAAATTTGAGAATATTTATGTGTACTCTAAATCTTCATATCAACCGAAATATAAATATCTAGAGGAATTGATCAAACCAATAAAGGGTATGGGATATTATGCATTCAGTGCCAGTGATAGTATTATGCATCCGTCAGAGGCTAAACCGAATTCGATATTCATATTCGATGATGTTGCATGTGACAACCAAGAAGTAATTCGTGAATACTTCAGTATGTCTAGACACGCACTAGTAGACCCCTTTTACCTGAATCAGAGCTACGCTAAAATTCCTAAACACCTGATCAGAGACAACTGTAACTCCTTAATTTTATTCAAAATGGATGATATGAATTTACGTCACGTTTATGCAGACCATGTGGGGTCAGATATGCCATTTGATGAATTCAAAACTATGTGTTCGTTATGCTGGAAGGATCCATATGGTTTTCTTTCAATATTCAAAGATTGTAAGATCAATGAAGGTCGCTATCGGAAAGGAATTGATAATTTCATACTCATATAAACTCAAAGGACCTCGAACCCAAGCTGATTAGAGCTGATCAAATACCCGATCATGTATCTGATCAGATACCCGATTGAAGCTGATCAGAGCTGATCAGATACCCGATCGAAGCTGATCAGATACCTGATCGAAGCTGATCAGAGCTGATCAGATACCCGATCGAAGCTGATCAGATACCTGATCGAAGCTGATCAGAGCTGATCAGTAACCCGATCGAAGCTGATCAGAGCTGATCAGATACCCGATCAGAGCTGATCCGATACCAGATCGAAGCAGATCAGATACCCCCATGCTAACCTGTTAAACAAACAAAGAAATGAAGTCGAATGAGAAAGAAATCAAATAGAGATTGATAGCTAAACGTAAAACGGTGAGAGATAAATTGGATATTTTGAAGCATGGAGAGATGGTGCATGAGAATATGTTCAATCCTATTACAAAACACCTGAAAAGTATCGAAACTACATTACAGAGTACTGGTCAGCAACAACAACAACAACAACAAATTCCATATCAGAAAAATGCTGCTGCAGAGCAACTAGATTCCTTCAAATCACCGTTCATGATGAAACCTAAAAGGAATTTACTGAACTATGAGACACCTAGGAATAATATTGGAGAGCCGGAGAGTAAGCCTAAAATTCCTCGACGTCTATCCTTGCAACTCCTCACACCAGCAGATTTGAAAAATGATGAACCTTATACTGAGAATGACTATGAGGACGATGATGATGATGAACCTAGTGAGTTGAAGCAATCAATTTTAGAGGATATCAAATCTGATGAAGAAAATGAACAGCAAGAAACACCATCAGCCGATCGCCTCATGGATATTACGCAAGAATCGTATGCTGACTATTTAGAGCAATATGATCCTTTACCCAGAAAATATATCAATAGTATGTATCAGGATGAGGACAACAAAGAGTTTGATCATAAGTATGGAGTAAGATTAGACAGGAATACTGAAAAACTCATGATTGGTGATTCTAGAATACACATTGAAGGATCCGATGTAATTCTCAAGAATAAGAGGTATAAAGGTACTCAAGGTTTATACGAGCTATTGTTCAAGAAAGACCCCCATGATTTCACCAGGGAGGATGAGCATAATTATAAGCAGATAGTGACGAAAACTAATGCCCATCGGAGATATTACAAGGCGAATAAGCAAGTGGATGGTAGTAAGCTACAAAAGTATAGAAAAATTATTGCTCCAATGACGAGTTCTTTCTCCATTGGAAAAGGAATGTTAATGGAGGTGACTAACAATAAGATAGATTACATTCGATGGGATGATCCAAATGAACTTTGCGACAGATTACGGTTACTGTTGGCTTCGAAGTCAGTAGGGCACACCGGTCATACTAATGAAATTAACTCTATCATTGAGGAGTTGCGTGAAGCTCATATCATTGCATAAAGAGAGAGAGAGAGAGAGAGAATGGCAACAATCGCTAAAAAACAAGTGGTTGAAGAGATCCACAAACCAGCAAGAATCAATTTCAAAAGACGTAAAGTCATCATCAAAGGACTCGATGATCTTTTTCAAGCCGATTTGGTGGAGATGATACCATATGCCCGCGAGAACCAGGGTTACAAATATTTATTGGTTGTCATAAATTGCTTCTCGAAATTCGTTTGGGCAATTCCTTTGAGGAATAAATCGAGTACAGAAGTGAGTAAAGCCATGGAAATTATTTTCAAAGAGCAGTCTCCTCAAAATCTACAAACAGATCAAGGAACTGAATTCTTCAATAGAGAATTCCAAAAACTCATGAAGAAATATGGTGTGCACCATTACAACACGTTCAGCGAAAAGAAGGCCTCGATTGTAGAGCGAGTCAACCGGACTTTGAAAAATATGATGTGGAAAGGATTCAGTTTACAGGGGAACTATAAATGGTTGGAATTATTGAGGAAGATCGTCAATAAATATAACAACACAACACACAGGACTATAAAAATTAAACCCTCTGAGGTTACGAAAAGAAATGAGAAAATGCTACTGCAAACCGCATATAACCGCCTCAAATTCGTAGATTTGAAACACAAATTTGATATTGGTGATTATGTACGTATATCCAAGGTTCGCGGAGTTTTCGATAAAAAATATTACCCTAATTGGTCTACTGAGATCTTCCGTATAAGAAAAGTACAATTGACAAACCCAGTTACATACTTATTGAAAGATGATTCTAACAAGGATATTCTTGGAGGGTTCTATAACGAACAATTGCAAAAAGTAAGATATCCAGACGTATATCTCGTAGAGAAAGTGTTGAAGAGAAGAAAGGGTCAGGTGTTTGTCAAATGGCTTGGATTCGATGATAAGCATAATAGCTGGATAAACGAGGATAATATCGCATGATCTTGCGCAATCGGAGGACTATATAAAGAGCTCATCACGATTTAGAATTTCAATCACTTTCCAATCAACACTTTCAGCAGTAATATCTAAGTGTGTGTGTGTTAATTTTGAAAAAATGTTCATAATTGACGTACAAGGTTTCCAGTATGGAAAAGATAACTTTTTGTGTAGAGAAATTGCCATTTTGAATGTGGACAATGGTGTGTGGCAACATCGATTCATCACTTTACCACTTGACATGTCACACTACAATTCAACTGTTCTCAAACATATGGAATGGTCCACTAAACACTTGCATGGATTGGAATGGAGTCATAAGGAATCATCTATTACAACAATACGGTATGAGCAAATAACTGAATTCATCAAGAAATGCATTGGCTGTTACGAAGGAGAAGAAATTCTAGTGAAGGGGTTAGAAAAGAAGATATGGTTGGAGAGACTACTAAGGATGAACAATATTATTGATTTACATGAACAAGGATGCCCTGCAATTGAGGACTTGAAGTTATTTTTAAGATCAAATCATTGCAACCAACATTTATATAATAATTCTAATTGTGCTCTAGAAAATGTCTATTATTTATGGTACTGGTACCTTCACTGTAAACTCTGATGATAAATCGGTTCAGAATAAATAAAAACAACATTCACGATTTCGATTATTTATTGCTTCCTATCATATAATATTCACAAAAACAACCAACTTCCAACAACAACAACAACAAAAACAACAACTACAACAAAATACAACAACAACAACGATTCAGTCAATGATTTCACTACAAAATAAATTTTGTTTCATTCCATAGTCGTCTAATATTTGATGTAATTTCAATGAAATTGGACAAAAACAAAACATTTCATCACACCTCGGGCATGAGAAGGTTCCAAAATCTACAATACCATTCAACTCCCTGCATTTTTGCTCTCCACTACTTGCAGTATATACCACTATTATATGCCCATCACCATCACTCCTCTCCACGTCAATCGTGCCAATTCCCTCTTCCTGTTGTTGTTGTTGTTGTTGTTGTTTTTGTTGTTGTTGTTGTGGCTCCTAGAACATTTTCCCCCTATCATTGATTCACACATCACCCATCACTCTCGAATATCTCCACCTGTGATTCAACGAATGGGGATGATGGTCCTTCTTCTTCTTCTCCTTCCCGAGGCGAGTAGGCTTCCACTTCGAGAGAAGAAGATGTTTCTCCTCCCTCAATTCTCCTCCGCTTCTCTGAAGATACATCTTCTTCGAGGGCAAAGTTGAACCGCTTACTCGCCTCTTGCAATAGGTCCAACTCCCGATCATTTTTGGCAACAGCCCTTGTGAACTTGATAGGGAGGTTGCCAAATTTTTTCTGAAGGGTGATGAGCTTTGGGCTGTATTTCAAATATATGACAATACAGTCATCACCCTTCTTCTCTATGTCTTTCACACCGAATCTGGAAATAAAATGCGAGTTAATTTAACTATTGGGGGGCGGGAGTTAATGTAACGGTAGAAAAATAGGTTGGAACTATTAGGGGACATAAAATATGTATTGCTGAATCTATGAGAATTATTCGAAGAATGAGACCAAAAATAATACTCACTTGAATAGTTGTGTGAAAACAACCATAGCCATGTCAGCTGGGAAGCTCCTCTTGTCCGTGATGTTTATAATGAGAGTGGATGGTACACCTGCCATTTTAGGACTGCTGTTTGCTGCTGCTGCTGCTGCTTCAGAATGTACTCGTAAAATGTGATTTGATGGATGGAAATTGCAAATTTATATCGGTCGATATGAGAGAAAAAAAAAATAAAAAAAGACACACATGTTTGTTGCAGACTTTGTTATTAGTTGAAGAAACATACGATCATTGATAAACTTGTTTTTCAGACTAATTTGATATGATGTTGCTGACTGTGGCAAAATGTTGAAATCGCATGATGGATTCATGGGGAATTTTTTCGAGATAAGTTGCGAAGTGATGTGTGCAAATTGTTTGCGTGCGTCACGTACACGAGGCGATTTTTTCTCTTATCAAAAACTGATATCGGGAAGTTATAAATTTCATACATTTTCATTATCAGCGTATTTTCTGCTGTTTACTCGCTGCTCATTCATCGTACACACATATCCAGTTACCAAAACCCATACCAACGTTCACATCTAGAGCCGTCTTCTGTTGCCAGAGTAAGTTGTAAATAATGGATCATTTGGCTAGTAAAGTTATAAAGAAAATTGATCAAGTTTATGGGGTGATTGAAACAAAAAATGAATATTGTAAATGGATCAAATTAGTGCAAAAATCTATTCGTTTATTACAAAAATGTATCAAGACAAAAGCAAATTGTGTTGAAAATTTTTCCAAAATTGAATCATGTTTAGGTCTCCTGAAATATCATAAAGAAAAATTACATCAATTAAAAGATAAAGCAAAGCATCAAAATCGTAATTTGGTTTGGAAAGATTTGGATTCATGTTTCAAAAATAGAATAAGAACTGGTGCTATTATCAATAAAAAAATAAAAGACCCAAAAATATTCCTGTCAAAGAGTTTCAAGAGTTTTTCCATCAAAATCCGAGGTGAACTGAGAAAATCCATATTGAAGGTGAACGCCGTATTCTTGGGGAATTTCGTAAAACCGAAAACTTTGGAGACTGACATTAAACATTTCAATACGAAATCTCAAATCATTGATAATAACACCAATTTGAAGTCATGGTTTGATGAGCATATTAGGGATAGGATATTGAAAGCACTGGAGGAATTTCAGGAGAAAGATAGTGGGTGGGCATTGTATCAAATTTTACAACTAAAACTGAACATTAATCAATATTCACCGATTAACGTTGGTAATTCTACTTATGTTGAGTTACCAAAGTTTATCAGGAATACCAAAAGTGTAATTAATATCAGGAATCATGATTCATATTGCTTTTTATGGTCAGTTGTGTGTGCTCTCTATCCAGTTGGCCCAGAAAAAAATTCAAGTAAAACATCTTCTTATCCTCATTTTAGTGAAGTTTTGAAATATAATGGTATCAAATTCCCAATGAGATTGAAAGATGTTAAAAAATTTGAAATCATGAATGAACTTTCTATTAATGTTTTTACAACTAATGAGAGGGGAAAGCATATCGAAATACTTCCCCTATGCTTGAGTAGTACTGATTTTTCAAGAAGAATCAATTTATTAATGGTGTCATCACCGCCGCATCCTCAGGAAAATGATCTCAATGGAGATGAGGAAGAGGAAGATGTTCATTCCAAAAACAGAATTTATCACTTCGCTTACATAAAAAATCTATCTAAATTACTACACCGGCAACTGGGGGATATATCTCATAAAAAATGGTTATGTGATCGCTGTCTGAATCATTTCAGTACTTGTGAGAATCTGGAAAAACATTCTATTAAATGCAGAAAAATCAATAACACTCAAGTCGAATTACCAAAAGTGAATGAGAAAATTTTAAAATTCAAGAATTTTAAGAATAAAGAAAAGGTTCCATTCGTTATTTATGCTGATTTAGAGTGTCTGTTGGAAAAGTGTGATGGGCAATCCACGATCAAGACTAGGAAATCTCAAAAACATGTACCGTTCACTATTGGTTACATGCTTGTTTGTTCATATGATAATTCCCTTTGTAAATTCGATTATTATACCGGTAGGGATTGTATATCCTGGTTTGTCAAACAACTGAAGGCTTTAGCTTTTCAAATCGATGGAATTTTGAGCAATCCGAAACCGATGAAACCTTTGACACTGGAGCAATTCCATAATTTTCAAAAGGCTTCATGCTGTCATATTTGTTTGAAATCTTTCACTATTGACGATCGAAAAATCAGAGACCATTCACACCTCACAGGCGAATACAGAGGGGCCGCACATAATCATTGTAATATAGGTTATCAAGATAGTCATACGGTACCTGTAATTTTTCATAATATGTCTGGATATGATAGCCACTTCCTCATAAGAAATTTGAGTACTGAAATCGAGGGTAAGGTGTCTATATTGCCTGTGAACAAAGAAAAATATATTTCTTTCACTAAATATATCGATGGGACGAGAATTAATTTGAGATTTCTCGACTCCTTCAGATTCATGGCTAGCAGTTTGGATACCTTATCCTCATACTTAAAAAATGATCAAAAAACGATCACAAAACGATACTGCCATAATGAAGCAGAATTCAGTTTGCTCACACGTAAAGGTATTTGTCCTTATGACTATTTAGACTCTTGGGAAAAATTAGCAGAAACTAGTTTACCAATAAAGAAACAATTTTATAACAAATTAACAGGTAATGGGGTGTCAAAAAAGGATTATGAACATGCGAACATGGTTTGGCGTACGTTTGGGATCAAAACATTAAAAGAATATGTTGAATTGTATTCGAAAACTGATATTTTACTACTGGCAGACATATTTGAAAATTTCAGGACAACCTGTATGAATACCTATCAACTCGATAGTTTGCACTACTATACAGCACCTGGGTTAGCTTTTGATAGCATGCTCAAAATTACACAAGTAGAATTGGAACTCTTAACAGATATTGATATGATAATGTTTATAGAAAAAGGGGTCAGAGGTGGCGTATCGCAGTGCTCGCATCGTTATGCGAAAGCAAACAACAAATATATGGGAAACGAATATGATCCGCAAAGTCCTTCATCATATCTGATGTATTTTGATGTGAATAATTTATATGGGGCTGCGATGAGCTTACCTCTCCCCACAAGTGAATTCGAGTGGGTAGAAGATATTTATTCGATTGGCAATATAATGAATGTTCCGGATGACAATGATCTTGGTTATATTCTTGAGGTGGATCTTGATTACCCCCGTGAACTCTTTGAAAGTCACAAAGATCTACCTCTCTGTCCTGAACACATGAAACCACCATGTGCTAAATCCGGATTGAAAAAATTACTTACAACTTTTTACAAAAAGAAAAACTACATCATTCATTATAAAAATTTGAAACAAGCTCTCAGCTTAGGTATGAAAATCGAAAAAATTCACAAAGTATTGCAGTTCAAACAATCGTCTTGGTTACAAAAATACATTCACTTGAACAATGAACTGAGAAAGAAGTGTAAAAATGAGTTTGATAAAAATTTTTATAAACTTATGAATAACGCTGTTTTTGGCAAGACTATTGAGAATGTTAGGAAATATAAAGATGTTAAATTAGTTACAAAATGGTCAGGTAGATATGGAGCTAGTTACTATATCTCGCAACCTAATTTCCACAGTTGTACTATATTTGATGAGGATATGGTTATCATTGAAATGAAAAGGTTGAAAGTAAAACTAAATAAACCTATTTATGTTGGATTCAGTGTGTTAGACATTTCAAAAACATTCCTTTATGATTTCCATTACTCTTATATAAAACCCAAATTCGGGAATAATGCAAAATTATTATACACCGATACAGATTCATTATTGTATCAATTCATCGATAACGACATTTATGAACACATTAAATCCGACATAGATAGGTTTGACACTTCTGATTATCAGCATGATAACATCTACGGTATTCCTTTGAGGAATAAAAAAGTTCTAGGAGTTATGAAAGACGAGCTTTCCGGACGAATAATGTCCGAATTCATTGGGTTAAGATCTAAAATGTATACGTTCAGAATCTTCAAAAGTGAAAGTGAAATGCAGCAAGATATGAAACGAAAAAAAAAGGAGCTGGAAGAACAAGACCTTAATGAACAAGAAATCGAGAAGGCTATGAGCAATTTAGGTGTCACAAAAAAATTAAAAGGTGTTCAAAGAGCTGCACTGAAAACTATCACTTTTGAAGATTATTATAATTACCTATTCAATAATACTTCTACCGAAGTCAATCAATATCTGATTAGGTCTCAAAAACATGAGGTACATACAATTGAACAGAAAAAAGTCGCTCTGAATCCCTATGATGATAAAAGGATAGTTGATTATCTCCATACTGATACATTGCCCTGGGGTTAGAATTTTTCCATAGTTTGTATTTCAATCAAATTATATTTTTCATCTTTTGTTTCAATCCAGACGCTGTAAACATGAGTAACGCCAACAACAACAACAACAACCATAATTTGATACAAGAAAATAGTATAAGCAGCTCCTCTGGCAATGGAGAAGGTACACCACCGGGCATCAACGGACCATCAAGATACCAATGCACCCGTTGTGGTAAACTGTTCCCCAGTTACACTGGATATGGGTTATGCTATACATGTCTCCGGACTGAAAATGAAAATGCGTATAGAGATCGGCTACAGCGCCAAAGGGACATGCATAGTAGATTCAAGCGACAACGCTAGTATCCAGTGTGTGAACATCAACCCATCCAGCATCAGTCCACTGATAATCTCCAAACAGGCAACACGCGTGATGTCAATCAAAATTTTCATCATCCTACTGCTGTTGCATGTAGCAGAATTAGCACCCCAGAAATTATTCTCAGAATATACTCCAAAGAACAGTACCCTATACATCCAACATGAGATACCCAATAGGGCGACTTTACAAGTCACTTACAGCAATCTGTTAACAAAGTATCCTGATATCAAGGTATATTCGATTCAGTCTATGGAGAATAGTGGATTAATGCTCCAATCCAACAACAACAACTACAACAAGAGCAACAACGAGCCTACAAAATATCCAGGTTTCAATTCATCAGATCACTCTATGTACACTGGTGGAGGGTTGATGCAGGAATATAACATCGGTGGCAGTGGGGCAGTGGTAGCATCGCCTACAGTAAATTGTGAATCGTATAAAAATCAGATCGAAAACTATCAAGAAGAGTTGAACAATACGATTGACGAGTTATTCGAAACCAAACAAAAGTTCAGTAACTGTAGCCCAGAACTGCAAATCAAGGTGAATGAAACAGCTACAGAGTTGAACCAAATTAGATCGGATATAGCCGCATGTATGACACTCAGTTCTGGATTCAAGATAGAAGCTGATTTGTGGGCCTCAAGATATGCAGATTTAAAATTCGGAAAGTCATCTACGCCCGCACCTAGCAGTTCAATAACAAACAATCAGAAGGATTCTTCTGCATACCTTACTTTGGAATGGAATTATTCTAGCTGCTTGCAGGAGCTGAGACGTTGTAAAAGTCATTATTGATATTGAAGCTCTTTCCATATATGTTATTTATGATAAATAAAAATCTCTTTACGCTTTGAATATTTTTATTCTTTATTCATTTGGGAATCAATACATGCAAACATAATATTGATATGTCATGTTTCCTTTCTTCGGGACATCAATCATCATCTTCATTCCTCATTGATTAACCATATTGTTATACGTTCACATGTTTCACAACGTATCATTTTAGTTTTTCTAACTCCCCAACCCAGCGTATTACTGATAAGGGTGCATTTGGAGGTTCTCCAACAACCCGTACAAGTATATGAAACATACATCCTGAAAATTGTGCTGTCAAGTGGAATAGTCTTCTTCAAGAATGATTCACATCGACACCAACAGCTCCTTTTATACTTATCAACATATCACGTAACTTATTCACTTGGATTTTCTCGATAACATCTAGATGAACCCAGAGTTCCATGTTGTTTTTCGTGAGAATCACATGATTCATTTCATCCTCTGACCAATAATTCAATGTTAAATCATCGAATGTATATTCGTAATCGCAAAACACTTTCAGGGCACTATCTTGCTTTTCCATAAAATCCAAAAACTCTTCGAATTCACAATGAGACAACATAATTTGTCTTTTAGTATTTACATCTTCTATTGTAACTATATCACTTGCCAAGACAGTTATTTTCAAATCATTTTCCACATTATATCTAAGAAAAATGGGTATTGGCCTGATCTGCCTATGACAGGCAGCGACATGCCCCTGACAGAATCTTTCTTCATCATCAAAAACTTGCGACCACATCCTCGTAATTTCATGTATGTAATGATTGAATGCTTTTTGAGATATAACTTCATTTGATGGAAAAAATTATAGATCAAAGTACAATTACCAGGTTGAAGAACAATGTATCTCTCAAACATTCATTATAGGAACATGAAATCTATTATGAATTACATATTATGCAGCACCAAATACATGATACTGTTGACCTCTGGGTCAGCTTGCGATATCCAATTGTTATTTCAAACATGTATATAGGGTGATTGAGGTCTGTGGAACTAGAATTTGGAACATATAATTGTGAATCAGTAAAGTAGGTGAAACAGGTGAAATGTACCTATAGGTGACAGGTGACAAAGTGAATCTTCGGTGACAACAGCTTCTGGTCATTGTCGATGACACTTGTGCACCTGGAAAAGTCTGCACAAACCACAAATAGGCAAGGTGAATCGCAAATTCATTCGGTGACACAGGTGAGACAGGTGAAAATACATGTGACAAGGTGAATCTCCGGTGACAACACCTTCTGGTCATTGTCGACGACACTTGTGCACCTGGAAAAGTCTGCACAAACCACAACTAGACTTCCCTATTGTCTGCAAGAGCTCGAGAACTGGATGGACTGGGCCCAGGTACGCGGTAGCTTATCTACTGTTACCGTTTCCCTTTCCCTCAACCCGTTTGCCTACATCTCTAAGACTTCAAAACAATAAATGCTGAAAGTATAGAGTTGCTGTGTCCTTTTTTTTTATATGTCTATGGTATTTTCACATGCCGAGGCAAAATCTGTTATCCTCGTGTTCAGGGAGACTTTCCTTCAATTTCTTGGCCCATTGTCGAATCTCCTTTCTTTTCCGCCATAATCATTCTTGTATCTTGGTACCACGGTTCCTGAGTTACCGTGATATCGACCGTTGTTTCTGTGAAAACGTTTGCTCGAACATAGTTGTTACTATGCCACTGCGGCCTAGTAGCTTGTGCAACTTGAGTTCGTGGTTGTAGTTGTTTGGGATGGAAAATGCCGTTTAGTTTGCCATCCGACATGTCGCAAATGTCCTTCAGTTTCACCACTATCCTTTTGGAGTCCTCCATTGTTATTTTGTCTTTCCTCAAGAGTTTGTAGGCCGTGTACAAATCTCTCCCCAGTCCGTTCTCAGAAATTTTCTCAATTCATCTGGGTCGAAGTAGTATTATATTCATGAAATAAATCTCTAAGGTCCATGAAATATGTCAAAATTGATTCTCCATCTCTCTGTTCTCTCTGTAACAATTGCATCTCCAAATTTCTTCTCGCGTCAGCCTCTCCAAACTCGTTTTTCAATTCTTCGCTTACATCTCTCTACGTTTTTGCTGCATTATCGGGAATCCTCTTGAAGCTTTCATACCATCCTGATGCGGCTCCCGTTAAAAAGGATTCTGAGTTATATATTTTTAGTTCCTGTGACCATGCGTTGGCTGCCGCTGCTCTTTCATCTGCTGCCAACAAAGTGCTTGCTTTTATAGAATCTGGGTGATCGTAGTGTCAACCATTTTTGCCTCTGTTGTTCTTCTCGGACTTGGTTGCGGGGCGGTGTGTTGTTTTTCGTTTTAATTTCCTACAGTTGGTTGTATCGAAGAGCCAGCAGCCTCTATTGATTCTTTTCGCATTGACTGTTCCTCAAATGGTACTGGTTTTTCGATCACGTTCGCCTGAACTATAGGGCTAATTGGTGGTGACCTTTGTATAACGTTCTATTTAGTAAATGGTTGAACTTCACTGCTTCTTTGTTGCGTGGTGGAATTATCCGAATCGCTAACAAGTTTCAATCTCACAGATCTGGTTACTGGTTTATTTTTTTCTTCCATAATGATTATGACAACAGTAGATAAGATTAGTCATTTCTGATTCTCTGCCCGAGGTCACTGTCCTCCAACCTTGGGTGAGAGTGACCTTGGGTGGAGTGACCTTGACGCGTGAGTGACCTTTTAAAAGGAGTGACCTTGAGCTGTAGTGACCCTGATGCAGAAACGGCCTTGGACGGTATTGACCTTGATTAGGAGTGACCTTGGACGGAAGTGACTCTGAGTAGAAGTTGCCTTGGACGGTAGTGACGTTGGGTATGAGTGACCTTGAGCGGAGGTGATCTTGGGTAGAGTAACATTTGAATGTGCGTCCTTGAGAAAGACTGACCTCGAAATGTAGAGAGAGAAAGGCCTTGACCGTGAAGAAAGGTTGCACCGTATACGACGGTGTGTGACCTTGAGTGTGAGTGTCCTTGAGTTGTAGAGAGGATGATCCAGACCCTGAAGGAAAATGACGGTCGAGGTCGTATTGATAGAAGTGGGACGATGTGTGTTACGTCATGACTCTCCCTTATATAAACCCAATAGCTGCGTCCGTGAGCGCATATTTCTCTCTCAATACTACCATCAACATTAACCTCATTTCTGTAAGTGATACATTATCTGAACAATATGTTATTCTGCAGTGTGTGCGCTAAGTCTTTCACGCGTAGTGACAATCTACGACGCCATGAAAGAGTTGCATGTGTGGGAAATTTGAGCACTCCTATCGCGAACAAACCTCGACTGGAAAATGGCACTCAGCAAGCAACAACTTCTGGGAAATAAGATGATTCCAGCTGATGAAATGAGCGCTCATAAAAGGGCATTGGAGCATCGAACAAACGCTCGCGTCAATCATAGGGATGGAGTATATGTGATTGAAAATGCGTTCAAATGCCGTATTGTAAGTTATAGATTGGAATGCAGAACTGATGTATTGGTTTGCAATACGTTTTCCAATGAAAATAAAGCGACCATAATATCCCTATTGGATAATTTAATCTCGATTCACCACACCATTGAAGTGAAGATGGAAGTATTTGGAAGATTGTTACGTTAAAAGTTTTTTTTTCAACTTCATATATATTTACATATCGGTAATTGTTGCTTTCACTTCAAATTTGTATATTGGTTACGTTCACAAGGTTGAAGTAGAGGGTTTCGCTCACAACTAGCTTTTGAACAGGGAGAGAGGGGTGAGTCGTAGAATTTTACCGGGTGATGTGATTTTCAGGGCGCCAATAGATTCACATACATAACTCTCATATACTTGACAATTCAAAAGTAATCGAACCTATAAAATTCACTCTTTAATAGGAGTAACCAAATTTATCTATCTAAAATGAACCCTAACAGGTAATGAAGGAAGAACAAGTCAATTCGGTATGAAATCAGTATAATACTGAAAGTGAGTGATTTCTTGGACCGATCGAACAACCTAGGATATTGAGCCCAATACTAGATACCTACTTAGATACATAGTTTCCGGGTACCCGTATGACTCTCTCGAGAGGGAGCGAAGAAAATCGAAAAGTTTGCCCTTTATATACGGAACTCCCAATCATTGTATCCATTCAAAAAAACAAAATCTATGATTACACCATTGTACGATGTTGAAACTATCACTTAACACAATCCGAACACTAGGTTATAGTCTTCGATGAAGATATTGGCTCGCGACGATTATATATAAGAGGAAGAGGTGATAAAAATTTTGAAAGTGAAGCCGCTATGCGGTACTTAGCCTTGCTGCTAGAAATCGAAGGTACTGCAGGTGTCAGCCAGCCTATCAGGCTCTCAGCGATATAAGTACCCTCTTATGTAAAAAGAACCGCAAAACCACCATTTCAGTGTTTTTCACGATTATGAAATCAGAGACTTCCAAGATAATTCCAAGATTCAACTATAAACGCCTAGAAATTATTCAGTGGGAATTTTTCGTGCAAATTATTGATAATAATAAGAAACATGAAAAATGTAATCTACTCGAACATTGAACAAGTATTGAAGCGGCAAATATCAACTCACCTCCGATCACCGGCTCTGCTAGTTCAAAAACTGATATCCAGAATCCTCTAACGAGATGATCCAACAGTAAGTAGATAACTCAACACTCCAAAATATCAAAAGATACCTCACTGTCGAAAAGCTAATGAATTTAATCCGCCTTCAGCGTGAAAATTATTGACACTTTGACTGCCACGCCAAATTCGATGTGTGGGTTGCTCACGCCACGTGTCTTTCATTCCACAATGAGAAAGAAGAATATACCTTGAAAAATAATTCAACGCTGATCGAGAACCCAAGCTAAGATTATTTTGTCATCTCCCTAGGCCACGACAAATCACATCCCACAAGAAATGCACGTAAAGCGTGCTACTCTAGCATACACACGGCGAACAGCGAATCATTGATGAACGCATATGTTTACTGGAATATACACGTGGCGACCTGGGCCAAGCCACTGTGTAAACCCAAAGATACACATGGCAGTTAATGTGTTAAATACAATTCACTGCTTAGGATATCATCATGACTACCTCAATATCTTTTGCGTTCTCGAATATTTTGAATTAGAACAAAAAATGGGTTAGGAACTTCACCGTTGATGGCAGCAGCTCTCGGGTACTGTTTCTACCGATAAGGAGTATCACTGGTAGTATACCTTTCAGGCAATGAATATATATTTTACGCATAACGTTACAAGATATATTCAACAATCCCAAGATCTTCACGATATCAAATCCTTCATGACACCAAATCACATCATGGATTCATCGCTGGATTTGGAAGACGTAGTTGACACATTCGAGGACATCTTATTGAATCAACCGACTGAATTTGAGAAACGCGATTCTGGTGAGTTGATATATTCCTCAACACTTCTGATGATCATCTGATGGTATTATTGTTATAGGTTGAGCTTCAGAAAAAAATCATGTTTCTGGAAATCGACATCAAAAAATACAGTCCGCTGCGTGGGTGTTCCTACATGAAGCTACCTAGCTTTATAGAGAATAAAAAGGCAGTAGTGAACATAGTGAACCAGGATGAGTGCTGTTCTGCTTGGGCTGTGACGTCTGCACTGTATCCGAGAAGGGCTAATGTTTGCGAAACCTCTTCATATCCACACTATTTTACGGTTCTGAATTTGGTGGGTATAGAGTTTCCTGTTGACGTGAGTAGCATCCCAAAATTTGGAATTTTCAATGATTGTTCCATCAACGTTTATGGGTTAAAAAGTGTGTTTGAAAAACATAAAGTGGAATATCAGATGGTCAGCCCACTGTATTACTCCAAGGAAAGAATGAGTAACCATGTGAATTTACTTCTGACCACAGATGATGAATCCGGAAATAGCCACTATTGCTGGATAAAGAGTTTATCTAGGCTGGTATCTAGCCAGATATCTGCTAGGGGGCATGAAAAATTTTTTTGCGACGGCTGTTGGATACAATTCTCAGATGAAACAAAGTTGTTACGTCATCAGCTAAATGATTTCAACCATACATATACTACAACTGCATCCACAGAGGTCAGAGTCGATAAATTTGGAAATTCAGTACCTGAAAACATTTTGAAATTCGAGAAATTTGAGAAACAGTTGAAAGTACCATTCGTTATAAATGCAGATTCCGAATCAGTTCTGAAGCCGATACATAATAGCCAGCCAGATCCAGAGAAATCCTTCATAATAGCACAATCGCACATGAGCCTTATTCATTTGCATACCTTATCGAATGCTCTTTCGATAATTCTATTACGGAATTTGTTATATTCCGTGGGGAAGATGCTGCGAAAAAAATCGTATTCAATGCAGTCAATGACTGCAAAATAATTTACAACTCGTTTTTGAAACGTAAAGTTCCTATGAAAAAATCAACTCCGGCAGAAGGAGTAGAATTCGCTAATGCCACGGCAGTGTGGCATTTGCGATGAAGCTTCCATATATGGTGACGTCAGAGTAAGAGACCACTGCCATCTGACGGGGATAGAAAGATTCGGTGCCGCACATTCAATATGTAATTTGAACTTCAAAATTCCTTTCATCCCCATATTTTTTCATAATATGAGTGGCTACGATAGTCACCTTTTCATCAAGCAACTATTCTATGGGGAAGAGAGAGAGGTGATTGTATCGCGCAAACCGAGGAAAATATATTTTATTTACCAAACATATTTTAGTTGACGAATATTTGGGAAAAAACGGTGTGAATCAGAATTTCTTTCCAAAACTACGATTCTTGGAGAGCTACAGATTCCTTGCCCAACCTCTGCAATCCTTGGCCGGAAATTTGAATGAATCTCAATTTGTAGAAACTGCTAGATATTTTCGTGACCCTGAAGAATTCAAATATATGACGCAGAAGGAAGTTTTTCCATATTGTTCCATAACCTCTATGGATAAATTTGATATCAAAGATTTGCCATCTTGAAATGATTTTTTCGATAATTCATATAATAAACATATTTCAGACAAGAATTATCGAAGAGCTGAGCATGTTTGGAATTCATTTCAATGTAAATCACTCGATGATTACTCCAATCTCTATTTGAAATCAGATGTTTTATTGTTATGCGATGTTTTCGAGAACTTCCGGAATGTTTGTTTGAGAACGTACAAGTTAGATCCATGCCAATACTTCACAGCACCCGGTTTATCATGGGATGCTATGTTGAGATACTCAAAAATCGAATTAGAATTGTTAACCGACATCGATATGATACATTTTTTCAAAAAAAGAATAAGAGGTGGGATAAATCAATGTAGTCTGAGGAGCCATGTTGAGAATATCAGGTCCATCCCGAACTTCGATCCAAATGAACCATCAACATACATTATGTCTTTAGATGCAACTAACTTGTACGGTCATAGTATATCACAGCCGCTACCAACATCTAATTTTAGGTGGTTGAACAGCCAATAAATTATGGGGTTGAATATCATGGGTGTTGAAGATGATAGCCCATATGGGTATATCCTTGAAGTTGACATATACTATCCTGAGGAATTACACGAGGCACACTCAGATCTACCCTCCCTCGTGGAATCCATTGCACCACCCAGACCAAAATCCATGCTGGAAAAACTGATTCCTGATTTGTCGAACAAGATAAAATATATTGTTTATTACAGAAAGCTCAAACAGGCTATAGAAAACGATTTGACCTTGATTAAAACCCATAGAGTACTCAAATTCAAGCAATCCTCGTGGTTAAAAAAGTATGTTGACTTTAATACAGAAATGCGTAATAAAAGTACGAATAAACCTGATGAAAGTTCATATAAGAATATGGTCAACTCAGTATATCGATACCCTAATGCTGACATGTCGTAACCCAACTCAATGAGATTTTACAGGAGGCACGAAAAACGAATAATATTATGAGAACTAGAAAACGGACGTAACCCACAAAATAAATAAGTAAACACAGTTTGTTCGAATACATCGTAAACCACAACTTGGTTCCAACAGGCATATTATTGTATAAAAAAAAAAGGTTTTTGGTATTTTATATTAAAATACGAATACAAGATGCTTCTTTGACGCCGAGGTAAAAAAAAATAAATAATGCAGAGCACCATGTCAAACTAGTCAGCTGCTATCAACACGCTTTGCTTTTTTGCTTGTTTGAACTGCACTGTGGGATACGACTAGTTAGACGTGATATAAATGCCGTACGTGGGTTCAGACATGTTGGAAATCGCGGGAATCACCGATTTATCATTTTATTTGGGTTACGAGAATTTAACAGTATATAGAAATGCATGTCTACTTTCCTTTGGTGAAAAAATACTATTTTTCAATTTTTTGTGGGTTACGACTTATCAGCATTAGGGTATCGATATGGCGAAACCATGGAGAATGTTGATGAAAGAAGCGATATCGAACTCGTAACTCATTGGGAAAGTATCACGAAGAGAAAGGGTGCTAATGCATCAAAAGCACCACCCAATTATAAGACCTGTGAAGTATTCCATGAAAATTTCGTAACAATCCATATGGGAAAAGTTAGGGTGCATTATGATGAACCGTTGTGTTTAGGTTTAAGCATACTAGATGTGTCGAAAGTTGTTATATATAACTTTTTGTATCAATGCATTGAGAAGAACTTCTCTGGTAAATCGTGGCTATTGTATACCGATACGGATTCATTGATACTCAAAATAAAAACAGAAAACTTTTACAATTTCATGAAGGAAGATATAAGTTATTTGACACATCCAATTATTTCGCGGATAACAAATTTAATATTCCAATAACAAAATCAGTAGTGGGTAATATGAAAGACGAATTTCCGAATGATCCAATTGCGAATTTCTATGAGACGGGTGCCAGAGCATATTACGTTGAATCTTCAAATGCCGAATCGAAAAAAGCAAAGGGAATTTCAAGGGCAGTTGTTAGTAGAGAATTATCGATTAATGATTATAAGAAAATCGTGGAAAATGGTGGCTTGATATTCAGAAATATGAATACCATTCGCCGTGATTGTCACGATATTCATACTGAAATGAAAAACAAAGTCGCCCTCTCATACCATGACGATAAACGGTTTATTATACCTAATACAGTAGAAAATTCACCTTGAGGGCATAGCGATATTGAATTTTATCAAACGAGTCCTGAACGTAATATGCTTTGGTTACAACAAGCAATATCTGCTACAATGCAAACATCTGGAGAAAAAAATCAAATTCGAGCGATAATTTGAATGAATCGATAAAAATGTTAATGGAACAGTCAAAACCTCATTGATCATGAAAGTGAACTCTGTATCCCAACCTCATATAGATACATTAACCGCAAATTATATATTTATATTAATTTTTTTATCTAGTCTCCATGTTATATGATGTTTTATATCCTTCATCTAGTCTACATGTACTATATATGAATATATGAATGAATCATTCCTTCAATTTCGGAAGATATTATACGCTTATATTCAGCCGTACTAATATTCTCGCTATAATTTTCGAAGTTGTTTATATAAATTTCAATTCTGCTATGATAACCTCATTTTTTTTCATATACATAATGAATGGACATTATCATTTCATTGAATCGTTTTCTTACACCAACCAATCCTTGTTGATATTCCTCACTGCAATCATTCCGGGGCGGATATTTGCATTCGGAGGAGGGAGAGTAGGAGTGGGAGAGGCGACAGAAAGAGGCTGGCGAAAAGGGTGAAAATGAGTGTGGTTAAGAATTGGTGGGGGTGTGAGTGGATGAAACTGGAGGTGCACACGACGACTCTCCATTCTGTTAGCAGACATCAGCTGGTACCAGAACACACTCTTGACCAGCTTCATACAGCATCGCAGAAGTATCTACCCCGGCAGTGAACTGCAGATGCACGAGCCAACTTCGTTACGTGAGGAAACTATATGTCATTCTATTGTTTTAGACATGTCCGACGCCCAGAGCAGTTTGAATACAGCGTTCATCGAAAAAGACGAGATGCAGGATCTTCCTATTTCGAGTGACTTCGAGTAAACTGCCCACAATCATAGCTTACAGATTGTTTCATTTTCTGTTCTCATTGTTACAAACATGAACATCACAGATATCTCAGGAGACCCTGAGGAACAAACTGACAGCCAGAAGAAGTGGCTCAGCCAACAAGTTAGGGAGTACCTAGAGAGTGATGAAGCCTGGCAAGACATTTTCGAAAAACCCCAAGTACCTCTTACATCGGATGTCGGTGAGGTTTCGCTGTGCTCGAGCTCATCATTGGGCGGTGTTGACGCCAGTAGCGTGTGGCCAACTTTTAATATAAAAGGATGAAAGTATTAAGAAGTGAAACACATTTGCTATCGGCAGCTGTACATCGGAGAACAGATAAGTGAGTTCGAATTATAGGCTAGATGGTGAAGAAAATTCAAGTTCTTGGACGCCACTCAATTTATAATCCTACAATTTGAATGATTGAGAAAACCAAATTTCTTACCAAATAATCTGTTTTTCAATAATTTGAAAGTTGTTCAAGGTGTATTTTCTTAGAAGGCTGGGCTGGACATATGGAAGAATGAAAACCAACATAAAATTCAAGACCTATTATATCTCACACCACCAGAGACAAGGTTATACAGTGTGACCCACTTCTAATGGAAACACCCCTGTATCTTATGTAATCGTTGGGTGAGGATCCTGAAATTTGCTGGAGCGAGAGATATACAAGAACTGTACTCTATGACCTATAACAATTCTTTTGATGTTTTAGAAAAGAAAATGATTTCGATTTGTTATAAGCACGGCAGCTCGTTTGTTTCGGAGCAGGTCGTGAGTTAGTTCTTTTTATTATTTACTAGTGGGGTTATCCTTTTGTCAGGCGCCACTCAGTTTTCACAGCAGAATTACTGAGAAAAAAATCCAAGATATAAATATAAGCCAAAATAACTGTTAACAGATTTATTCACCTTAACATGTCAACAATTGGTATTCAAAATGGTGGTGAATATGTACTATGATTGTAACTCAGTACAAGGGTAGATTTCCCTTCATATAGGCCTATACTTTGGGTTCACAGAGTCTCTAACAGACCCAATAATTCTATTGAATATAAAATCCGATCTAAGACTGTTGTGTTATTGACAAGTGTTTAAATATTTCATGACATCAGACAGTGAAAAATAACTATTTAAATGTCCTCTGACAGTGAAAAAATATTGTATGTTAAATGTCTTCAAGACAGGGAAAAAAATATGTATGTTAAATGTCTTCAAGACAGGGAAAAAAGTACATGTTGAATGTCCTTAGACAGGGAAAAAATATGCAAGTGAAATGTCCTCAAGACAGGGAAAAAAGTATATATGGAAAATTCTGACCTTAGCTGCAAGTTCTGGATTTTGAACCATGAGATTCCAAGTGTGGTCCACTAGATCTCACTACCTGGATGAAACAGAGACACTCCTCCCTCAGTCGGCGGTAGGGGTTAGGTGTGCTAGGAAAACTGGATCCCCACACAGTTGACAGGAGTCACAACCACCTGGAGACCTGGGCACTTGGTCTATCCCAGGGCAACTGGATTCTGCACTGCAACTCTGGCTGACGGGTCCAAAGGCTGCCACAGGGCAAGCTCTTCCTACCATCCAAGCTGGACCAGGACGTCTCACTATCTGACTGGGCACTGGGAGCTCAGGCTCCAAAGTAACAAAATCCTAGGGATGAAGGATCATCAAACATACCAGGAGTCTGGACTCCCCTGAACTTCCTGTCAGAAGTCAGGATCACTGGCTATCTGAACCAGAAGGCTACTAGGGACTTGCACTGTTGGCAGCAATGATTCTGCCAGAAATTCCAGGCTGTCGAGTCCTATAGATGCCCAGAGACATATACAAGAAATCATCAGGGTCTTGCTTCCACCTTCAAGTGTGTTGGTGACTCAGGCTTCAACGCACGAAGATCCCTCAGGTGCCTCAACCATCGAAAAAAGTCCCAAAAGAAAAAACAAAAGACTCAAAGTCAGTCGACCACACTGACTTTGAGTCTTTTGTTTTTTCTTTTGAAATTTTATTGGACCACTTTGAGATATGGATGATTTTCACGATTTATCGAAAAAAGTGAAGTCCAGAAAACAGTTCAAGATTTCTAAATGCCCATATTTGATGAATGATTCGATTTTCAGTGATCCACCCAGTTAACAGTGTTGATTGATAAAATACAAATCCAGAAACATGCCATGTGGTCAACAGAAAATGGAGTTCAAATCATTCACTTAGTCTTTACCCCCTGCTCCCCTGTATAAGGCCGTGATATCTGAAATGTAGATACCCCATCGAATATCATTCACACAAAATGAGATTTAATATTTCTTACCTACCTATCGGGAAGGCCTAACACGAAAGTAGGTGTCCACCACCTGACCTGATCGCACGAGAGCCAAAATCAAAAAGGGCATCATCTTGGCTTCAGCACATGAAACCTTTTCGCAAGAGAAGGAATCAACAAGAAGGATGAATAAACGGGAATCGCTCAAATAACAAGTTTCCGTCAATCAGAGCACTTTTGATCTATTGCAAAAAAATAATACAACCCGATTTTCGTCTCTGCGCAATGTCAATCTAGCCAACCAAATAATATGATTCAAGTCAGATTCAGGGATGCAACTTGGAAGAAATATTGAATATCGATCATGACATCGATAGTCGATACGATAGTCGATACATTAGTCGATTCACCAGTCGATACAACATTGTACTGCACCATTATAGGCCACTGCCACTAAACGCGTCAAACAGTCTTCTACTGGCAAGAGACTATGATGTAAACAACAATATTCATGGGCATCTGACAAATGTGTAAGAATTGGTAAGAAGTGGACTAGAATAATCCAACAGTCATCCAGTCATGGACATTGAAAATTCAGACATTTAACAAGATGGAATTATGTAAATTACCTCAAAACCTAGAAAAGAAATCATTGAGTTACGCAGTGCATCTACACAAAGCTTCCCCATTACCTATTTCCAGAATTCACAATATGGAACACGAAAAAAGCAAATTTTCATGTTACAGACCAAGTAGGGCCATCGTCAATGATATACACTGCTCGCCAACAGCCATAGAACCACCCCAATTTCCGGAAAATCATATTAGGAGTCAAAATGGGTCGAAAATCACTTCAGATTCGGAATCTGGACGCCCAATTCACTGATTATTCATATTTTTTCTGGAAACTTTTCAGTTCTGAAAAATAAAATTTTGCCGCACTTTTTACGGAAGCACCTCCGTATCTTACGTAATTGAATTCATCTTTGGACTCTCCTTTCCTCCTGCAAATTTCAGAACCCTACCTCAATAATTACGTGAGATACGGGGGTACTCCCATGAGAAGTGGGACACATTTTTTTTTCTGAATTGAAAATTTCCTAGAAAAACTATAAAGAGTTAGTGAATTGGGCGTCAGTAGTTAAACAATGCGGTTTGTAGGGAATTTTGGCAGTTGGCCCACCTAATGGAAACCTATTACATTCATTATGACGTATAACGTTGAGTTCACTTAATAATAATTTTATTTAATTAAAAAAAGATACTCAAACCGTATAGGATTTGAACTTTGGATCTCTGGGTTGGCAAGTCGACACGTTACCAAGTGGCTATGGGGGGTCCAATTTATCATCGTGCAAGTGTGGGTACGACTCAACTTGTCTCCCTGTTTTCGAGAGATATTGTTTGGAGGGCCATGAGTATGGATATTCGACATATGGATATTTGGGGGGGTTCATTTTGCTTCATTGGGCCAATATAAGCAATTTGAATAAATATATTAGGCTTATGGATGAGTTTCAGTAAATATTTCTATGTTCTACATAGATTTGATTTTACGGTACTACTAGTGTCCTCACTCGGATGTGAGTGGAAACTGTTTGCTATGCTTACCTTCTCCTATTACAGAGGTCTTTTTGAATAATCTACTCGTATGTGTTACGCTTCAACCTAATTCCGCGAGGTGTCGCTACTGATACTGTTTTCAATATTTAATATGTTTTGCTAGTCTATACGGCCGTTTTTTTGTGTTGCTAAAGTATTTATCTCCACTATTTTGACACCCTAACCATAAAATATGTTTCGTTCCTCTCATGGGCTATTATCAGAATTCAAAATCAATACCTATATTTGGCTTATGATGGGTAATATATAAGATATTTCTGAAAGTAATTCAACTTGCATGATTATCAATTTTTCTCAAATAATATACATAGTCTGTTATACATTCCTTTTGAAGATTTGAATAATAATAATTATAATAATAATATAAGTTCATTCAAAAACGTTTTCAAAATATACATTGGAACAACAGATATTCATATTGAATGAAGAATCCTACGAATCGTTTCCAAATGAGCAATATCTATTCAAAGTTGAATCAGATTAGGAAGTCAATGACAAAAGAGAATGTGGTTTGTACGATTGGTGAATGTCTGAACAATCACGAGAATATGGAAGGTGATATGAACAGTATATATATAGAGAGAAATAACGTTCACAAATCGAGAACTACTATCAGAGTATCTATCTGAGTGTCAGCAGTAACAATCAAAGGTGAGTTATTCTCTATTAATAATATCATTTCTCCTATCATTTTCCTTGTTCCACTATTCCACAAATACTATTGCACAGGACAAGTAAATTATATTTCGCCGCCGAATCATCTTTCAAAAGAAGATGATTCCTCTGATATCAACAATTCCACAACCAAAACCTCTAACAAAGAACCTCTGGAGTAAAACAAATAAATTCTATTATGTGTGTGTGTTTTTTTTATAGATGGATCTTAATGCAATGAATTCAATCTTTCTTCTAGAAACTGATAAAGCAGTTACAAAGCTGACAGATTCGGTTGTGGGTGAATCAAATACAATATATTCAGCTAAATTAGTGAAAACTAAATATGGGAAGACGGTCATACTATAATTAGAGAAGAACATAGTGTTCCTGCCCCAACGAGTTACCCAGGAGTACAAGCCAAATATTCAATACTTCACAGCGGGAAAGTATGCTGTAATATTCAGGGGGACCAAGAACGTTGGAAAGCTCCATCCTGCCACATATTTCGAAATAATCAAATTGAAATAAATTTTGGAGGTGAGTTACTTTTTTTATAAATAATTAGTGATACATTATGGATGAATTCAGAGGAACAATGTCAAAAATTGATGAAACGCTTAAATTGATCGAAGGTAATTCCGCTGAAAGGAGTTCAATCAAAGCAATCAATCAACATATGAAAAAGTGTAATGAAGCTTTGGATAAATTGAAACTCAAAGTTGGACAGAAAAGTAAAATAATTTCAAAAATTGGACAATTGAAACGATTAAACTGTTTAATTAAATTAAAAAATAAAAATGAGAGGTCGAGGAAGGAGCGTAAGGTTTATTGGGAGGATGTCAATTCTTGTTTCAATAACAGAGTAAAGACAGGAGTCATCATCAATGTAAAGCATATAGAAATAAAAGCATTATTTGCTGATGGATTTCATTTGTTTAAAAAAATTATCAACAAAATTCTAAAGGAAATGCCAGCTTTGAAAGTGAATACCTGTTTTTGGGGTGATTTTGTGAAAAAATCAAATAATTAGTCAAAAATATTTCATTTCACCAAATGCAGTTTCAGATCGAGGGACGGATCTCGTTGTGTGGTATCAAGAACATGTTGATCACATTTTAAATAAATTGTCTGAGTTTTCTGAAGGAAAGAGCGGTTGGGCATTACAAAAAAATCTATTGTTGGAAGTTGCAATAAACAAATATGAAATTGGTAATAGAACATCTTTTATTAAAATACCATTAGAAATTTCAAGAAAGAAAGCATGTATCAACATTCAGAATGATGATGAAGCATGCTTCTTCTGGAGTATAGTTAGTGCTTTATATCCACCCACAGGAGATAATCGCTATACAACTTCCTATCCGCATTACAATCTAGTATTGAATACTGAAGGTTCAGAAATACCAATGAAACTGAATCATATAAATAAATTTGAGAAATTGAATAATATATCTGTGAACGTTTATGCGTTGGAATTGAATCTTTCCACCAAAGGTTCATCTTATGTGGTAGTACCCGTGAGTCTCGCTAAAAGTAAATTAGAACGTCATGTCAATTTGCTATTAATACAAAACTATTATTTTCCCAAACTGAATGATTATACAGCACCAATGCCAGATGACAATGACGAAACTGAAATAAAGTTTCACTATTATTGGATAAAAAATTAGTCGCGTCTGATATCGACGCAAGTTAGCAAAACGAAACGAAAAATTCATTTATGTGAGCGTTGCTTGAATTATTTCTATAGTGAGGAAAAATTGAAAACTCATTATGTATTGTGCGAGAAAAAGAACGATTGCAGAATATCATTCCCAAAGTATGACTTTGTAGAATTTAGGAATCATGTTTACAGGTAGAAAGTACCTTTTGTAATCTATCTTGATATTGAATCCATTCAAGAACCGTGTAATTCAAGATTATCACAAACAACTACGAAATATTAACTACACAAGGCATTTTCGGTAGGTTATCACCTTAAGTGTTGTTATGATGATTCAATTTCTCATTTCAATAGTTATGAGGGTGAAGATTGCATGGAATGGTTCTCAGGTGAGATTAAACGAATTGCGAAGTCCGTAGAGAACAAAATACTAGATATTGTACCCATGATAGAAAAACCGAATGAAAACGGAAATTTCAGAACTTTTCACATTTGTGAAAAAATATTTGAATCGAATGACGTCATCGTGAGAGATCATGATCTATTTATTGGTCAGTTCCGTGGATTTGCGCATCAGAACTGCAATTTAATTTTCAAGAAATTGTTTGTTTTACCAGTTATATGTCATAATATGTCAAATTATGATGCACACTTCATTATTAAAGACATGGCCAAACGAGGCTCTTTGGGTGTGCTCCCATTGAACAAGGAGAAATATATTTCTTTCACTCTCAATGACAATGACAGTAAGATGAAACTTAGATTTATCGATTCTTTCAGATTCATGGGTGCGAGTCTTGATGAACTCGTATCCACTTTATGCATGGATAATCTTCAAGATTTGAAGCGAGAGTTCAAAGAGTTGGATGATGAAACATTCAAACTATTGACTAGAAAAGGGGTATTTCCCTATGATTATTTAGATAATGTAGATGAATTGAAAGATACTCAACTGCCACCCATTAAAAAATTCTATAACAAATTGAGTGATGTAGAATTGTGTGAAGAAGACTACATGCATGCACAAAATGTATGAAATGCATTCAAAATGAAAACTCTAAGAGATTATAGTGGCTTGAATATGAAAACTGATATTTTGCTACTTGCAGATGTCATGGAGAGTTTTAGGGAAACTGCATCTAATACTTATGGTTTAGATCTCGCTTGGTATTATACAATGCCAGGATATACCTGGGATGCTATGTTAAAATATGCAAAATGCAAATTACAAATTTTGAAGGATGTTGATATGATATTATTTATATAAAAGGCGATTAGAGGTGGAATTTCGGTTTGTAGCAGTCAATTTTCAGAGGCTTATAACAAATACATGCCCAACTATGATCTCTCAAAACCTTCCAAAACACTTTTGTTTCTCGATGTGAACAACTTATACGGTTGGGCTATGTCTCAACCATTACCATTTGGAGGCTTCAAATGGGTTGATACAAATATTGATGTAACAATGATTCAGGATGATACATCGATGGGGTTCATTTTACAAGTTGATTTGGAATATCCCAAAAACTCACATGATTCACACCAAGAATTTTCATTCTGTGCAGATCATTCCGTTCCTCCAACATCAAAATTAACAAAATTGATAGCTGATGTGCATGATAAAAAAGGGTATATTTTGCATTACAGAAATCTGGAACAAGCATTGGCAAACGGTCTGATTCTAACTAAAATACATAAAGTGTTGGAGTTTGAGCAGTCTGAGTGGTTACGGCTATATATAGAACTCAATACTCGTTTAAGGGTTTCAGCTACGACTAACTTTGAAAAAAATCAATATGAATTAGCTAATAATGCTGTTTTTGGGAAAACAATGAAGAATATGAGACTACATAGAGTCGTTAAATTTGTTAAATTAATATGAAGGTTGTTATGGAGCTAAAAATTTGATTGCTAGTCCGCGATTCCATAGTAGATCAATTTTTGATGAAGATTTCATGGCAATTGGATTAAGGAAAGGTGAATTGATCTTCAATAAACCTCTTTACATTGGTATGGCTATCTTGGACATTTCTAAACTTTGTATATATGATTTCCATTATAATTTTATGTTACCTATAGTCGGATCAGACAGTTGCAAGTTGATGTACACAGACACAGATAGCTCCTTTTACGAATTGACTTGTGCCGATGTATATAAAGATGTAATTAAAAAACATATCGATAAATTTGATACCTCTGATTATGAAAAATAATGAGTACAATATTCCATTAGTGAATAAAAAAATACCGGGAAAAATGAAAGATGAGACAAACGGAAGAATAATTACACATTTTGCTGGCCTTCGTTCAAAAATGTATACTTTGCAAAAGAATCTTTTTCAGGGTGATTTGGTGTGTGTGGGTTTCTGGTTCAGGATGACGAAAAAAGGCAGACTGTGGGTTCGTGATTTATTCAAGTACTCCGTTTTACATAAAAAGGGAAACCGTTTTGGAGAATCTACAAAAATAAATTTTACCTGAATATTTCCACAAAAGAATATTTCAATACTCAAGGCGAACACACGGTACATCAACCATGTGGAAACGAACAATGTATTTTACACTTCCTACATAAGACTTACCTACAAAAATAAATTGCGGGCACGAACAACGAGGGAAACTCGTGTTTTATTTCCCAGGCAGTTTTACCTTTATTGATTTCCTTGCCGATTTTCCACTATTTAATTCAATAACAATAAACTTCTCACATATCTTTCGAAGCTACTAAATGAGGAAGATAACGAATTCCCACTTTTTACTGGAGTCACAAAAACCGGTGGTACCGAGAGGGTAAGGTAGCGACATCCTACGGCGCATCGGCGAACCCGTAATGTTTCAGCGACCCACGCGACACAGGGTACTAGCATGGCTAGCCATGCTGGACGCTGTACTTAAACTTCCCGCACGCTGAGTTCACTCCATTTGATCCGCTACATCTGTCTCTCCTCAAATCTGAACGCCTGTGACGTAAACAACGTCATCAGTGTTCAATCAAAAACCCGACAAAAAAAATTATGTTAATTAAAATAAATGACAAAAACTTTAATAATATACTGTCACGCAACAACCGAGAACCCTCGGGAACCTGAACGCGAACGTCACATAATAACACGATAATCCCTCCTTGACAATAAGGGAAAATAACCCCGAGGGCTGCTAAGAATGTCAACAAGGTAAGTGGTAATATTTTAAATGGCTTGCATGAAACATCCCCCTTTCTTTTTTTTTGTCTACGTCTTCCAGGATATACGTGTTTTCCCTAATAGATTTCTTTATACGGTAAGGCCCCTCGAAAAGCAACAGGAGTTTCTTGGTTTCAGCCCGTACCGCCGAAGACTGATTATTCGCCTTCAGGAGTACTAGGTCTCCCTGGTTATATGCTACATACGGTCGACCAGGATGGGACAACGCCCTTCGCTCTGCCTTTGATTTTAACGTTGCTTTCGCCAAAATGAGTTTTTCTTGGTGGCTAAACTCTGGGGAGATTGGAGGCGCCAAGAAATTAGGTAATAGTCGGGCACGGGCTTTTCCAAACTCAAGTTCCTCGGGCGTGAACCCGGTGGACTCATGGACGACTGAGTTTAGGAATTTTCCAAACTGCTTGATGTCAACGGCCCACTTACTATGATTTTCGTGACAGTAGGTTCGCAATATACGGGCGATTTCTCGCATACAACGTTCCGCTGGGTTCGCGCAAGCATGTCTCACAGATATATACGTGAGCTTCACCCCCAACCCCTCTATCGTCTTCTTCAAAGCCTAAGAGGTAAACTGAGTGGCATTATCCGAAAGTATGCGGTCTTGACGACCATGTAAGGGAAAATAATCCCTCACCAGCCTGTTTAACATAGCCTGGGTAGTGGCCTTCTTCAGCGGGTATAAAGTGATATACTTGGTGAAGACATTGAAGACCACAAAAATATAGCAGACCCCCCCACGCGACTTGATTAACGGCCCTAAGACGTCTATGGCAATCAGATCGTTTTTTGATTTCGGGACAATCGAAAACTGTGCAGGGTCCGGCAACTTCGAAATTTTTGCTTTTTGGCATATGTCACAACTACGGACGTATTTTTTTATAGTGCGCAACATATTCACAAAATATGCTTCATCTCTCAAAGCAAGATAGGATTTAAAAACCCCAAAGTGCCCGTAGGTTTTATGGAAAGCCAACACAATATCCTTGACGAGTTTTTCGGATACACATAACACCATGGAATTCTTGTGGGAGCCTCTTTTATATAGGACATTCTTATGTAACTTATGTAAGACAAATCGACTACACAAACTCATATCCGCATTAGTTTTAAGGCGCTCAATTATTTTAGACCACTTTTGATCTTCTAGCTGATGAACTTGTATATTTTTCATGTTTTCTATTACGGGGTTGGTAGTTCTAGGAGTGGCAGAATATGGAATCGCTTATCAACTGGAGTGGGCAGCCTAACACATGCGAAACGAGACAGCGAATCTACCACAAAATTTTCTATTCCAGGGACGATTTTGAAGTTGAATTCCTGAAGTGCTAGTGCCCAACGAGTGATACGCGGTGATAACAGTCGGCAAGTGTTTAAATAGGTAAGGGTCCTGCTATCCGTATGCAAAGTAAATTCCCTAGCTAACAGGTAGGCACGCCAGCGCTGGAGGCACCACAAAGCTGCAAGGACTTCTTTTTCGTTTGAATGGTAGTGCCTCTCACGCTCCAAAAGAAGCCGGCTGGCCCAGGCAACGACCCTCTTCTCGCCATTTACGATTCGATATAGCTGCCCTGCAACCCCAACATCACTAGCATCAGTAGCTACATGCCATGGAAACAAGACATTAGGGTGGTACAGGAGTGTTGCCTCCTGGAATTCATGCTTCAACATCTGGAAGGCCTCCTGCTGCTGTGTACCCCAATCTCACCGTTGTTTTTTCCTCAGCAGCTGGGTCAACGGCTCAGACAACTCTGCGAATTTTGGCATGAAGCACCGGTCATAATTACACAAACCAATGAATTTTTGGACTTCCTTCACATTTTGCGGCGCCTTGTAGTCCACAATGGCTTGCACTCTTCCTGGATCCGGGAAGATGCCCTCGGGGGTGATTTTATATTCCAAAAAGTCGATATTTTCCTGAAAAAAACGGCATTTCGACTGCTTGATTGTAAGACCTGCTTCCGCCAGCCTCCCGAATACCTGCTCCAGGTGGGGTCCATATACATCATCAGAACGTATCGACACAGACCGTCGATTAGTAGGAATTCATTTGACTAGAATAGTAAGAAATCAGAATAGCAAATCATCAGAACCATATTTCAGCGACTGCAATATGTACAACCCGTAATTTGTCGAACCGTACTTTGACAGACTGCATTATGTCAGAATGCATAAATCACAATAGTATATCGAAAGACTGCCATATATTCAGAAGTGTACTTTGCCAAACCAGTAAATAAAATACTCTCCATGTCGTCAGAATCATGAGAATATATAATCGTAAAGTCATAGAACCGTAAAAGCACAGACTGTAATTCAGCGACCCTTACTCTGTAGACCACCATTTCATCAGAATGAACATTCCCGACCAGCAAACTGGCAGAATTGTGATGTACAGAATCTGAAAATGGCAGAATGCGAAAAGTTCATACCCGTAAAAAGACAGACTGTCGAATTGTGATACCCGTAAAATGAAAGATCCGTACAATGACAGACTCGTAAAAGCACAGACTGCCAATACTCTAGATCCGTAAAATGCAAGAACCGTACATCGACAGACTCATAATTCATCGGACTACCGGAATTTCCGATCCATAATTCATCAAAACCGTAAAACGACAGACTCGTAAAACAGCAGAATCGTAAAATGACAGACTCGTACAATGGCAGAATCGTGCAGCTACCAAACCCGTAAATTTCCAGAATTTTCTGGATTAAGACCCGTGAAATAGCAGAACCGTAAAATGGCAGAACCGTACATTAGCAGACCCGTAAAACATCAGAACCGTACATCGACAGACCGTCAATATACCAGAATGTGTGAGACGCGTGGAGACTCGGAACAAGCGGTAGCGCATTGTTGCCAAGTTGAATCGATAGAAATTCCTTGCTATACCTACTCAAATCTGATTCAAACTGTTTTATGAAGAATTCTAGAGGGCTGTGATAGGTTCGTACATTGTAGTATTTGTGTTTGATAATCTGTTTGATCCGAATCAGGAAGATATTGACATGATAATTTGATTGTATCAAGATAAAGAAGTATATATCATTCTTTTTGTTGAAAAATTATATAACAAAACATCAGACATGTGAATATAACGATGTTTTCAATGTATAATAGGTGAATCTATTCTAGGAGATTCTATAAGGCAGAAATGGAATCATTGTATGTCCATTTCTGAACATATGAATATTGGGGAAAAACATCAAACTTTCAAACTTTTCTATAGTCATGGTCTGAGATTCGGATCAGAGTGTATACCTTTCAATTTGATTCTCCAATTAAGTAGTAGATGATATAAATGAAGAACTTGTAGCATTTGTATATCGCTATTTCGTTTCGGGAAACCTACTCCCCAAGAGTTTTCGAATCTAGTGATTCCTTATTGTCAATTGTGCTCAAATCCCTCACATGACTTCAGTTATAGATTATATACAGGGTGTCCCAAAATTGCTCTACTTGAAGTAGAGGTCAAAATAAGTTGATTGGACCCAATTCGTTTATATACCAAAATCTTCCGTTCGTCAATGGGGTACTTTGTATGTGATCAATGAGGTACTTTGTACGTGATCAATTTCATTTGTGTTTCGGATATCATAATGACTTCATTCATCTTCCATGAAATGTCGAATCTCAAGCAATGGCGGCTCGAAATACCGCCTGTTGGTTGATCGAGGAGGTGTTACATACATTTTACTTGATTATTTGAGATTCTCCCTTCTCGCTTTTACAAAATAATAATATGAGCATAATTTCAATATACAGTGTGGTTATTTAAGTGTGCAACATATAGGAATCTTCTTAATGAATTGCATGTTCGATCATCATTTCAAGTGCACTCAGAATAGTTGCATGTCAAACAGCATACAGGGTAGGTAAAAAGATATAAAAAGTGCTCAGGAGTAAAGTACCCGTATTTCAAAAAATTCAGCAGAATGTTATTGAGAAAAGTTGTTCACAATTAAAATTCATACCTAAATACCAGAACATGGCTTCCTAAGACATTCTTCAGTTCTTCAATTCCTTTCGTTTAAATTCCCATTTTTTTTTTTCAAATTCGAGCATATTTTTGCATTCAACTTGGATTACAATTCTCATAGGAAATCACAAACTTCATGTTTGTTGCAACGATATTCAGCTCAACTTTGAAATTTTGCGAACCCTATTTTCAACAAGGTAAAACATCATTAATGATAATAGGCATATTCAAAAACCTTCATTTGATGTGAACATTTTGTATTTGAAATGTTTATGAAAAAGCTGAAAAAATTGATCGACAACCATGATATCTTTTGAAAAATCACGGACCCCCATCAAGGAACAGAACAAATGAGGGTTGACAGTAAATATCGAGGCAGTTTGGTGACATACTCCTTATCTAATGATGTTTTACCTTGTTGAAAATATGGTTTGCGAAATCTCAAAATCAAGCTGTATATCGTTGCAACAAACATCAAGTTTGTGATTCCCTGAAAAAATAAAATCCAAGTTGATTGCACAAAAGTGCATTAATTTCAACAAAAGTATGATCAACTGATTTTGTTATGATCAAATTATGAAAGTGTTCAGGGTGAATATAAAAAAAATACAAATTGGGAAGTTATTAATGGAACAAATCGAAACACTAAAATATGTCTTAGGAGGCCATGTTTGGGTATTCAGGAAAAACTTTCAATTGTAAAGAACTTTTTTTCATAACAGTTTGCTGAATTTTCTGAAATAAGGGTACTTTACTCCTGAGCATTTTTTATATTTTTTGACCTACCCTGTATGCTGTTTGACTGTATTTTGGTTGTGCAATTCATCAAAAAAATTTCCATATGTTGCACACTGTACAAGTACAGAGGATTTGCCCCAAAATTTTACTGAAATTCTAATGGCACTCTGTATGAATGATTTTACGTAAGTCGATAGAGCGAAAAAATACCTTTCAAATGACATTTGTTTTCAAAATGGCGGATCATGCAGGAACCTTCTTGTCTGCAATCATCATGGACACATTGTGACGTCATCCGTCGAATTTTTGGCAAGCATCCTTATAAAATTAAAAATTTACGAAGCACTTGGATTAGTTATTGATGGAACATATTTTTCAACGCTTGAAGCGCACGAAAGGAAATCCCTATGATAATTTGGTTTTATTAAGTCATCATTTCAAAAAAATTTTTTAGTCTCAAATTCCCCCAAGAATGTGAAATAGGAATGGTACTTTATTCAAGGAAAGTTCAGTATAAAGAGGTCATTATGTTGTTTTTATAGGAATATTGAGGAATGTTAAATGAAAAAGTTGTTTGAAACCACCCAAACTTTTATTTTGTGTAGTTGTTTTATATACAGTGTCATTCGTTTTTTCGGGTAGGCTAATAGCTTTGTGTTTTTTTTTTCGATGGAACACCCTGAATTCAGCTTTTCATGAAGATTTCGAGAATTCAATAGTTGATAGGATGTTCCATTCAAGAAATTGTCTATTATAAATGTGGGAATTGAGAATGAAAATCAACCTGTTTCAGGATATCCCTTGGAAATATTGAGTTTGGCTCGAAATTCTTTTTTATTCAATTTGGCATGTGATGTGGAACTTTTCAAAACTACGGAAATATTGAAACTTCTCACTTTTCGTATAACCTGTGGTGTAAAGTGAAATATAACATAACTGGTTTAACTGGTGATGAAATATTATTCACTACCAGCACCAGTTACGTTATTGAATATGTGGTTGGACGAAAAGAATAATGTATTTCAAGCTGCTTTCTCAATATCAGTTGGAAAAACTGAACTTGAATCAGCCATTTTTCACTGACGGAAGTATCGAACGAGTCTTTTTCGTGAATTTGGTCACTAATTTGCGACCATATTATCTTATGACGGATACTTCGAAGTGACGGGCGGAGTCGACTTGCCTATACTCAATTTTTGTACATAATCGGTAGAATTCATGTAGAAATGATGGTCATTATATTATCTGTTCGAGCGAAAATTTCTAGCAAAATAAGAAAAAAAATCACACGTAATACGTTCGTTCGTCTCGCATAATCCCGTCGTCAAACAAAATGACGCGTTTCCTAACTGGTTACGTATAAAGCACTGTACATTTCACACTTTGTCGACCATCTCCATATCAACGAAGTTCCTCAGTGATGAAAAATGCGATAATGACTAATTGAAATTTTATCTCATAGAGAATGTCACTCAGAAACTAGTGGCGCACTCATTTTTTTTTTCGGGGTAAGTATATGATTTTGGAGATAAGTACGCATCAAACTTATTATTTTCTCAGTAGAACACCCTGTATTTCATCCGCTCATCGAATTCCTTGTTTTCTTTCCTTTCGAATTATGTATAATGTTATGAATATAAAATTTTCAAAGATTCTCCAAAATCAATGAAGCATGGACTTTCATAGTGATATAGATTTTTTAAATAAAAAAGTTCCACTTGAACTTTTGATTTCACCATGTAGAGAAAAAAACAATTCCAACACTGAATAACTAACACAAAACAAAATGTAGGTACCTAATAGCAATGAATAAATAGTAATAAGAAGTATACATAATGTTGAATAAGCAGCTGTTTCAATATTTACTAAAACAATTGAATTTCGAAATCATTCAGTAACTTATTCATTGAATTATTCGAATTGATGTCCCTTTTCTCTATCACACATTTGACACAATTCCTCAACAGGTACAGGTACACTGGTATGCAGAAATCATGTCGCAGTTGGACGGTGTAACCGCTTTTATTGTAGCGGTGATTTAGAGCGCTTACATCGTCCAACTGCGACATGTTTTCTGAATACGAGTGTACGTCTTAATACACAAGGAAGCACAACAGTCTTGAAGAAATTCGTGCAAAATGGTGTAACAACAGAGGTTGTTTTTTAGGAATTACAAAGATATCCTTCAATGATTTTTGATGCGTCTTCAGGTTAGGTGTGTCAATTGTGTCAATTGTGGCAATTGTGTGGAAAACTGGGCAACAATCAAGTTACTGTATAATTTCGAAATTCAACTGTTTCGGTTAATATTCAATCAGGTACTTCTTTCACATCATGAATTTATTCTTATTACTATTTATTTGTTGCTATTCGGTACGCCTAGGTACGTTTTGTGTTCTGTTAGGTAATTAGTGTCAGTATATCGTTTCTGTCCTCATCAAAAAAATATCAGAAGTAATATTCCTCCAATCAGACTTTTTCATATAAAAAATCAATAGTCCACTATTGAAATACAATGTTTGAGTGATTTTTGAGCATCTTTGAATTTATCTATACAATATATATCATTTTGAAGGAGAAAAGAGGAATTTAATGAGCTAATAAATTGAAAAAATCATAAGTTTGAGTTGAATCTCCAAAACCATACTGCGAAAAAAGAATTGAGTACGACATTGGAATCTGAATGATATTCTTCATGAAAAAAGATTTGAAAAACTCCGTAAATATAGAGGGTGTCCAAAATGTGAAATAAGTTATAGGCAAAATCTGAGTTTCACAAAAAAGAGGCACAGAACCGCAAAAACCGCAAGGTTCCATGTTCCACAACAACAGAGATACCTCAGATGTCTGAACCAAAATGCAATACACTGTACAAGGTGATTCAAACTCCCCGCTCTCGGCTCATAACAAGGAAAGGAAAACTGCAGATGGAAATCGCTCAGAGGGGATATATTCATCCTTATTTGAAAATATCTCAGCTCCTTTCAAAATGGCGGAAATGACGTCTGCAAAATTATTTTTTCCACAGAGTCCCAATTTTTCCTCATATTCTGAAAAAACATATATTCTTTTAAACATCTTCCATCGTGAAACTTTCTTTCTTTCTTCATTAAGTATGATAGCTATGATGTGATATATGATTGGCATTTTTAAATAAACTTCAACTGACCCCGCCGTGATAAAAATCAAGTCGACCGGAAAACAAATAGTAAGTAATTTGATATATTTTGCATTCATCATTTAGAACCGATTAAAGCTGAAACCAGCTGACTCGATTTTTGATTACGGCAGGGTCAGTTGATATTCATTCGAAAATATTCTTTGCATAAAGTCACAATTTTTTTCTCATGTTCTGAAAGAAAATATTTCATTCAACAACTTTCAGAAAGAAAAAATTTTCTCCTATCATCATTTGGTTGATAGCTATCGGGACTTTGATGTTAGCAGTTTTGAATAAATCTTAACTGACCCCGTTGTAATGAAAATCAAGGCAAATCGTTTTGCAAGCAATATGGATTGGGATACATTTTGCATTCATATTTGAACCGATTGAAACGTAAACCTGGCGACTTGTTACGGCAGGGTCAGTTGAGATTTATTTAAAATACCAAAGATTATTGAAATGGAAATACTAAATCCAGAGTCCCACGGCTTTTAACCAAATGGAGATAGGAGAAACTTGTCATGATGAAAGTTGTTAAAAAAATATGTTCTTTCGGAATATGAGGAAAAAATAGTGGCTTCGTGAAAAAAAAAATTATCTGACGCTATCTCGGGGAAAGTTGAAATATATTTGAATACGAGAACATATACTTTACACGACACATCCATTCTAATCCTCCCTGTCGTATTTGCATTTGCAGTTTTCCTTTTCCTGTTATGAGCCAAGGGCGGAAAGTTTGAATCACCCTGTACATAATGGTTTCATGCTCACATAGGTCATCTTTTGATCAGAAAATCATTCCGGACATATAAGTATTATTCAGTGTTGCGCCTCAGCGCTACAGGGGCTAAGTTTTCCTCCCATAATTTTTTTATGCACTGTTATGCACATAAGAGCAGGGTACCTAATTTCAATCTTTCATTTGAGGAACTTGGTAGCACTTTCAATATTTGAGGGATCAAAAGTTAATACTGGCGTTTTTTCTCAAACGCTATAACAATAATGCTTTCGAAGCAATATGATAACCACGGCCTTTCATTATTTTCTTGCATATTTAATCAATTTTTTCACTCCTCAGGTGCATAATAGTTATTAATACACCAAGGTAGTGAAGAATATTAGTATTACCCAGGGACAGCAATACATTACAATCATTACATTTTTGTGGAAATGAGATATGAACCTATTGCTACTATGAAAGCACTTCTTTTCAATTTAAAAAAAATCTAGTAGTAAATACCTATAACAGATTCAAATGCCAACAGAACAGTGAGTTCGGGTTATTATATCAGAGGTGATGGCTATGTCTTTATTGACTAGTGGTTATAAAATGACGAAAACTACCTTGGCAGTAAAAGTACACTTCACGCCTCGGGAAGGAGTAAATAATGGTAGGTTTTATAGCTAGTGGTGGAAAAAATAGTATATATACCACGGGACTGATATTAGGATAATAAGGAATACGAACAAACTGAAAGAAGATCGTAGACCGATGACATTCGATATTCTCTGGTTCTTTCAATACGTGTATGAATGAAGGTAGGTGTACCAGATTTGTACCTGTTCAGTTTCTAAAATCAATGAATATGTTTTCCATTTAAATTTTTTGACTCATGATTTTGGTGAAAATAATCACTTATTCGAAGGGTAGGAGAAAATCCAATTCTCATTTGACCTTGAATAAGGAAAAAAATCGCCTACGGCACTCTCCTTATTTATTATATCACTCAATACTGAATGAAATCTTTTTTTTATTTTCGAAATCTATAGCCGGCCTACTCCGGTCGAGTTATCAACTTTTCGCATCGGGATCAAAAGTACTACAATTTTGGTTTCATCCAATTTCTCGAAATCCTTGTTCAATTCTGTTGAAAAAACGAGTGACACCTTGTTTTGAAGAATGTTTGAAAAAGGAAGAATACCATGAAAATATTAGGTACATTTTCACATTCACGTTTCTGGAGCAAATTCTTCCGTATTCAACATAAAAATGGAACATGTTTTAGTACGGCAGACGGTGCGGTCTATCGTTCAATAACCCAATCATGGGGTATAACTTAATTGAACATCAAGGACATTTTTTGTCATCATCATCCACATATATAATGAGAAATTACGACATCGCCTCATGGTCGAGAGATTTTCTACAGGGAAAAATGTACGAAGATCGTGTTTTTCAATATGTCTGAAAAATAGCAGTCTAACAATAATGGGGATGAAGCTAAAAAAACATATGAGGGCTCATTTTGTAGCCTGAAGTATAACCAATCGAATGGTGTATTGACAATTCATATTTTATTATCCGAATATCTAAAAATTTCACCACTTTCAAAAACTATCCTATATAATTTTTCAATATTTCATTAATCTTCAACAAGCAAGAACTCGATTATTTTCCAAATGAACTACATCATATTTTCCCATCAAAAACTGCGTAATTTTATGAGGAACATTTCATCTCGATCAATGGTATGGATATTCCTAACAGTTTTTGTTCTGCAATTGAATTTTTAGGACAGCGCACCACAGTCGAGGCGTTTCGTCGGAGCAAAACAAAAATGTAAAAATCATAAACCATTCTAAGCGTAACGATCGATGAAACTTTCACTCGTCGCGCGCTTAGACCGTTTTCTTCATTAAAATATGCTCATTTTGTCGAAATGTAAGATATGGTGAGCAATTTATATTTAACTAGATATCTTCGAATGTATAGTTGATTGTCACAAATGCAAATTAGGCGGTTTTTACAAGAAACATCTTACAGAAAAGTAAACAATGTATATTTATTGATGGTCTTCGTCATCGGATTTTTCAATATTCTTACAATGAGCGTTACATTTACATTCAGTACAACAAAATACATCCCCTGTTTTGCAAATGCACTTCTGTGTTGAACATGTTTTTTCTGTACGCAGTAAATTCATACACCCAAATGGTCTACTGGTTAGCGCTGTCGACATTCAGTCTGAAGGTCCATTGTTCGAATCGCTGTGAACTCGAACTTTTTTTTGCAATTTTTTTGTTTTTTTACTTCATTCTGGTTTTCCTTTTTCATAAAATATTTGAAGTCAAATAGGTTAGTGCGTTTAGGATAAACAGTCTCATTTTATTCAATTTTGTTGAAGAACTCAACTTTTGAAATATATTATTAATCAATGTGTTTCTACACTCCATTCGGTTTTCCTTCCACAAAAATATTGCAGTCAGGGATAGGTTAGTTCGTTAAGGATAAGTAGTTCCTGAGTTTTGCCTAAGTACTTCGAAGATGAGATATTACGGTCGGCGTGGTTTGTGCTAGCGTACAGTATATTTAATAAAATCGCAGCCAGGAAAGTAGTTGTTTTCTGTCGAATAAACTGAGAAGGAATTGATGATTTCATCACATACCGAATGCGAATTCTCTATGTATTTCCTTATATCTAAATAAACAGGTGCGGAAAAGTATGACTTTCGGCATTTGTTAGGTTGTGGGGATCAGCCGGGGTAGTTAACTAATAAGGCCTGATAAGTTTATCAACTTCAATCGTCAGAAAAAACCTGTCAGAATTGACAACAAATCATAACCTGACAACCTATCTCAAAATACTGAGTGAACGGTGTTCCTCTTGCATATAGTCTATAAAGCCGATCGAGACATCGCCACAGTACCCCCCTTCCAGTGATTGGCAATCACGAAATCCCTGCTTGCAGACGGTCGGGGGCGCGAAATATCCTTCCTGAGCGCGAGGATTGTGTGCGTCCTGTTTTGAATGGTTCCTGAATAGGTGATGAAGTATCTTGCCTGATCTCCGGGCGACTCATCAACTTATCACCATGGGCATGGCGTGTGGTCATGCATGACGGTGGTCGAGTTTGATGTGAGTCATCTTCGGTTAACACATAGGCAGGCTTCAATCGGTCGATCGAGATCGTAACGTCTTTTCCGTTAATTCGTATTACGAAAGTTTTGTTTTGTCGGCTAATAACTTGAAAAGGTCCATCATATGGCTGCTGGAGAGGCTCCTTTACTCCGTCATGACGCACGAAGACGTAATCGGAGGTAGCCAGGTTCTTGAACACGAATGATCGCTTTTGGCCGTGTTGACTTCCTTGGACCGGACGGAGTTCTCGGAAATGTTCGCGTAATTCCTTCACAAATCCTCCAGCTTCTGTATTCACTGACAAATGAGAGACGAGGAATTCTCCTGGTAAACGGAGCGGTTCACCATAGACCAGCTCTGCAGAGGTAGCTTTCAAGTCTTCTTTCCAAGCTGCTCGAATCCCCATGAGAACGGTTGGTAGTGCCTCTGTCCAACGTAAATTTTGGTGGCATTTGATTGCTGATTTGAGTTGACGATGGAACCTCTCAACCATACCGTTTGCTTCTGGGTGGTAAGCAGTTGTTCGTAAATGGGACGTTCCTGTTAAGCGATTCAGTTGCTTAAACAGTTGAGATTCAAACTGCCTTCCTTGGTCGGTGGTAATGCGTAGTGGTGTGCCAAATCGAGTAATCCAGCCTCCGTAGAATGCCCTGGCAACAGTTTCGGCCTCTTGGTTCTCCATCGGAAAGGCTTCAGGCCACCTAGTGAAACGGTCCACACAGGTGAGGCAATATCTGCATCCTTCGGAAGTTGGCATTATCACAATGTCGATATGCACATGTTCGAATCTGGCTGATGGTGCTGTGAATGAACCTCGTGGTGCCGAAACATGTCGTGAGACTTTGTTCCGCTGACATTGGATGCAGCTGCGGGCCCACTTTCTGCAGTCGGAATTGATGGACGGCCAGACGTACCGTTGCGTCACAAGTTTGACGGTCGCGTTGATTCCAGGATGTGCCAACCGGTGCACCTGATTGAACACTGCTTGGCGAAACTGTTTTGTGACGAATGGTCGTGGTTTTGGCGTTGAAATATCGCAGAAAATGGTGACGTTTGTTCCAGGTATCAGAATTTGTCTAAGTTGTACTGGTACTGGTACTGGTACTGGTGGGGGACGTTTCCACGTCAGCAACTAGTCCCCAATGGGACCTTTTTGCCAACCCCAAGTGTTTTCAATGACTGATGTGGTTCGCTCAAGAGAGCTGGCTAACATCCTTTTCAGGCACCGCCCATCAGCTCTCTTTTTCAGAGGTTTTCAGCTGTGTTTTGTAGGCTAGTAATGTACTCACTACCATTTGCGCAGTGGCAGGCCTGCTAACTATCATCGTTAACCCCCGAGACCGAGGTCTACTTAAGCAGCTGGCCCGCTCTCACGCTCAGCTGGTAGTTTTCCGCACCCACCTACATACACGTAGGCTAGTAATGTACTCACTACCATATGCGCAGTGGCAGGCCTGCTAACTATCATCGTTAACCCCCGAGACCGAGGTCTACTTAAGCAGCTGGCCCGCTCTCACGCTCAGCTGGTAGTTTTTCCACACTCACCTACATACACCGTCCTACTTCTTCTCTGATGCTCACAACCACATCATCATATCTTTCTGCGTGTTCTGTGTAGGCTTTGTTACTAACTCCATGCGCCACTTTAGGAGCAGCACTGTTAATTGGAACGCAACAGCGAATCGTGCAGGACTATCCCCAGCCGATGCTCCGAAACTTTACAATATTTAATTCGTAAATAAAATATTGAAAAAAGTTCCTTGCCCGTGCTGGAAATCGAACCCACGACCTTGCGGTCGTGAGACGGACGCTCTTCCACTGCGCCAATCCCGGCCCTGTCTAAGTTGTAAGACACTCCCCTCTTGTGAATACACCTTTATTTCTTCGTCTGCTAGTTGATCTGCTGCCAGTGCTTCCAAATCTAGGAGCGTCCCAATTTCCTCGATTCGAGAAAGATTATCTGCAACTACGTTATCTTCTCCGGAAATATGACGTATATCTGTGCTGAACTGTCCAATGAAATCCAAATGTCGAAATTGACGTGGAGTGCACTTATCAGCTTTCTGGCGGAAGGCGAAAGTAATTGGCTTATGATCAGTATAGATGGTGAACGTTCTTGCTTCCACCATGTGCCTGAAGTATTTAATGGAGAGATATATCGCTAATAGTTCGCGATCATATGCACTGTATTTCTGTTCAGCTGGGCTGAACTTTTTAGAAAAGAATGCCAACGGTTCCCAATGACCACCAACAAGTTGCTGTAGTACTGCTCCAGCAGTGTGATCGGATGCATCACAGACGACGGCGAGGTGGCAGTTAGTCTTTGGGTGTGCCAGTGACGCTACTTCGGCAAGCTTATCTTTACATTTATGAAAAGCTGCTGTTGCTTCTGGTGTCCAGTTGACAGGTGCATTCCCTTTTGTTTTACCTTGCAAAAGTTCATTGAGCGGTGCTTGTGTCTCGGCTGCCTTGGGTATGAATCTCCTATAGAAATTAATCATTCCCAAAAATTTTCGCAGTTTTTTTACGGTGTCAGGTACTGGAAATGCCCTAATGGCATCAACTTTTTCTGGCAAAGGACGAGTACCCTCATTAGAAACAAGGTAGCCTAAAAACTTTACCTCTGACCTACCAAATGAGCATTTAGCAGGATTGACAACCACGCCGTAGGCTTTGAGGCGTTTGAAGAGTATATTTAGGTGATGTAGGTGCTCGTCTTTCGAAGTTGAGGCAATCAAGATGTCATCGATGTAGGCATAACAAAACTCCAGGCCATGTAACACTTCGTCGATGAAACGCTGGAAAGTCTGGGCTGCATTTCGCAAGCCAAATGACATGAAAGGGAACTCGTATAACCCAAATGGTGTGGTGATGGCTGTCTTCGGTATGTCCTCAGGCGCGACAGGAATCTGATTGTACGCACGAACTAAATCGATTGTGGAGAAAATAGTTTTTCCCCGGAGCGATTGTGCGAAATCTTGTATGTGCCGAACTGGATAGCGATCTGGGATGGTTCTCGCGTTGAGGCTGCGGTAATCTCCACATGGTCGCCACTCATCCTGAGATTTTGGCACCAGATGGAGCGGGGATGACCAACAACTTTCCGAAGGTCTAGCTATCCCAAGTCTCACCATTGCATCAAATTCTTTCCTAGCTACCCTGAATTTCTCTGGTGCAAGTCGTCTTGGTCTCTCGGCGACTGGTGCTCCAGGTGTTGTTCGAATGTGATGTTGCGTTGAATGATTTGGTATTCTCACAGTTCCGTAGGGACGAGTGATATCCGGAAATCGCTGCAAAAGTTCGTGAAAAGGTGAACTTCCTGATACCGTTTTAACCGATGGAATGCGACACCCTGTGATTATGCCCTGGCTGGTACGATTTGCGATCTGATCTACTAGTTTTCGATGTCGCACATCGACAAGTAACCCAAAATGTGCTAAGAAATCAACACCGATAATAGGCTTGGATACGTCGGCAATGACGAAACTCCAAGTGAAATCACGCTCTAGTCCAAGATTGAGCGTCATGGATATAGTGCCGTATGTTGCGATGATTGTCCCATTAGCTGCGGATAGTTCATAAGTCGTCTTTTCACGACGCCCTCGAACACGACTACGTGGGTACACGCACAAGTCAGCACCAGTATCGATGAGGAATTGAACTTTGGAATCGTGGTCTGTAACAAAAAGGCGGCGTGATGTAGGACAGTGTTCGCTTGCCGCCATCAGTGACTGCCCTGCTCGTTTCCCGAATGGTAGGTGCATGGTTGCTCGCACTTTCTTGCATCTGCACCAAATCGGAGATGGTACCAGCATAGACCTTTTCGTGTTGGTTCACGGCTTCGAAAGCGTGACATGACATGAGGATGGGTTACTGAGGTACGTGGATTTATAGCCCTATGGTTACCTTGGCCACGGATTTCTTTTCGAAGTGCTGCAATTTCCTGGCTCAAAGGCAAAGTAAGCTGCTGTATTTTCTCGTTCAACTGGGCTTCAATGTTTGCCGTGGCAGCCTCAGCGACGACTAGAGGCCTAGAGGGCAAGTATTCTGACATGGCATCGGCAAGTTCTGCGACCTTGTCCAGTTCTGTATCTTTTTGTGTAGCGAGGAATGCCTGCATGTTTTGAGGAAGTCTACCTATCCACAAAGTCCGTAGAATTTCGTCGGAGACGACCGAACCCCCAAGACTTCTGAGATGCCTGAGAAGTTGAGATGGTTTCCGGTCTCCCAACTCCTCGTGTTCGAATAAAAGGCGCGTTTTCTGGTCTTGGGTTGGACTCAGGCGTCTGATGAGTTCATGTTTCAACTTCTCGTGAGCTCCCGTCGCTGGCGGATTGATAATTATATCACGTACCTCCATCGCATATTTGGGGTCGAGTGCACCTAATATGTAACCAAACTTAGTTTCATCTGAAACGATACCAGAAACCTGAAAGCTTCGTTCTACCATGCAAAACCACATCTCTGGGTCTGTGGGACAGAATGGTGGGATTCTCACGGCGACTCGGTCGATTGAATGTCCCGATGCTTGTTGCACTTGCTGTTCACTGGGGTTTAACATCGTTGAAAGTATATAACAATAGGTAGGATCTTATCAGACGCTCGTGCGCTACCCACTCGATGATCACACTATTGCTTTCGCGCAGCGAGAATAAGTTGTGTCTTGGAATCTCACTCGCGATCACGTCGGGGTCACCAATTTGTGGGGATCAGCCGGGGTAGTTAACTAATAAGGCCTGATAAGTTTATCAACTTTAATCGTCAGAAAAAACCTGTCAGAATTGACAACAAATCATAACATGACAACCTATCTCAAAATACTGAGTGAACGGTGTTCCTCTTGCATATAGTCTATAAAGCCGATCGAGACATCGCCACAAGGTAAACTACATTTTCGTCTAAACTCGACAATGCGAAGATAAATTATTGTTTTATTGATTGTTCTATCTCAGATTCACAGAGGCTGTTCAGAAAACTGCTTAGGAACTGGTGATGGGTTCAGTTTTGACGAGTGGATATGGTCAATATCATGGAAAATCAGTCTTCAAGTTTTGAATGGTTGGAGATGACATTTCGAGAATTACACAGATTAATATTAGCTTCGAGTATTCACACTCAGTTTTCATTCGTAGGTTACCCGATTTCATCTTCGAATTTTGTCCGCCCTATATCCTATTTTTATCTGGTGGCGCCTACGGTCCAAGGTCACCTGATATAGAGCAGAATCAGAATCAGATAGATAAGAACGTTTATTTAATAGCTTCCATAGTGAGTTTTACAAGAACGTTTATTCAATGGCTTCCATATGTATGTATTGTATGTATGTATAAGCATTTTTTCATCAATCCCTATCTACAGCACCGCACTAATTATCGTTAATAAAGAATTCTCGAAACTAAATTCCGTAGCTGAACTTCGATTTCAATCTAGTTTCGTATCACCTTCTTCCTTTTGCTAGAAATATGGGTACAAAATACAAAATGAATAAATTTGGGTATGACATAGATTCATATAAAGAACATCCAATATCTTGTATCTATAATCCAACTTTGAAAACTCCAAAGTTCGTTGTAAAAAAAATTGTAAAATTGTTTTATCCGTCATTTGGTTGCTAACTTACGAGCAACCCTCAGAAGTCTTTGAAAGTCTTGTGCGAGCAAGGAATGACGGGGGCCTTACCTTTTAACGTGTGATCCCAAACACTTGTAACATGCCAAACACCTATTTCTCGTACCCTTCTCTCAACTGACTTCAAGGAATTGTAGTTTTTAAGAAAATACTTCAAATAAACACTTTCTTCTCCATATAGCAAAAAAGTTGGGTGACGTTCATATATTCCATATTGAAATGTGGTCATTCATCACTTCATATCATATGAACGATCTTATTCTCGAGTGTACAAGAGCAATAGGAACATAAAAGCAGGTCGAACTAAAAGTATACGTAGAATCCCCACATGACGTGAGAGCAGGCAACACTGTGACCGGCGTTCGCTCTGCGCGTGGCTGGTAGGCCTCTCTGCAGTCTGTCATTTTACGGTTCTGCTGCATTACATTCTGATGAATTCCGATTCTGCCAATGTACGGTTTTGATTTTTTACGGTTCTGCTGACGTACAGTTCCTATATTTCACGATTCTGTCGATGTACGGTTCTGAATTTTTACGATTCTGTTATTTTACGGATCTAACATTTCACTATTCTGCTGAATGACAGTTCTGATAGTTAACGATTCTATCACAATACAGTATATGACATTACAGTCTGATGAAGTACATTCTGTCATTGTACGTTCTGATATAATATGATTCTGATGGAATACGGTCTGTTGTATTACGAGTCTGTCGATGTACGGTTTTAGCATTTCACGATTCTTTCAATTTACAGATCTGATCTTTTGAGATTCTGTGAATATGCTGTTCTGATTTTTTGCTATTCTGTCAATGTACTGTTCTGACATTTTACTATTCTGTCGATAAACGGTCTGTTGTATTTCGATTCTGACAAAGTACGGTCTGCTAATGTGCGGTCTGTCATTCTGCGATTCTGACGAATTACGGTCTGCGTTGTTATGATTCTGACGAAATATCATTCCGCTGTGATGTTGGTTTGTTAGTTTTTGATTCTGTATATTTGCGGATCTGCGATATTGCTATAATAGAAAAATACACATCTGCGCATTTGCAATCTGTTATTGTCTGGTATGCTCATGTATAGTATACAAAATACGGTTTGAGGGATTGCGGTTCTGTGCATCTACAGTAGAGAAAAATACGATTCCTATGAAATATTGTTCTGTCAAGTTACTGGTTTGAAAATGTATATTCTGATGGATTACGGATCTGCGATTTTACATTCTGGTGATTTGTGTGTTCCCTGTTATTGGCTTCATGTTCCATGTCAGAACATAATTTGATTTCTTCAAGTTGGTAGGATGATGATGATTTCTCATCTCACTTCATTAGATGAAAGGTTATTCATTTTGGAGAAGAAAATATGTCAACCATAAAAAAATCTAATTTTTCATGAAATCGATATGATCGAAGAATACAAACTCTAGCTCTCTCTTGGTTTTGACTCCGACTTGAACGGTCGATTCCATTTCTGAGACAGGTACGACCATACATATTTTGTACTTTCTTGATTTTGAATGACTTTTCAATATAAGTTGTTAGATATTTGCAGTCTCTAGAATTCGAACGAATTTATTAATTCTTGACTCCCCTCCTTGCCAGTTGATAGATAATCATACATATATTTCTGATGTCAGGTAGGCATGGCACGTGTCTGATCTGATGGATAATGATAGATATTCCACCTAACTTTTAGCATTGACTATCCTTGATTTCTCATAATTGTTTCTATACATATAATTTCTATATCAAATATCATTCCTACATTTTCTTCACTGAACGTCCATTCATGTGTCTGCATGTGTTTCCAACTTGAGTGATGGAATAGGTTTTAGGACTGATTAATACCATCGTTCTGATTCATTGCAATCTTCAAAGACAGCTATACCATCGTGACGTAAGTTCGTTTCTGTCCTCTTTTATCATTTTTCAGTGCTATTCACGTGCTATCTGAGGAAATATCATACACAGGAGAAAATATAACCCAAGGAGAGATTCTATAACATTTGAATCCAGGGATTCTGCAATCAGGAAAGGGGGACCATTGAGGTGCTACGCTGCGTGTAAGGTGAGTAGATTCCCAATTTATCAATCGACTATCAGATCAATTAGTCACTTCAGAGATTATCTAAGTGAGACTCCACCCTCTCTTACATGGTAGACCTAATCGTACGTCTTGTTTGCATAATTAACATGGTTCATATAGCAGTTTTCATATAATTTTTGGTGAATTATTCACATATTTCTTAAAATCAATTCTATATAACTCTTCTGGTGAATTATTTACATATTTCATGAAATAAATTGCGTATGATTTTTGGTGAATTATTACATATTTCAGATGATCAATCATTTATAGTTTCTGGTGGATTATTCATATATTTCATATAATGGGCAGCCGTTAGTCACTTTATCAGGAAGCTGTCCTTGCAGGCCTGTATCAGTGTTCTATTACCACTCATCAACATTCAGAGTTCAAGTTCAGTTACTTCCTTCGTTGTGAAGAAAGTATCGGCTGATTGCCAAATTTGAATCGCTTGGAACTCATTCCTGTGGTGTTTTTCTGCTGGAAATTGATTCAATATCTGTACTGGGTGTTTCTGTGTTAATTCGTCTCGAGACACTGCAAATAGGGCTAACAACTATGTAATAGTCGCCTGTCTCAAAGTACAAACCACTTGTTATTGATTTTGATCAATTACTCTTCGAGAATTTTTTTTTTGTCTTCAGTATAATTTATGGAAGCTTCTCTTTATATTCTTTTTGTGATCTTTACCTATCCAGGTATGATAAGAATGGTCTCGAGACCAGTTGTCTTTTTCAATTAACTTTCCATTGTGGATTACTTTCCCTAGTTATCATGGCTTGATCCAATTTTCTCACTGTTCTGGTATAGGATTTTCTCCTCATCATCAACTATTTCAACTATTTTTCTCACCTGTCTAGAAGTGCTCATATAATCATTGATTATCCAATCTCATTTTATCTCACTTCACTAAAATATAGTTTTCAAATATAGTTATCAATTATTCAATAAAATTTTCTCATTTTCCCAGAAGTGCTGTGTCCTGAATAACTTTCAGATATAGTCATCAACATATTGTTCTCCGTTTTTCTCGTTTTTCCAAGAATACAATTTTCTGATTAAATATTATTCTTCGAAATACGTATCTTGAGACAATTTGTGCCATTCCCAGGAGAAGTGCATTCGAATTTTTGTTTGAGTAAAGATATATTCGATTTATACCATTCCAGTACATGGTTATCATTTGTTATTAACATCGGTGATTTCAATCAAAATCAATAATTTTATTTATTATCATCAGTAAATCTTCATGGTTATCAGTGATTCTTTCTATTGATTGAGTATACTGAGAGTACAATTCTTCCTGCCACTCAGCAATTTCAATCACTCAAATAATTGATCAGTCAAATTATCTTGGGTTTTTTTTTCTTGAGTATAGTAGTAGTAAAGATTGGCCGGTTCTGACTCTCCGCCCTAGGTCACCGTCCTCCGACCTTGGGCAGAGTGACCTTGGGCGGGAGGGACCTTGGGCGGGAGTGACCTTGAACGGGTCTGACCTTGGGCGGGAGTAACCTCGTATAGTGAAGTGTCGACAGCGCGCCCTTGAACGCGGAGGTGACCTTGAGGGCGAGACAAAGTGACCTTGAGGGAAGGTTGTACGAGTAACCTTCGCATATGTGACCTTGGGAACGAGTGACCTTGAGTTGTAGAGAGAGAGAGAGACCTCGACTTTGGAGAGGGAGGTGAAAGCGTGTGCGACCTTGAAAATGGGAGTAGGCCGGTCGAGGTCGTTTTGGTAGAAGTAGGGTGCTGTGTTACGTCACATATCCCAGTTCTTATAAATACATCATTGTATCGTCTTTGAGAGCATAGTTCTCCTTATAATACGGAAGATACGCACCACCAACTCGCACATAAAAAATATACCTGCTCAAATAGATTGGGAATATGAAGTGTTTGCAATAAAAGTGTACGTGAACTGTTATATGTGAGTAAAAATTATTTATATACTTTTTACACCTCTTTTCACTCAACAAAGAAGAATTTATAATGGCAACTCCTAAAATTGATTTGTTAGCGATAAATAATCGAATTAACGAAGACAATGATATTATCAAGCAAACTGTTATCTCATCATTACTCGTGAATAAAAACTATGTGGTCAAGAATATATCACTATGTGGAACCAGGTTTGGTAGGAGCGGTTTTGTAATATTGCACGATGAAGAAAATGAGGTTAGTCTGAAATGTTGGTTGCCCAAAAGAGTTGTAGAGTTGCTGAGTGAAAGCGACATTGATGATATGAATTCTTCAAATGGTCTTTATACTCTAGCATATTTGGGCCAGAGTGAGCCATTATAAATGTAGGTGCAAAAACGAGGGCTCTCATCAAGTTTGACTTCAAGCAAAATTAATTCGGAATTATTCTACTTAATTATTTCTGATAGTTTTTTTTAGTATAGTTTAGTGAGAAGGGTTCAAAAATTATATGATAATTATTATTACATCAACACAAGCCACTAACGCAGATCGTACAGTTTGCGGTGAGTAATAAATTAGGTTCCAAAAAGAATTCAATGAAAGACAAATCTCCCAAATAATCTCATCATTACCAAACTTTTTTTTTATCATTTACAGACTCCTGTTTCCCAACATGTGGATGCATTATTCTAGTCAATTCTGGCCGGCAGCGGAAGACATCAAATCAGCAGTGAGCAGGTTGAAATGTCAGTTCTCTGATTTGTCACGTGATGCAATGCATGCGACAAATTATGATTTGAGCATATGCTTCGATCGAGAACAAGTTGAACGACTCTGTAAACAAGCCAAACAATATAGAAAGGGTTATATGTTATGCGCCCGGTTCGAATATGGTAGCTTCACTTCGGAGGAATTTCTTGAAGCAATGGTGGGAGAGGACTTGGAACAATTTCTGTATGAAATTTTTGATTTCCTACCAAACAGCCTGATACGGAAGTACAACTTGGGGGTAATTCCAGAATCATCCGACAACGAGGAGGAAGAAGAAGAAGAATCGAAATGATGATATCGCTAAGAGATGCTTCAATCATACTATTATCATTTGCATGTATATATATAAATTATGGAATGATGATGAGCTCGCATTTTTTCATTGTCTATCAATCAAGAAATAAAAAACGATGATTTATACAACATTTGTTTACTTTTATTCAATTTAGTGCAGATACATGTGTCGATATTAATAATAATAATAATCATGATGATAATAAATAATAATGAACATAATAATAATGATGAAAAAACTGATCTAATACAATTATAGGCTTCGAATGCTCATGGTCGGCTGTGACGGTGGTGGTGGAGGTGGATGGAGGCTAAAATTTGCTCCAGATCTGTAGAGTGTATTCAAGGAGCACCTAACTGTATGGAACCATCTAGTGCGCTATATGTCAAAAATGCATCGTGAAGAATGAGCGCATATACCTTGGTATCAGATGGAAATTTCGATTGGCGTGTCTCAAACTCCAACTTGATATCGACAGTTGAAGATTTCAATGTGTCCGGTTGATGGCTGCAGTCTATGATGAATAACGGATTTTTTCTAAACTCCTCAATACTTATCATTGGTTCGCTCATGTCTTTACCATAATAGCTTCGTTGGAGATTATCGTATGCATAATAGGCTACAGCATCTAACTTCTTTCCAAAATCCAAATTCCACCGTTCATAAGGGTAAACTTCCGAATTCAAATACAGTCGAATATTGTTGACTCCCGCATGAATGAATTGGGTGGTATCCTTGGATCTATTATCTGTGTTGCCAGAATTTTGGAAGCCTATGATAATGTACCTTGGTTGCTCGAGACTATTGGTGGTTTTAACAGCCCAAATGTCTGAAGATGTTTCACGAATTGACGGTAATTCATACAGATCCCACATCCTGTATGCAATTTTCACTTTTGATGTAGAACTTTTATTTAGACGGTTCAGTAATTTCAACCTCTGCTAATCCGATGGCATAATATGTCCTATCTTCCATTCGATTTTGTTAATCTCCACACTGGCATCAACTTCTCCTATATAGCAGTTTTTGAATGATCGAGCTATGATGAGTATCAGCTCCTGTTTCACATTCAATATACCTTTATTATAATCCTCAGCGAACCCCATTAAATATTTCAGTGGTAGTTTTCCACTGAATATGTGACTAGATTTGTCTAGAATTGGCTGATTTTTGCTGTCAATTCCCCATCCGACTGTTTCAAGAAATTTAGCGTTAGAATCGCCATAGTAGATCATGCTCTTCATTGTGGTAGTAATGCCTGGTTTTCGAATCATACATACTTGTTCGCCACCCATTTCAAAACGAATTTCATCGAAGAGGAAGGTTAAGGTATTGTTAGATAGATAGCAGGATTTCGTTGCATCATCTGGTGTGACTTTCCCCTCAATATATATGTAGCTATCAGAAATATCGAGTATCAAATCTTGAAAGTTGACAGCTATCCTGATTTCATCAGAATCCTTGAATGATGGTGAACCATATGGTTTGTATGTATGCTCATGTAGGCTAATTAGTGAATGATCGAAAATTGGTTCATCAAACACCTCCAATTGTAAGCTAGTAGAACTTGTGACAACCATTGTTCACTAATTTCTACTCGTTCGTCGTCGTCTTTGTCGTACTGTCAGACCAATAGATTCCAAAAAAATTACATCGCTCGCAGATAATCTATGACGTCCTACCTGACCGGTGGGCTGTCTTTGAATGAATCCTCTACCCCGTTTACACTTCTTCTTAACGGTAGTGTGTAGAATAGTGGGGTTTGCAGCGAGAGATACACGTTTTGATTGGTTTCCGAAGCAGAAACCCATTTTTCCAAACCGTTGTAATAATTAATCGAGCTGTTTCAATTCCAATTTGACTATAATCTTCTCTCCGCGGAAGTCAACTAATCGGTCATTATCATCAAAAATTCTCAGTGTGATGTTGTCGATAGACTGACGCCCTGTCGGACTGATTGGTAGATATATAATATTTTTCGGCTCCTTTGAGAGTTTGTATCCAGGCTCCACATCGACATCGAACTCGTAAAGCGTGTGAACCTTCTCACCATTGAGGTACGCTCCAGTAGTGATATTACAATCAACCCGTATCAATCGTACCTTTATGATGTTCACAGGTAAAGTGGATTCATGCAAAACATTGGGCTTGTAATATTTCGGTTCAAAGCCCAAGACTTTGGCTATAGAATCGTTAATACTCAAAATTAACATAATTTCGGACTTGAGTTCACATTTGAGCGTATTATTGTTAGCTCGAAGGGAGAATACATCATCAATATTTCGCCCATTCAGCGGAGTCCAACTCTCTATAGCCTTTTGTATTGCTCTATTGATTCTATCTATCTCATAGGCGCCTGGTGGTATCTGAAGAACAACGCTTCCCTCTTCGAACCAAATACCTGATTTGTTATTTGTCTCATCTATATTGAGTATAGAGTTGTATGAATATAAACCATGTAACCCCAAGCCGTAAGTATTCCTTACATCGAGTTCGATTGGTGGAAAAAAATCTGCACTTAAGATACTGCGATCTCCAGAAATGGTGAATGTTTGCGACATAACTTTTTACAATTGGAAAAGCAAACACAGCAAAAACCAAACAACAAGCTTCAGTGTATACAGCAGCAGTAGTAAGAAGTATCAACCTTATTGCTGCCTGCAACAATGAAGAATGTTCTTGTTTTCGTTCGACGAAGCATTAATATCGAATTTATTGTTAGTTGCCACATTCACATCTTCTATTTGACAAAAGCAGCATAATATTTTTCTTGGTATCGGCCCATCATTGACATCTGCACTGGAACGGTCACTATCCTCTTGGCGGCGGTGTTCGTGGTGCTCCTCACAAAATCGATATTTTGATACATCTTGATCGTTGCGTAATTTTTCAGGTAATTTATTCCACACTAGAGCTATCTCATCTGAAGCGCATCCGAATAAAACCTCTTTCGGCATATCAGCGATCTGTTTCTCACTCATCTTCAGCAAAGATCGTAATCTCGAGCAAGCCAATAATGCGTGCCCCATTTGTTTGATGCTTTTTCTATCCATATTATAATACGTAGTTTCCACTCTTCGACGAGAGAAATTCCAAGCACAAATGACCACACCAGACTGTGTTGTAATCCTGTTGACGGTCATAGTTATATACGATTTTGATAGCTTTTGATCCCCTCCTTAAATATTTCACCAACTCTTCGGGTGGCGGCAAATCGCCATAACTATCATAAAGCCCCGTACAATGGAGTGCCCCAAAGAAAACAAAAAGACGTTTGCAGCTGCAGCGCAGGGAGTCAAGGTGGGCATAATTCACCTGGACCACCCGGATGCTCAGTTGTCAAACGACCAGCTCCGCCTGCTACAGCGAGCCGTTATGGCCACTGTAGACAAACTACCGGACGATGGTCCCCAACTCCGGTTCCAGAGCTGCACTAGTCGGCCTGGATTACTCCATCTCACCTGCGCTGACGAGGTGACGGCCCAGTGGCTGGAGGAAGTGCTATGCTCCCTTCAGCCGTGGGAAGGCGCCAAGTTGAAGCTGGTGAAGAAGGATGATATACCTAAACCCCACATCTGCGTGGCCTTCATCTCAGATGATGAAGGGCTGCCCAGACTGACGAGGAAGCAGGTGACGAATCGTCTACGTAAGATGAACCATACACTGCGGTACCCAGGAGTGGACTATACTACACAGGGAAAGCGCAGGTATGGGACAGACGTGGACATTCTCAATGGACGATGGATCCATTAAGGAATTGGAGCGGCTACACTTCCGCCCACACTTCGGTTTTGGACAGGTGCAATTCCGGTTCAAGAACTCGAAGAAAGATCCGGCATCGACAGCGGGGCCGGAGTCCTCGAGCAGAATCGCGAGACCCAAAAAGGGGGACAAATCCAACTTGGAGGGGATTGCGGGCTCGGGGACTTCGGCCAAAGCTGTCGAAAAAACCAAAACGGCCTTTACAGGCAAAGGGAAGAAACCCCTTCGAGGTGAGGCGCCGAAAAAACGAGGTGGACCGGAACCTGAGGCAAGAGGGGAAAGTAATCCTTCTTGCCCTTCCTCCTCGTTGGGAAGATGGCTACATCTCGTTCCTTCAGGCGAATATCCAACATGCCAAAGCGGCTTATTTCGTCCTTGGCAGGAGGTTCGCCTGTCAAAAACTTGATGTGGCATTGATCCAGGAACCCTGGATTTCCAACACAGGCCGGATTAGCGGCCTGGGAAACTGCTCTGGTGAGTTGATTGCATGCACTACAGGTGGCAAACCTAGGGCTTGTATACTTATCCGGAATAACATCAACTTCTTTATGTTAACAGGTTTCTGCACCCCTGATGTGGTTGCAGCTCAGCTCTCGGTCCCGGTAGGGGACAGCAGCATAGACGTAGTAGTCTGCTCTGCATACTTCCCGGGTGACCTGAGGGAACATCCTCCTCCAGCAGCAGTGCGAGAGCTAATCGCCTTCTGCAAGAGGAAAAACAGGCAACTGATCATTGGATGTGATGCAAATGCCCACCATTTGGACTGGGGAAGTAGCAACATCAATGAAAGAGGTGAGTACCTATATAACTATATAATAGGTGAAGGGCTAGTCGTAAATAACGTAGGCTCGGAGCCAACTTTCGTGAACAGAATTCGCGGAGAGGTTTTAGACTTAACAATCAGTACACAATTCATGAGTACGAAGATCGTTAATTAGCAAGTATCTACGGAGCCCTCATGTTCAGATCATGGACATATATGATTTGATGTGAGAACAGGACACCGACCAATAGTACAATTTTGGGATCCTAAGTGCACAGACTGGAATGGGTACTGTGAATCTCTCCAGAAGCACCTTGATCCCAGAATCAGTACTATCAAAAATAGTGCCGAAATCGAAGTGGCGAATGAGCGTATAGCAACCGCAATTCTAACGGCCTATCAGGACAACTGCCCACTGAAGGAGAAGAAAGACCACAGAGGTACACCCTGGTGGAGCAATAGCCTGGACAAAAAAAGGCAAGAAGTTCGACGTCTCTTCAATCGAGCTAAAGATGCAGGGTGCTGGGACACTTACCGCACATCTCTTACGGCTTATAACAAAGAAATAAGGAAAGCCAAAAGAGACTCTTGGAGGAGATTCTGTCAGAGTATATCAGATGTACCTGCCAGCATTAGAATTCACAAGGCTCTCGCCAGAGATCCGACCCAAGAGATCGGCTCGATAAAACGACCGGATGGCTCTTTTACGGACTCTGGTAGGCAAACGTTAGAGGTTCTTCTACAGACTCACTTTCCCGGAAGCCTGCTCCTGGAGAACCGTCAGCAGATTCCACTTCCAATGGGATCGATAATACGACCAAAAAAGAAGGTCTGGAAGAATGCCTCAATGGTGGTCACCCCAGAGTCAGTGGAATGGGCGGTGAATTGTTCCTCCCCATTCAAGTCTCCGGGAGAGGACGGAGTTTTTCCTGCCCTCTTACAAAAGGGTAGAAAAGTTTTACTACCTCTCCTGGTTAAATTATATAGAGCGAGTTTGGCGTGGAGCTACATTCCGTTAGGCTGGTCAACAGCGAGGGTTGTGTATATACACAAATCGGGTACGGCGAATCATTCCCTACCCAAATCCTTCCGACCGATCAGCCTTATCTCGTTCCTATTTAAAACTCTAGAAAGAATTCTAGACAGGCATATTAGAGAGGGGAATCTAAGGGAGCATCTCCTAAATCCCCATCAATATGCCTACCAAACAGGCAAATCAACGGATTTAGCACTGAACAATCTTGTGGAAAAGATCAGCCATTCCTTAGATCATAAGGAAATTGCGCTGGCAGCCTTTCTAGACATAGAAGGAGCGTTCAATAACGCCCTACCACAATCACTCTACATGGCAATGCAAGGTAGAGGAATCAGCAGGCAAATATGCAACTAGATCAAAACCATGATTGGAAATCGGTACGTCATATCATCACTGCATGGAGGGTCGATCAGGTTCAGAGCGGCAAAAGGTTGTCCACAGGGCGGGGTACTTTCCCCCCTTATGTGGTCATTTTTGGTTGACTCTCTGCTGAGCGATCTCTCCATGCCGGGGGTGGATTTCCAATGCTATGCAGATGATCTCGTCCTAATAGTAAGACGGAAAATTGAAGCGACGATCTCAAACGGCCCTTCAAGAAGCCCTCAATACTGTGTACAGATAGTGCGAGAGGGAGCAGATGTCTGTGAACCCCCGGAAAACTGTAATCATCCCTTTTACAGAAAGGCAAAAGCTAGATAAGCTTCGTCAGCCTGTCCTATATGGAGAGAGCATTCCGTTTGCGACGGAGGTGAAATATCTAGGGGTCACCCTAGATAAATGACACACCTGGAACGCCCATATGGCAAAAACTATTAACAAAGCCAGATTTTTCCTCTGGAACCTCAGAAGGGTATGCGGCAAATCATGGGGAATGGACCCCAAACAGATTTACTGGATTTACCAAACAATGGTGAAACCAATGGTCACGTATGGCTCGGTAGTCTGGTGGACTAAAGGTCTGCAGGAAACAGCCAGGGCAAAGCTTGCTGGTCCCCAGCGGCTGGCGTGCCTGGCCATTACAGGGGCGATGTCCTCTGCTCCAACGGCAGCGATGGAAAACCTCCTGAACCTCACTCCCCTCCACATTGTCTTGGAGAGGGAAGCCAGGATGGTTTCCTACAGATTCTTGTCATTGGAAAATCAAATCAGAGGGGGGCGACTGCTGGACCACTCCGGGATACTGTGTGAAACAAAAAATCACCAAACTCTAGGAATGGTTTCCGACATGTTGGCCACTCAGACACACGTGAAAAAGTATTTCAAAGTCCTCTTCCCGAAGAGAGACGAATGGGCAAGCGGATCAGTCCGATTCCCAGAGACCGAACACGTAATGTACACAGATGGTTCGAAAACCCCTCGTGGAGTGGCAGCCGGTGTGTTCAGCAGAAAACCGAAGACGGAAATTTCCGTCAATCTCGGCAAATATGCTACAATCTTCCAGGCGGAGGTATTCGCAATTGCATTGTGTGCTAGAGAGTTGTCGAATAAACCTCTAGTAAACAAAAATGTCAGTATTGTATCAGACAGTCAGGCTGCTCTTGAAGCACTGAGCTCCAGCAAGATAAATTCCAAGCTTGTATGGAGCTGCATTGAATCCCTAGAAAGCCTGGGTGCTAACAACAGAGTCACTTTGCTGTGGGTGCCTGGACACCAGGGGGTGGAGGGTAACGAGAAAGCCGACATCCTCGCCAAACAGGGAACCGAATCTGTGTTCATAGGACCAGAACCATATTTTGGGGTCACCGCAAGTGCGGCGAAAACAACTATCTCGGGCTGGGCAGAGGGAAAAACACTCACGTACTGGTCCGAATTACCAGGATTAACCCATTCTAAGGCGTTCCTGCCTAAACCATCGGAAAAAATAACCAGGCAGATCCTAGAATGCAGCAGGGGTAACCTGCGAATTCTGACTGGACTGCTTACGGGACACTGTCGTCTAAGATACCACCTGGGAAGGATGGGTCTGAACCAACAAACGGACTGTCGGTTCTGTTGTGTGGAAGACGAAACGGCTGAACACATATTATGTTCATGCTCTAGCTTAGAAAGACTAAGGTTCTACACATTTGGTTTTACCAACCTAGAACCTATCGATTTCAGACAAATCTCACCCAATTCAACCATGAACTTTGTGAAAAGATGTGGATTGTACGGTGAACTGTAACCTCTAGGGGTGAGCCACAATAGACCCATCTGGGGTCGCAGTGGAGGAGAGGTGTTCGCCCCACTCACATGGAACCCAACCTAACCTAACCTATGTGGCGCGGTGGAGAATTTGGTAGATTATCTCTCATAAATATACCTCAAAAGTTTGGAACACCCATTTTCTTTATGTATTGTGATGAATCGATGTCCGTCAACGCCCTTCGAGGTAACCCTGCTAGTTTTTTTAACTTAGCGGCTTCAAGTAAATGCCCAGTCCTTTTCGGTACGGCTTCAAATATACTCCTTTACCTATCTTTGCTAGAGCGATCGCCTCCAAATGTCTATTATGACGATTCGCTTCAGAGAGTTGCTCCCTACCCTCTTTAGCTGAATTAATAGCTCGAGCTATACCAGCACTACCTGCAGCCAAACTCCCCAATGCCGATAATACCGCAAGAATGGGTATGAGTGGAAGAAGTCCTTCAACTTTAGGAATTGGTATAATGCGAGGTGTTCGGATGTTATTCTTTCCACCAGCCATCTTGACGAATTTTCTAGCAGCTCCAATCGCCATAAGAGAAGTTTTGGCCAAGTTTTTGGCGAGTGCCCCCTTCTTTCCCACTTGTCGCAACACATTGCGAACTTTGTGCACTATGCCGGACCCAAAAGCAATTTTTCTCCCACTCTTCGTAGTATTTTTCTTCTTCCTCGACACTCGACGTTTCTTCACTCCGCTGCTGCATCCCATACCAAAACGCCTCTTTCCTTTCATTATATTGGTAGCAAGCCAAGATGCGGCCCTCTCTCCTGCAGATGCGTTCTTTGATTTAACACGTTTCCACGCGGATTCTTCCAATTCCTTATCGGCAGAATGCCTTGCAGATAAATCGTTCGGATGCTTGAAATATGCGATATCGTGTTCCTTGCACGCTCTATCTAATTGGTTAATTGCCTGGATCACCTCGAGATAATCGTTTCTGTAACTTTGTTCCAGGACCACAATACGGATAGCCGCCGGGAATATGTAATTCGAACGGTAATTTATTAATTAAAGTATTAACAAATCCTCTGCCAGTCCTCTTTCCTCGAAAACTTTTTTCACCGTTATCGCTTGCCGATGTGTATCGCTTCAGCTTCCTAATATAAATGGCATTCACAGAGTTTGCGATTCATTATATAGCATTTGACCATCATACAATGCAGATTGTTCAGCAGCAAGAAACATTGCGAGTTGACAACTTCGATGAAAAAGTAGGGTTAGGAAATGGTATAATTACACAACGTCGGCATGGATTCCTACTACCTAATACTATACGCAGTCTCATTATCGGCCCTTCAAATTGCAGCAAAACGAATGTTATGATATCCCTCCTCACCAACGATAATGGTTTACGATTCGCCAATGTTTATCTCTATTCAAAATCGTTGTATCAACCCAAGTATGAGTACTTGCGGAAAGTATTGGAACCGATAAAGGGACTGGGGTTTCATACATATAGTAATAATGTGGACATTGTTGAACCGGAAGATGCGAAGCCACACCGTATTTTCATATTCGACGATGTGATATGTGAAAAACAAGATGTAATCAGATCATATTTCTCAATGGGGCGCCATAAAAATGTGGATTGCTATTATCTAGCACAAACGTATTCGAGAGTGCCGAAACAGCTGATTCTCGATAATTCCAACTTTATAATCATGTTTAGGCAGGATGATATGAATCTACACCACATTTATTCCGATTATGTATCTCCAGATGTAACATTTGAACAATTTCAAGAAATGTGTGCACAAAGTTGGACAGATAGATACGAGTTTCTCGTTATAGATAAGGATAATGAAATTCATGAGGGCCGTTATAGGAATCCTGAAACAGCAACTGCATGGACTTCATTCAACCTTTGGATAGCACAATGAGCACACCTAGTAGTGAAATCGCTTCAGAAATACACCTCAAACGCCAACTTTCAGAAGCAACCGATGCGGTAAGGAATAAATTTAAAAGTCTCAAGAGCGAACTCACCAGTAACCAAATGATGTTAGAAAAAGCTTATGAGCCGCTGACAAAACCATTGAAGGTTATCACCGCGGCAGCAACGGCGGCAGTAGCCAAGCAAAATCTAATGCCAGCAGCTACTCCGAAGAGTTATAGCAAACCTTCAACGTCGACAATAGCACACCCGACATATCATTCCACACCAATATCGAGAAATGAGGCGAATGCTGCAGCGACGAAGCCGTTCAAGAAACATGGGGAGTCTGGGAATTTCAGCAATAGCTTTCAACCGCTACCATCATCGCCTCATAACGGAGGACCTAAGTATACAACTCTATTGGGAACACCACCAACATCTTCGTCTCAAATTTCAAGCAGTGATATTACAGTGTATCCTTCTGTAGATGGAACAACCGCGAGCGACTTACAGGGCAAAATAATGGAGCATTTGAGGAATTTGAAAGAAAATAACTCGAATTATGATATGGCGTTCACATCGATTCCAAAACAGGGGAATTGAAAATGGGTAATATGGAAATCCGATTTCCTGCAGATCGAATCGAATTATGGCGCGGTAATAAGAGAAGCGTAGCGTTTCCAGCAACAACTGGATTATACGATTTGATCTTTATGAAAAATGTGCCAAGAACTTTCGATGATCAAGATACAAGAATATACACCACTTTGTTGGAGACTACAGGAGCGCCATATGAGACCCCGGGAGGGGGGGAAAATTTGCTAAGTCCTTTTTTTGAATTTTTTTTTTTTTTATTTTTTTTTTAATTTTTTTCAACTACCTACTCCCCATAACCCTGTTTCAAGGATTTATTTTCATTTAATTTCATTTTGTAGGTTTTTTTTCTTCTTCAACTCACATGTTTCATATACTCATCAATTAGTTGAACATCAATCAATCATATTATTAATATTTATTCATACACTTAAATACTTATGAATAAGAACTTACTATGCTAAACTAATAACTAGAAACGATAAGTTTTGATTTTCACGCTACAGCATGTGGGGCACACATCCGACATGCGGATCTGGTGTAGATCGGCTGAACATACGGCACAGGTGAACGACCTAGGTGCCTCATCGAACCTCGTTGTAGAATGCGATGAGGTGTGCTGATATGCTCCAACAGTATTAGGCTGCCTTAGATATATGGAGAAGCATCTATAGCAAAGATTTGTCATCCCCTGCGTCGTCGTCATGATTGTGACCATTGATATCGTTGTGCAGAACAACATCTGCTCATGGCGGGCCCTGGCAACTGACACATCTATCCACTTAGATTGGAATCTAATCTGCTGGTCCCCCTCATCGCACACGTCGTCAAACCCTTCATCGGTGACGAGGTCTACCTGCTCGACGTCGCCTCCCCATTCACACCATCGTCCACACCATCGTGATTCTGAAACAAAAAAAAAGACACGAAACAGTAAATGGTGCGATAGAAGGTGAATAATGTATTGCCGCTACATGTGTGTATGGGTTATGTACTTACCACCGCTTCCAGAACGTTCTCGTCAATGAGGGATAGTTCTCGGAGCTTCTTGCAGATTACGCTGAATTCAAGTGCCATCGTTTCTGTGACTAATACGATCGATACAATGTTCAGAACTGTAGAAACTGTTTCGAATGATGCTCTGATAGAATTTCCACATCTTTTATGTCATTGAAACAAGGTGAGGGAGTGGGCGGTGTTAAAAAATCGTAAAACTCTCATCACCATACTGGGAGAGAGGTAGGGAGTGGGTGGCGCTACCCCCACCAACCCTTAGCTTCAGTGGTGCGTATGCGTTTTGCGAATGGGAGTGGGGTGGGACTTGATTATCGAATGGAGGAGGGTGAAAATCCGACTATTGAGAAGAGGAGGATGCGAGCGTTATCACCACAGTGTTTCACAAACTACCAACGAGTAAGTCGAAGAAGAAACAGGAGAAGAAGTAGAAGCAGCAGTGAATTTCCAACCAATATCGCCTCCGCCAATATCATGACGTACCCGAAATCGTGGGATTCGAAACCCCTGGCAGTCGCTTACCCTACTGTTGTGGACGGATTGACAATCTGTCACAATTGTGACATTGGGTGGGCTGCAAACGAGATAAACCCGTGCACTGGAGTGTGTCAGCGCTGCATCAATGCCAATCGCCAGGCGTCACCGGAACCACCATCACGATCGACCTCTACGGCGGCCAACGTTGTCGGTGCGAAATGCATAAAATGTACCAAGCTGTTGCGGAACACCAATATGGGGATTTGTAGGAAAGTGTGCAGGGAGTGTAGCATGGAGCGGCGGCTACGGTACCAGCGATGTATCAGTTGTAGCCAATACCGAAATGATTGTTGGAATGGTGTATGCCACGGTTGTTCGAATGGGGCATATTTTTGCGAAATACTCGGCCACATGTTTGAAAATTCCAACAAACATTTCAAGGCTTGCTGGTGCCTCCCTTATGAGCGTCGGGTGTTCCGCAGAAGTCTTAATATGCCGCCGGTGGAGCCATATTCCGTGCGTGAGCATGGTAGCTCCGATGAAGACGAGTGATTTCGTTTTTTTATACTTTATTATATTTTTTTGTACATTTATTATGTGAAATTTTTCAACACAGCAAATATATATATTTTAACTTGAGAACATTTCTCGATTTCATTCTTCATGGGTTTGGTGGAAGGGTAGAAAAAAAAAGAATAGATATTACCGAATATGTTCGAATCATTTATTATTGAAAAAAAAAACACACACACACATACACTTCAAGTAATAGCAGATTTCTTAATCCAAGAATTGTGCTCCTTAGGATATCCAAGCCATTTGACATATACGTTCTTTCCACTCTTGTCTTTCTTCAAGACTTTCTCCACCAAGTACACTTTTGGATTCTTAGTTTTCAACAATTCCATCTCATAGAAAGAACCCTTTATTGGATTGCCTTCAATATCGTCAAGATTGTAAGTTGTCGGATTAGTAATATTCACTTTGGTTATCGTGAATAATTCCGTGGAGAAATTTGCTGAATAACCTTTGAACTTGCTTATCCTTACAACATCACCAACTTTATATTTTGGTTTCGGCGCTATTTTTGGGTGACTATAAGCTTTCAGTATTGTAGTGGGAGTTACTTCAGAGGGCTTCATACCAATTGTCCTATGTTTTTTATCATTGTACGAGTTGGTTAAGTGCGATAAGATATCGTACCACTTATATTCCCCTCCGGCAGAAAATTCTCGGTAAATCCAATTTTTCACTGTTCTGATTACTCGTTCCACAATCGCCGCCTTCATAGTACTATATGTTGAATAATGGTTTATTTCATATTCCTTCATCAGATTACTGAAATGAGAATTATAGAATTCTTTTCCAAGATCGCTTTGCATGTTTCTCGGTGAATACTCGGCCCCTCTCAATATATGTTTCATAGCTTGTGTCACTTCTTGACCGGTTAGTAGTGATACAAAGCCGATTGATCGTCAGAGCCTCAATAAAATGCCGCTAGTTAGCGTTGGCGCTGGTGTCGCTGGTGTCGCTGGTGGCGCGAAGTTCAAATTTGCAGATGGCGGCGGCGCTGATGGCGGTAAATTTGAAATTGTGAGGTTATGACATCTTAATCATGATGAATTTTTAAATAAATAAATTAAAAAAAGCTGTCAACGCCGGTGGGGGAAATTGAACCAGGGACCTTTGCATTATGAGGCAGCGTATATACGCACTGCGGTATTCCGACCTCCGTGATATTTCAATTATTTAAATGCTATTCAAACGGGATATCCATTGCTGGCGCGCGCGCGCGCTTATCTTTGCAACGGATCCATCGAGGTAGAGTGAAGCGAGAGATGCATTCCAGAGATAAGAAACTTCGAGTCGAAAATAATATCCATCGCTGGCGCGCGCGCGCTTATCTTTGCAACGGATCTATCGAGGTACAGTGAAGCGAGAGATGCATTCCAGAGATAAGAAACTTCGAGTTGAAAATAATATCCATCGCAGGCGCGCGCGCTTATCTTTGCAACGGATCTATCGAGGTAGAGAGTAAGGCGGCTCGAGCGCGCGGTGCTGCAACGTTGTCGGACGTATGTGTTTGGATGTTAATATTGTTACATTATTGTGTGTGGCAACGCTGTCTCGCTTCATGGCGTTCGAAGATCTAGCAAAGCGAGAGATCCCTTAGAATGATAAGCGCGCGCGCGCGCTCGTATTGGAAACAAATACTTGAATAATTAATTATTTATTTTATAGTGGGTGACGCGTCATGCTGTTGTTTTTTCTTCTGGTAAAATGACATCACGTGACGTGTGTGGGTACTCTCTCTCTCTCTCAAAATAGGATTTTTTATGGACAATTCTCGGAAATGTCAATATATGCCTATATGCAAAGTCGCATGGTTTGAGGGATATCGTTCAAAATATATCGAAAAAAATTCAACATAAACAATGTATCGTGTGTCGATGTATTATTAGAATGACGAAAACCTCCTGGTAATGATGGGTGGCTTGTTAGAATATTATTGTCCTGAATCAGCATCACATTATTGCTGCAGGAAAAAAGTGATTTTCCATTATATGTGGGGGGGACCAAGTGGATGGAATGGCGTGCAGGGTATGCAAACATTTTTGCTTTTGCATGTGCGCATGCAAATCAAGACATAAAAATGGGGTAGTTGGGTGTTTTGCGACAGTCTTCCAATGTCTGTGGCAGAGTACAAACGTCAGTTGCAGGAATTCCAGAAGAAAATAAAAGAACTAGAAGCTACAATAAAACATTACGAGGATAAGCAGCTGATCATTAGAAATTTTTCGAGAATTACATTATTAGAAGACGCTATCAAAACTCGACGCATACCTACAACGCAGCAAACTACGAAAAAAATATGGCTATTTTGAAAGCAACATACGTATTGCTGTTCGCAATTATGAACAATATATTGTACATGAATGTGCCGAACAAAGTTAGCGAAGCGGGAATTTGTTTCAATAATCGATCATGTCAGTGGATTGGTATGAGAAGAGGGTACATCAATGATGGTCGGATGGAAGTATCCTCAATACAAGTGCCGAAAAACGCAACGAAATATAGAATTCGTTTGATTTTCGATGATAGGACCTTTGGGGAGCTAGCACAATGGCAGTTTTTCGAAAACACATCAACAACAATTATTCCGACATCCCCAGCACCAGTGGACCATGAAAAATTCGTCACATCATCGCATATTATATCGAATATTAATTTAGCATTCATAGTCGTGATAATTCTGATAAATATCATTCAGTTATTTTTCATGAAGAAATAAAATCGAATATAATCAACTTGTTGTGCATATTTTCCGTTTAGAATTCACTGAGATTTGGTCGGTAACTTCCTGCGATAATGATGAAGTCTCATACGATTGCGGTTGCTGTTTTTTCCAACGATTCAGATTGTAGCGAGAACATCCTGTTTTTGCGGTTGATTGTTATTCCAACAGTTTAGATAAGGTCGAGAATATCCTGTACATGTGGTCATATGTTTTTTCCAACATTTCAGATAAGTTCAGAGATATCCGGCAAATGTGGGTAGATATTGTGTTCTATTTGGTTTTTACGTGGTGAGTAAAACCGCAGAAAATAACGAATGTTATTCACATATCGCGCGCGTTCAGTATCCCCTTTTCCCCGGACATATCTTTCTGCCTATATAACCAATGTCGCAACGCTCTAACATTCATTCGAATCGCAGCAGCAGCTCATTGAACAACAGTCAGTGCTATATTGTGTGTGCGTGCATCATCAAAAATAGTAAGTACCTTTTTTTATCAAAGTGCTAATTTCTTTTATGAAGCTTTCATAGTTTTCCCATTTCGAGTTTTTTCGAACCAACAACAACAATAGCAATAACTGCCTTTTGTTTCAATTCAAGTGTTCATCCTCAGTCCTGCATATGTTATAGTCCTTTTCCATTATATTCAGAGTTTTTTCGAAAAAAATAATTCAACCAAGTGTCAACGATTATTCTGAAATTGTAAATGATTCATCCTCTAGTGCTCGTTGTTTCTACCCTATATAATATTACGGTTTTATTTTGAGTTTTATCGTGGATTATTTCATCCAAGTGCTAATTTGTATACCCTATCCTATATAATCCATCGTTTTTCATTTTATTTTTTTTCCAAATAATTACAACGAGTGCTTATGCCTGATTATTAATTGATCATTTTTTACATTTCATTTTGGGGTTTGTGATCGCGAGTGATTATTTTATTTAACGTTGGAATTTCAACGATGCTTTTCAATCTTGTTCTTTTTCTCTCCAGATGGATCTACAGAAACTGAATGCAGCAGCTTCCCTCGTGGTGCAGAGAAAACCAATCGTGAAACTAGCAGAGCTAGAAATAGGACACCCCCGAAGAATTGAAGCGGCGAGGGTCACCCAAACAAAATTCGGCAAATCCATATTGATCGAATTGGAGGATTCCATCGTCTTCCTACCAAGCCGCGTCACAGAGGTCTTTTCTCCACACATTGAAGCGCTGTCATCGAGTGGGAAATACTCGCTGGTATTCCGAGGACAGGTGCAAACCGGAAAACAACATCCAGCAGCTTCATTCGAAATTGTGGAAAACTAAGTGAGCGACATTCTTTTTATTCTTTTCTAAAAAACATATTTTGCACCAACATGGAAAATTTTCAAAATACCCTAACCAAAATTGATGAGACCCTTTCAAACATCAAAAATAATTATTCAAAAACAATAGCGTCTTTTGCTCTTAAATCAATCGACACACATATTAGAAAATGCATTCGGGCCATGGGGAAGTTTCAATTTTCAATAGGGCAAAAGAGAAAGATTCAAACTAAAATCGGGGAGCTCAAACGAATGCGGTTCTTCATAAAATCTATGAAGAACAAGCGACGTCATGTTGGCTCAGGTTTGAGGCGAGCAAAAACAATTCGATGGATGAGCGTAAATTCAGTATTTAAATCGAGGATTCAAACGGCACTAATTATAAATTTAACCCATAAGGAAATTATAGACTTTTTGAGAGATTCTTATACATTATTCGTGAAAAAAATCACAAAGATCTTGACTGAGTTTTCCATGTTGAAAATAAATTTTTCATTTTGCGGTGATTTTGTCAAGACTTCCAATAATGTGGAGATAATGGATCGTAAATATTTCAATACACCAAATACAAACGTGGACATGGGGACGGATTTAGAGGAATGGTTTCAAACGAATGCCATAGATGTGATTTTGAACAAATTAAGTGAATTTGCAGAAAAAAATAGTGGATGGGCCTTAAAAGAGATAATATCATTGGAAGTTGCTATGAATAAAATTGAAGTAGGGAACGGCTCGTCCTACATCAAACTGCCCATAGACATTTCAAAAAAGCATGCCTGTATTAATGTACAAAATATCGATAAAGCCTGCTTTTTCTGGAGTGTAGTCAGCGCTTTGCATCCAGCAGCAAAAAATGCTGAAAGATTAACAAATTACCCGCATTTTTCCACAGTTTTAAATACGAAAGGAATGGACATACCAATAAAAATATCCCAGATTACAAAATTTGAGAAACTGAACAATATTTCCATCAATGTTTATGGCCTAGAATTGAATATAGCTAAAGATAAAGAATTTCACGCAGTTGTACCTATTAGATTAACTAAACATAAACTAGATCGGCATGTCAACTTATTATTACTTCAAGATAGATATTTCGCAAAATTGAACGATTATGAAGCCCCTCCTGTCCATGATGATGATGATATCACAATTAAATATCACTACTGCTGGATAAAAAACCTATCTCGTTTGATATCTAGTCAACTTAGCAAAAATGATCATAAAAAATATATTTGTGATAGATGTCTCAATTATTTCCAAAGTCAAGAGAAGCTTGATAGTCATAATGCCTTATGCGCAAAACTCAATAATGAAAAAATTTCTTTTCCTAAATATGATTTTGTAGAATTTAAAAATCACGTATACAAGCAGAAATGCCCTTTTATTATTTATGCGGATTTTGAGTCACAATTGCAGAAATGCAGTTCAAAAATTTCCAACACGACACTGAAATATCAACATCATAAGACATATAGTGCGGGATATTACTTAAAGTGCTCATATGACGACTCTTTTTCATTCTATAAAAGCTATCGGGGTGAGGACTGCATGGGGTGGTTTGCTCAAGAAATGTCTGATGTTGCCAAATTTGTTCAATCGAAAATAAAAAATATTGTTCCCATGATTGTTAAGCCAGACACCAGTGGCGTTGCAACTGATGTCTGTCATATTTGCGAAAAAAAGTTCACCGATAAAGACATGATTGTTTATGACCACGACCATTTTACGGGTCTCTTCAGGGGCCTAGCACACCAAACCCCATGCAATCTCAATTTTAAAAAACTGTTCGTTGTGCCCATAGCGTTCCATAACCTCTCAGGATATGATTCACATTTCATACTTCGAGACATTTCCAAGCGTGGACGTGTGAGCGTGCTTCCAGTCAACATGGAGAAATACATATCATTCACACAACATGATTCTGAAACAGACATTAAATTTAGGTACATCGATTCATTCCGTTTTCTGGGAGCAGGACTTGATGCTCTCGCTAAAACTATGAGTATAACAGATTTGAAAATTTTAAGAAAAGAATTTAGTAACGTCAATGAAAGTCAATTTGAATTGCTCACACGGAAAGGCGTTTTCCCTTATGATCACATTGATAGTGTGGAAAAATTGAATGAAACTGCCTTGCCTCCTATCCGAAATTTTTACAACAGATTAAATGATGTTAATATTTCTGATGATGACTACGCTCATGCTCAAAACGTTTGGAAGTCCTTCGAGATAAAGACACTTGGAGAATATAGCGACTTGTACATGCGTACCGACATTCTTCTTCTCGCCGACATAATGGAAAAGTTTCGTGATTCCTCATTGAAAACATATTGTTTGGATCCCGCCTGGTATTACACCATGCCTGGGTATACTTGGGATTGTATGCTCAAGTATACAAAGTGCAAATTGCAAATTTTAAAGGACATCGATATGGTGATGTTTGTCGAAGAAGCGATACGAGGAGGAATGTCGGTATGCTGTAACCGATATAGCGAAGCGAACAATAAATATCAAGTCAGCTACGACCCAAAGAAACCATCAAAATATTTGCTCTACCTAGACGTAAATAATTTGTATGGAAAAGCCATGAGTGAACCCCTCCCCTATGGAGGATTCACTTGGGTAGATGATACCGACATCGATGTCACCCAAATCCCAGACGATAGTCCTGAAGGCTATATTCTCCAAGTTGATCTGGAGTATCCTGAGAGGCTGCACGATTCACATAAAGATTTCCCATTTTGCCCCGAACACCGCATTCCGCCAAATTCTAAATTACCAAAATTAATGACCACCCTACATGCCAAAAAACAATACACCATACACTATAGAAATTTGAAACAGGCTCTGGAGCATGGATTGATATTAACGAAAATCCATAAAGTATTGAAATTCAAACAGTCGCCGTGGCTAAAATCCTACATCGAGTTGAATACTCGATTGAGGACTTTGGCTACGAGCACCTTCGAAAAAGACTTGTACAAGTTAATGAACAATGCGGTGTTCGGCAAGACGATGGAAAATATCCGGAATCACCGAGTTGTTAAATTAGTTTCAAAGTGGGAGGGTCGCTATGGTGCTAAAAATCTAGTAGCTAGCCCTAGATTTAGCAATAGGACGGTTTTTGATGATGACCTAATTGCAATAGAATTGAAAAAGTCCGAATTGATTTTCAACAAGCCTTTGTATATTGGTATGTCCATTTTGGACTTGTCAAAAACTGTCATGTACGATTTTCATTATAATTTTATACAAAAATTGAATATAGGTGTGGAAAATTGCAAGTTAATGTATACAGACACAGACAGCTTCATTTACGAAATAACATGTGACGATGTGTATAGAGAAGTGATCAGTGCAAATTTAGAAAAGTTTGATACATCTGACTATGCTACAGAAAATGTTTATGGAATTCCCCAAGTAAATAAAAAAGTGTTGGGTTTGATGAAGGACGAAGCCAATGGCAGGATCATTTCTCATTTCGCTGGGTTACGTGCTAAAATGTACAGCTATAAATTGGACAAAACAGATGAAGATATCGAAAATGAGAGGAAACGTTTAGAGAGAAAGGGTCTGAATAAAGAACGTTTAGATAATGAATTGAAAAATTTTGGGATAACTAAAAAGTCAAAGGGTGTTAAAAAATGTGTAGTCAAAAATAATTTATCATTTGAAGATTATGTAGAATGTTTGGAAAATAATGTTCAAAAGAATGTAACTCAGCGAACAATTCGTTCCTACGCCCATGAAGTATACTCCATAGAACAGGTTAAAATAGGTCTGAGCCCACATGACGATAAGCGAAAACTCATGAGCGGTTCGTTTGATACTCTGCCGTGGGGACATTTTAGTTTGAATTAATGTTTTTTTGTTTTTCATTGTAGCAAAAATTGAAAAATGAATCTGCAAGCGTTGTGTATCAGAACGATATGCGAAAACATGAAATCAGTACTCGGCTTCATTCTCAGATGATCGTGATGAGTGTTTTCATGATCTCCACAAACAGAAAAAAGTTAAATTTTGTTAATGTTATTGTGTTGGTGCATCAATATATTTTTTGAAAAAATAAAAAAAATGTTACTCGCCTTTTTCCCCTTTTTCGCCTTTCTCAATTTCACTGCTTATTGTGTTGCTTTCATGTGTCAATACACACACACACACAATTTTATTATTTTTGAATTATATTCTACTTATATATATATATATATATATATTTATCGAGAAGACAATGTGGTGTATACTTCTTTTTTTATGTAAAAATGAGTTTTATATATATTACTGGCAATAAAAAAAAACATATTATTGAGAAATTTTCTGTGCTTTATTTAATCTATGGGGTGATATGAAGAAAAAAACTCGAATAAGCATTCAATCATTTATTACATCCAAAACAAAGGAAAACTACATGAGGCCATTTTTGTGATAAAATAAATATTCTCGCAGAGCATTAGCTAAAATACTATCTGAGGATGATGCTTGACAAAGTCCAATCATGATCTCTTCCAAGGTTAAATTAGTTTTGTTTGTATTCAACCAAGTGTTGGCAATATCACAAATATTACGATAATACTCTTCAAAATTCAATGCATTCAACATGGCGAGCCGATCAGATACAACACCACTGTGAGTAAGTAAAATTTCATCAATGTCCCCTGCATTCAGAGTCATATCGATAATATCCTTAACAATAGAAACTTGTTTCACACCACTCTCCATGAATTGGTATAATTTCACAAAGTCCCCACACTCTATCACCACAGGATCGAACTCATCTGGGTAGCTGCCGTCGTTGCTGTCGTCGAAGAAGGTTTGCTTGATCTCAGTCAATAGTTGTATGATTGAAGCCCACTCGTAGGTGTTGAATGAAATTTGTCGAGTTGAGGACCTATTTTTTAGTATCACACAGGCGCTGAACTCCCTCGTTGGACTTAGACCACATCGAATTTCGTAGCAGGACGTAGGAAACACCATCAACAATATAGGATTTTCACTTTGGGCTTTGATTTCATACCATAACAGCGATTTACCAACATCAAATTGTTGCTGAGCTGCATCCTCATACTTGCTCAAGGCACGATCGATATCCTCAAGAGTTTGCTGATAATCATCCGAATCGTCACCACTACTACTATCATTATCATCAAACTCAACTTGGACGCTGCTGCTGCTGCTACTACCACTACTTTCATAGCCAATATCACGAGGAGACATTTCGAAAATTTATGCTGATGCCGAATTTGAACTGATGTGTTGCTGCTTTGGTTGGACGACGTATTTATACCCCCCACTGCTGATGTGCGGATGTGAATTTCTTTTTTCTGCTAGAGTTCGCTCGAAAGGCCTCCTGATTATCTTGATTTGTGCTAGTTTCTCATACGTTCGTATTATAATCGTGAAAAAGGCCTCATGATGTTCTTGATTTGTGCTGAATTTCCAACTGTTTGTATCATAATTTATTACTAGCATCAATCCAACTGTTGTGTGAGTCATCTAATCCCAACCATTTGACCAACACTTTCTTGCCTTTTCTTCGTATTATTTTCTCTACCAAGTAAACATCTGGATTTGTTGTTTTTTGAAGTTCCTCCGTATAAAAGGCCCCTTTGATTGGCGACCCTTGCATGTCCTCCAAGAGGTAAGTAGTAGGATTCGTTATGCGAACTTGTACAATCTTGAATAATTCTGTGGTCCAGTTCGGGGTATAATTTTTGGCAAAAACATGTTTAGTCTTACTAATCCGCACGATATCACCAATTTTGAATTTTCGTATACCGACAATCTTCAAGTGAGTATAAGATTTGTTGAGGATTTCCTTCTCGTTGGATTTGTTGACTTGAGCTGGTTTGTAGCCAGTCTTGCTATGTCGTGTATCGTTGTAGGATTCTGTAAAGGTATGCAATACGTCTATCCATTTATAGGTACCACTCAAGCTGAAATATTTGTAGAGTTTCTCCTTCAAAGTCCGAATAACACGTTCGGCCATTGCCGCCTTCTTCACCGAATACGTATTGTAATGGTTGATGGAAAACTTTTTCATTAGGCTCTGGAACTTTTCGTTAAAGAATTCGGTACCCTGATCAGTTTGCAAATTTTTTGGCTGTCGTTTCGAGTGTGTTAAAATGTCGGTGAATGCTCGGGTAATTTCGGCTCCAGTCTTGGATTTCAGCGGTCGAGTCCACAGGAATTTGGAAAAACAATCAATCACGACCATTATCAGTTTGAAATTTTTATTTTTCGAAGCATATGAACGCATCTCAGCCAAATCCATCTGCCATAAGTCGTCTAGTCCTTTGATGATGGTGCGACGTCGAGGAAAGTTTTTTCTATTAGGCTTATGCAGCTCATTGACGAGCTGAATTTTTTCTTTAGAGTGTTGTAGCATTGATGCCATTGTAAATTGGAGTGATTGTGAAAAATGGAGAAATGAAACTTATATTGACTTCGTTGGGTTAGGAGTCTATATGATGGGTTTCACACAGGAGGCTTCCTTTTCGGTGGCGGTGGTGTTGTCATAGATTTTGGAGTGATGGCAATCTTGGCCAGATCTTTTTTCATTTGATCAATGACATCAGCAAGCTGGCGTTCTTTATCACGGCTGTGTTGTTGCTCAGCCTTCAAATCGTGCAAACTCTTCACAGTGTTGTCAATCTTATCGACAAGTTCTAGAATATTTTTCACATTCAAGTCGATGTCGCTTTTGAGTTTTGGTAGAGAGTTGTTGCGAAGCTGCTCCACATGTATGTTGATCTTGTGCACTATGCCAGACAACTGAACAAAGTTTGTATTGTACGTTGCTAGTTTAAGATCATGTACATCCACTCTCTTCCTTTCTTTGATTATTTCGTTGCTGAAGCCAGCAAGGTGATTTCGGATTTTGTCACCGTAATTATCGAAAGCTATCTTGAAATCTTTTTTTATTTGGGATATAATATCATCTACATATTGCTTGTTTGTGGCATCACTAGCATTGGTAGGAGGCTGCACGTTGCATACTTTCAAATGCCCAATGTCAATGTCTCCGGTGGAAGTATACGAGAATCCTGATCTCACTACTGTTGCCGCTGAACGTTCATGGTGTGGGATAGACCCACGACCGAATTTGTCAAGACTCATTGTGCAAATGAAGTCTAGTTCATATATGTAAACTATTATATCATTGAACAATGTTCGAAAATGCGTGGAAAAAGCGTCAAAAAAAACCGTCACGTTTTCGTCACGCATGCGTTGAAAAGCGTTGGAAAGCGTTGAAAAGCGTTGAAAAAACGTCGAAAAAGCGTCACGAATCCGTCACGTTTTTGTCACGCTTTTTCAACGCTTTTTTCACGTTTTTTTCAACGCTTTTCAACACATGTGTGTGACGAAAACGTGACGCTTTTTTCACGTTTTTTCACGCTTCTCTGATTATATTAGCCTCCTTCAACTCGTTAACTATGGCAACAATCTCATTGTCATTGGATGTGTTTCCAGCCTGTTGTGACGCGATTAGCAATTTCAATCGATCAACCAATTCATTCGGATCGTCCCAATACATGTATTCAATGGGTGATGTGTTGTAGGCCAATTTTAATCCATGACCAGTCGTTTGCGAGCGAAACATTGGACGAATAATTTCTTTGTATTTGATTCGCTTCGTCCCCTTCAAGTGTCCTAAAGAATTCTTGTGCGCGTCTGTGAGCAGAAGCAATTGCTTGTACTGTGCCTTATCATCCTCATTATAAGATGTATCACTATAGAATAGTAGCTGATAGAGACCTGGGGTAGCGGGAAAGCGCCTACCACCCACAATAATATCACCATTTCTTTGGTGGAAGTTCAATTCATGTGCGTTGAGATACCATTTCGATGTTGTTAGATCGTATGTAGGACCATAAACTTTATCGATGTTTTCATGGTCGGTCCAGTATTGTGTTAGGTATTTTTGAGCTATTGTGGGATATTGTTCAACGTAATCATTTACGGCAGCAGATGAGATATTTTGTGGATCGGCAAAAACATCATCATCAACAGCATCGTCATCATCGACATCAGCATCAGCATCTTCATCATCATCATCACCTCCAACATCTTCAGCTACATCCACGAGAGGAGTGTACTTAGTTCTATTCAGATCGAATCGCTGCGGCTTATTCTCCTTCACCTCCTCCCCACGCGCCGCTGCTGCCTTTTTCGGTACTCTTTTATTTTTCCTCACAAGTGGCAGTGGGTCGAGCTTTTCTCGAATCACTTTAGATGTATTGACGATATCTTTAAGAGGTGCTGTCAATGGTTGAAATATCTTCTGTAGAGCCTCATCATCTTCGGACTTGCCCATCTTCAATGCCAAATACTTTCTCCTGATCGATTTCGACAGTTCACCAATTTTTCTCTTGCGTAATGCATCAGAAATATCACCATGTTTATCGGTTGTCGTCATCGTGATCAATGATGGACCTAGCGTAATCATCATACCTTTATATATTTATCGAAGCCATTTCTATATCTGCCTGCATTAATGTCGAACGACTTTGCTATGACTAGTGTCCCAAATTGACTGCCATTCCAACATTCTGAGCACAAATTCTTGAATTGATTGAATGACATATCTGGTGAGACATGTTCGTCGAAAACGTGCTTCAAGTTCACCTCATCCTGCTTGAATAGCACAATTAGGTTGCAATTATCACGAATGAGCTGCTTGGGGATTTTACTGAAAGTCTGGCATAAGTACGCTACGTCTATGTCTTTATGTCTACACATTGAAAAATATTCGCGAATTTTTTGTTGTTTGTCGCAGGATACATCATCAAAGATGAATATCGAGTTGGTTTTTGCTTTCGCCGGATCTATGACTTCATCATTCTCTTTGAATGGAAAATATCCGACCCCCTTTACTGAATCCAACACCTGTTGCAGCAGTTGATATTTCGGTTGGTACAACGACTTTGAATACACGTAAACGTTTTTAAATTTCGCGCCATTCGGATTGAAAAGCAGGGACAGCATTGCGTTGGTCTTCCCACATCCACTGGGTCCACAGAAGATGGCTCTGAAGGAATGTGGAAGCAGTTTCCCATGTTTACCGCTACTACTACTACTACTATTCCTCTGACTATTGGCTAGAACCTCATCCAAATTCTCGATAGGTAGCGTCCGTTCTTGTTGAACGACCTTCATCATGTGATAGCATGATTTGAAGTACACTAATATATAAATGTAGGTGGTGCTCTTCATACTCATCATTGTTCATGTTGCTGTACCATGGTGAGGGTGTGTTGAATTCTGTAATCAATAAGCTGCCCTTCGAATTACACATACCAGGTTACAGATTTTGTGGGCCAGGTACGAAGTTAGAGAAGAGACTTGCTCGAGGGGACACTGGAATCAATCCATTGGACGACGCTTGTCGACAGCACGACATTGCCTATTCGCAGAACCAGTCTTTGGAGGATCGTCATAAAGCCGATTGGGTGCTTGAGAATAGAGCGTGGGAACGTGTCAAGGCAAAGGACGCTAAATTCAAAGAGAAAGCTGCCGCCTGGCTAGTTACTACTGGGATGAAGGCTAAACGTAAGCTCGGCATGGGTCTCATGTCACGACCATCATTCGCCAGCGTGATCAAGTACATAAAAAATGTACTATCAAAGTCAGATGGTGGTGGTAGTGGGCATCAAGGTGGTGGTTTGAAAAAATCTACACTGGCTGCTCTCAGAGCAGCTAGAATGGCCATCAAGAAAGCTGGAGGCAAGAAAAAGATCCGCGTTCCAAGAATTATACCGTTCAATTCGAATAAGAAGAGTGGAGGCATCTTCCCGCTCATTCCGATCTTTGCAGCTTTGGGAGCACTGGGATCATTGGCAGGGGGCGCGGGAGCGGTGGCAAAGACTGTCATTGATACTAAAAATGCTGCGAAAAAACTAGAAGAAGATCATCGGCATAACAAAGCGATGGAAGCCATTGGAAAGCAGGGTTCTGGCTTGTATTTGCGCAAGACGTCTAAAGGATTCGGGCTGTATTTGAAGAAGCAAAAAAACTAGTAGCCAAGCTACCCAATAAATCCATGTACGATTCAGAAATAATAAAGTATGCCAAACAATTGAAAATACCATTTTTTCGAGGTGTTTTTATGCGTGACACTTTACCCATACGTCGTCGTCCCTGGCGTCGTGAGTGTGCAATCATAAATTTGGATACTTCAAATCATTCTGGTACACATTGGGTAGCTTATAAGAAACACGATAATGTCGTGGAATATTTTGACAGTTATGGAATGCTGAAACCACCCGAAGAATTGGCTCGATACTTGGGTGAAAATGTGAAAATCTTCTACAATAATGATCAATATCAGAATTTCAATCAAAGTAATTGTGGACGTCTTTGCTTGGAATTCCTCGATAAAAACAAGTAACTAGATGGTTCAACGTCAGTCATGTCTTTGATATTAACGCTGAAGGGTCGCACTTCTACGCTCTCCATAGACTTTCTTACACCACTGCAATTAGATCCAGAATCAGACTACGGTCTAGCATTGCTAGGATTTCACTCATACAACAGTATACCAAACATCGATAAGGGATCCAAATTTTACTTGCAAGACCAATCGTCGAAGGCAAAGAAAATCATCGAAATCCCAGAAGGTTCCTACGACATTGTGGACATTGAAGCATTCATTCGAAAAGAATTGGGTATTTCTACTGCGAAAAACGTTGAAGATATATTCTCATTGAAACCCAACAACAATACATTGAAGTGCGAGATCTCCAGCAATAGGTTTGACATTGATTTCAAACCAAAGGATAGTATCGCTCAAGTGTTGGGATTCTCGAACAAATTGTTGAAAGCCAATAAAATTCACAGCTCCGATCTGCCCGTTAACATAACCAAAGTCAGAACCATTCACATTGACAGCAACGTCACTGCTGGAGCTCTTTACAACGATCGACCTTCACATACGATCTACGAATTTGCAGTTGCAGTCGATCCGGGGTACGCAATAGACGAAACTCCTAGGAATCTCATCCATTTACCCATAGTTAGCAGGCGGGAGCTACCAAATATCACGCTTCGAATACTAGATCAGGACTTGAGAGAGGTAAATTTCAGAGGTGAAGAGATAATAATCCGATTGGAATTAAGGAAACTTGGAAGATGGGACTAGTGTTTGACTACTCCTATAAATCGAACGATTATCCGACTCCTTCATCAGTCTCAAGAACGTCATCCAGCAAAGCAGACGTGCACCATCGTCGTCATCATCCACATCGTTCGAAGAAACAGTTGACATTATCCAATATCCTATTTCTCAAATCAATCGGCTTTATTGTCAACGATGACAGCCCAAGTTTTCGACGTCTTTCGCAAGCCAAGGTTCGATGAATCCATCACTAAAGTGGAGTGGCGTACCTATCACCCGTACGTCAAATCGTTTGAGAAGAATGACATCATAGACATTACTATTAATCAGGCAGATGTCTGGCTCGCTATGTTCGAGGGTGTTCTCATCGTAAAAGCCAAATTAGAAGTTGTTGGAGGTGGTACGGGCACTTTAACTCACAATGCCGGCGCATATCTCTTTGATTCTTGCACATATGAATTGTGCAATAAGGAATTGGATGCAGCGCGATATCCAGGAATAACGAGTACCGTAAGAGGATATTTATGTTATGCTCCTGAAGATTCACACCACCTAGCAATAGCAGGGTGGAACTACCCAAACGCTCCCATCCTTAATGCCGATAAGACGTTCACCATGAACATTCCATTGAAACATTTGTTCTCCATATTCAATGATCATCAGGTAGCAACGTTAGGAAAACAGTCGATTCGTTTAGTTCGATCACGCACTGACGCCAACAGTGTGAAGGTTGTTGAAAGGCCAAGTAATTCTATCCAAGGAGCTCCTCTGACGCAAAGTAGCGCCAGAATCATAATCGACAGCATTACTCTAAAGGTACCGCATCTCACTCCGAACGATGACATCAAATTTCAATTGTTGAAACGTGTGCGAGCCGATGAGCCTATGATAGTAGCGTTTCGTAAATGGGAACTACATGAGCTTCCAGCACTCACGCAAAACTCCACCACCGAAGTTTGGTCTGTGAAAACTTGTTCGGCAATGGAGAGCCCCAGATATATCGTAGTCTTTTTTCAAACGAAAAAGATTGATGATATACATGAGGATGTCACATTGTTTGATCACGCCAACATCAAATCCTTACGATTGGCTCTGAATGGTGACTACTATCCGCAGGAACGAGTACTCCTGGATTTTTCCAACAATCAATACGCCGATGCCCACTTCAATTACTCTGAATTCAACAAAAGCTATCAAAATTGTGTTCAGAAGCGTCCTCTGGTGAACTTTTCCGAATTCAAAACACATCCTATGTTCGTCATCGATTGTTCGAGAAGAAGTCTCGGTCCGAAGGCATCGACAGTCGACATCAAGTTGGAGATTGAAGCAACTACGGGTTTTCCTGCAGGCACCAAGGCCTATTGCATCATCATTCACGATCAAATCATGGAACATCTCCCACTCAGCGAAATTGTTCGAATCATTGATTGATAACAGAAAGTTCAACCCTATCAATACATCAGTTTATTCCAAGACATCATGCAGATCGCACTGGTCGACATTCAAGGCTTCTTGGTGGTCGGTGAATTCGTTCCGAAAGAGTTGACAGTCCGCATTGGTAAAAAGACGAGCCATTTCCTATTCAAACCATCTGTGGAGTTTGCTAGTTTGAGCAAAAATGAGAAGAAGACGGCAAACTTTGTTGAACGATACTGCCACGGTTTGAGTTACTCAGGTGGTTATGTGGACTTTGATGAGCTGAATCGAATACTATTAGATACCCTCCATCAAGCAGATTTGATCTATGTTAGAGGTCATCAAAAGATACAGTTCCTGAAGCGAAAGTGTGATGAATTGGAAATATGCTGCGAGATCGTAAATATGGAAGACTTTGATGGTTCATGGTGGTCACCGATTATATTCAAACCCACAACCCCAGCATGCATGCATCATATCCAAGGAGGTGGTGGTGGTGAAAGAAAGTTCCAGTGCAGTCTTCACAATGTCGATACTTTATATAATTGGTTATGTAATTTATTTCCTAAATAAAAAAGCTATGAATAATATGAATGTGTTGTTATTTCATCAGTCTGCAACTTGACTTGAAACTAGAAGCATACACTCATATTGCTCTGCTCAAAAACAAACAAAATAATGAAACCTGAATCAGCTGTGCTCTTAGAGTTTCTGAAATCTCCTGCAATGGCTTTGGTGAAATTTACTGAAGAAGAATTACAGTACATTCCAGTGGAATGCCTCATTGAATATGCTAATGCTTGTGGGCTATTGGCTGTGTGGCACAAACTTCCTCAAGAATATCGTGGCAACTTCAACCTCCAAATCAAGCTGCCGTGCTTCGTCCATTATAACCGACCTGATTGGACTACTCACTGGGATGGCCCGCCATCTTCTCAAGAATCATGCTATTTTTGTAAAAAAGCTTTACTGTGAAATAAAAAAAATTGATTATCTATCAATAATTTTCCTCGTAGTAGTAGTAGTAGTTTCATTTCGCATTTATGTACCATTAATGACATATGTCAATGGTAGAACGATATCCCTCAAACCATGCGACTTTGCATATAGGCATATATTGACATTTCCGAGAATTGTCCATAAAAAATCCTATTTTGAGAGAGAGAGAGAGTACCCACACACGTCACGTGATGTCATTTTACCAGAAGAAAAAACAACAGCATGACGCGTCACCCACTATAAAATAAATAATTAATTATTCAAGTATTTGTTTCCAATACGAGCGCGCGCGCGCTTATCATTCTAAGGGATCTCTCGCTTTGCTAGATCTTCGAACGCCATGAAGCGAGACAGCGTTGCCACACACAATAATGTAACAATATTAACATCCAAACACATACGTCCGACAACGTTGCAGCACCGCGCGCTCGAGCCGCCTTACTCTCTACCTCGATAGATCCGTTGCAAAGATAAGCGCGCGCGCCTGCGATGGATATTATTTTCAACTCGAAGTTCCTTATCTCTGGAATGCATCTCTCGCTTCACTGTACCTCGATAGATCCGTTACAAAGATAAGCGCGCGCGCGCCAGCGATGGATATTATTTTCGACTCGAAGTTTCTTATCTCTGGAATGCATCTCTCGCTTCACTCTACCTCGATGGATCCGTTGCAAAGATAAGCGCGCGCGCGCGCCAGCAATGGATATCCCGTTTGAATAGCATTTAAATAATTGAAATATCACGGAGGTCGGAATACCGCAGTGCGTATATACGCTGCCTCATAATGCAAAGGTCCCTGGTTCAATTTCCCCCACCGGCGGTGACAGCTTTTTTTAATTTATTTATTTAAAAATTCATCATGATTAAGATGTCATAACCTCACAATTTCAAATTTACCGCCATCAGCGCCGCCGCCATCTGCAAATTTGAACTTCGCGCCACCAGCGACACCAGCGACACCAGCGCCAACGCTAACTAGCGGCATTTTATTGAGGCTCTGACGATCAATCGGCTTTGTATCACTACTCCGGTTTTACTTCTGATAGGTTTCTACCATAGATATTTGGAATAGCAGTCAATAACGAATAATATATATCGATATCCTTTATTTCGTTTTGCATACGTCTGCATTTCGGCTAAATCTATCTGCCACAAGTCTGCAAAACCTTTTATTATGGTTCTTCTTCTTTTGAAATTGCGCCTTGCAGGCTTGTGCAATTCTTCAACAATTTGTCTTTCGATTGGACTTATTTCCATACTTTCATCTTCAAGTAGTTGTGACCACTTTGAACCCCGTTCATATAGTGATTACTTTTTTCATCCAAACATGTACATATATAAGTGGAATTGAAGGAATGTATCGAAAAATTAAGAACCTTATATTTTTAAATACATTTATTGATGAAACTACATGACTATATATACAAAAAACTATATGACTAATGACTATGTACAAACAAAAACAAAAGTCAGTCGAAGATGATGGCATCCTCGAGAATCTGCACCATCTCGAGCTCGTCGAACGCGTCCATCTCCATGTCCTCCATGATGAATGGATCCAGGTAAGCACCCCTTGCTACTGGACGGTCATCCTCCTCCTACTCGACGTCGCTTTCCGCTCTTCCGATGCCTCCTAAGATGAGGGTGGCATCGGAATCGGAGTCATCTCCATTCCCCATGAGGTCCATACTGCTACTGCTTCTGTCAGAGGCCCCATCGCTGTCGCTGTCTTCGTCTCCGATGATGACATCCAATACCCAGGGGAATGGGAATGCAGCGTCGCCAGAGGAATCGCAGGGTCCATCAGCTGCAGGTGCTTCCCATGTTCCCAGTTTCCAACCGCAAGTCGATAGCTGGCTCCGTTGTGGTTGGTGGTGGTGTCGGGCTGGTAGTTGCAGTCCATCTTCGAGAGTTGATTTCGAACTGACTATCTCGAGGAGGAAGCAAGTATTTATATGCAGCGGTTGGAGGAGGGGGTAAAAGAAATAGTAGGGGAAAGAGTAGGGAAGAAAAAGTAGGAGGTCGTAGTCGCTGGGGAATCAATGAGTGAAGATGGTTAAAGTAGTAGGGGGGAGAGTAGAGAGGGAATTAGGGTAGCGATAGGTAGTAAGAAATCAATCGTCAATTGAATTTATCCATATATTATCCAAATCAATAAATACATCATTGTCCATTACTAATTCTACACACATATACAATTTATACACCAACACTATAATATACAACTTATATATAATACATATTAACATGAAACGAACACATCTAAGTTCGCTCCAAATATTCCTCATTCATCCTATTGAAATGTTCGAGGCGAGACTTCTCCACTCCACAGACTTGGCGAAATTGTTCTTCTGTCGTCAATTGTCTACCTATCTCCTCAGCCAGTCGTGAAAGCAATTCATCTCTTTCTGATGATAAACGAGTAGTTTTGCTTTCACTATCTGTGATCAGTGCATTCACGTTCGCATACCATCGCTTCAATTCACCATCATATTGCCTTATGGCTTCGATAAGTGCTATTGGAGGCGATGGAATGCGCCCGTGAATGGGAGCATTACAATCGGTACCATTATTGCCAGCAGCAGCAGCAAGCCCGTTGAACGGCTCTTGAAGATTCGGCAGTTGGACAGCCGGACGTATAATATCCACACTTATAATTCTGACCCGCTCTGGCTGCTCCTGCTCCTGCTCCTGCTCCTGCTCCTGCTCCTGCTCCTGCTCCTGCTCCTGCTCCTGCTCCTGCTCCTGCTCCTGCTCCTGCTCCTGCTCCTGCTCCTGCTCCTGCTCCTGCTCCTGCTCCTGCTCCTGCTCCTGCTCCTGCTCCTGCTCCTGCTCCTGCTCCTGCTCCTGCTCCTGCTCCTGCTCCTGCTCCTGCTCCTGCTCCTGCTCCTGCTCCTGCTCCTGCTCCTGCTCCTGCTCCTGCTCCTGCTCCTGCTCCTGCTCCTGCTCCTGCTCCTGCTCCTGCTCCTGCTCCTGCTCCTGCTCCTGCCCCTGCCCCTGCTCCTGCTCCTGCGCTTGCTTCTGCTCCTGCTCCTTCTCCTGCTCCTGTTCCTGCTGTTTCGATGTGGTTGATACAGCATGATCTCTGCCGGCATTATACCACATGCCAGCCTTGCCACTTCGGTAGGGGTTAGATTTGCCTCAATTTCCCAGAAACTTTCGAAGAATTGATGGACTCCCACCTCTCATCCCCAAATTCTTTTTCTTAGTCGAAGGTTTCCGGCAATCGATTTCAGGCTTATCCAACGATGACGGCGTCAGTGATGGTGAAGACGAAGGTGAAGGAGTCTTCTTGCTGAAAAAGAGTTTCTTCCCTTTCCGCATCAAGACACCACCATTTTCGACGTCGCCATCATTGGGATCTCGGACCTTGGCGCCAACCTCCAACCGTGATGATGCCTCAAATTGGTTTCGGCTCATCTTGAGGCATTTCGAAGGCCTTTTGAATTCCCCAGTTGCGGGACCAGCACTTGTAGATGGGGTAGGGCCGGATGGTGATCCTTCAAGTAGGGGCATATCTAATAATGTTGCTGACACGCCTGCCCAAGCCTCATCGGTTGCCAGCAATTCACTATTGAAGCTGATATCCAGGTCTTCTTGATCCACATTCAAATTGCTGATAGACCCATCAATGCCTGAAATACAAATTATGAAATCTATAAAATGAGCTACCGTCAAGTTATCGAGAAAACTCACTTAGATTAGGGAGAGATACAATGTCTTCTTCTTCTGCTGCGGAAGCTATGGTTGAATCGGTGCTAGGCATCTGAAGAAAAAAAATCATTTCAGATCATCGTAGACTATTTGATGAAAAACTGTGAATCGAAATACAATTCACTAGCAATGATCCATATGGCAACAAAACTTGTACTTACAATTGGTTAATCGACGATGTAGTTGGATTGGTACAAAAAAGATGGTATATCGAGATTACTCTGGTAGTGGAGCTAGTGTAGATATCTGCTAACAGAATGAGGAGTCTCCGTGTATTCAATGAGTTTTATCTGCTGAGCTCCACCTATTCTCCTTCTACCGCTAATATCCGCCTACATCTCCTCCTTCCTCCCCAACCTAGTCTCTTTTTCGACCAAAACGAACCTTATCGAAAATGTGTGCGTAGCTCAAGGTCGACCTCCACCCAAGGCTGCATTATTCAATGCGAACCAAAATTTCATTCGATATTCAATATTATTGTGGTGCGGCATCAGCTGGCTGATATATGTTATAATATGAATAAAACACATCTCAAATAATCTAAGGAATAATTTATCCAAAAATACGTGTGTATATATATATATATATATATAAAGTAAAAGATTGTAGGTTTAATCCGTTCCGTGAGTGGAATGTCAATTGGTGCAAGACAGTCTGTTTCAGCTCGCCAAGCATCATCAGTTGCACTAGGCCAATCGACAATCCACTCACGGACCGGTCACTATTTGAAGACCAACATGTAGTCTTCAACAGTGCGGAATACGGATGTTTGGTACAGTGCCACCTACTAGCACTAGACAGAAACGTGCTCTTCGGGCAACGACGCAGGAGTACAGATATCTCTGTTACTACACCTACGTCCCCCGACTGCACCTCGATAGTGTGGTATGGACCACAGACAGAGTAAAGAAGAAGAAGAAAGATATTGTGTATGAACACAGAGCCAGAGTATGAAGTAAAGGATTGTAGGTTTAATCCGTTCTGTGAGTGGAATGTCAATTGGTGCAAGACAGTCTGTTTCAGCTCGCCAAGCATCATCAGTTGCACTAGGCCAATCGACAATCCACTGACGGACCGGTCACTATTTGAAGACCAACATGTAGTCTTCAACAGTGCGGAATACGGATGTTTGGTACAGTGCCACCTACTAGCACTAGACAGAAACGTGCTCTTCGGGCAACGACGCAGGAGTACAGATATCTCTGTTACTACACCTACGTCCCCCGACTGCACGTCGATAGTGTGGTATGGACCACAGACAGAGTAAAGAAGAAGAAGAAGGATATTGTGTATGAACACAGAGCCAGAGTATGAAGTAAAAGATTGTAGGTTTAATCCGTTCCGTGAGTGGAATGTCAATTGGTGCAAGACAGTCTGTTTCAGCTCGCCAAGCATCATCAGTTGCACTAGGCCAATCGACAATCCACTCACGGACCGGTCACTATTTGAAGACCAACATGTAGTCTTCAACAGTGCGGAATACGGATGTTTGGTACAGTGCCACCTACTAGCACTAGACAGAAACGTGCTCTTCGGGCAACGACGCAGGGGTACAGATATCTCTGTTACTACACCTACGTCCCCCGACTGCACCTCGATAGTGTGGTATGGACCACAGACAGAGTAAAGAAGAAGAAGAAAGATATTGTGTATGAACACAGAGCCAGAGTATGAAGTAAAAGATTGTAGGTTCAATCCGTTCCGTGAGTGGAATGTCAATTGGTGCAAGACAGTCTGTTTCAGCTCGCCAAGCATCATCAGTTGCACTAGGCCAATCGACAATCCACTCACGGACCGGTCACTATTTGAAGACCAACATGTAGTCTTCAACAGTGCGGAATACGGATGTTTGGTACAGTGCCACCTACTAGCACTAGACAGAAACGTGCTCTTCGGGCAACGACGCAGGAGTACAGATATCTCTGTTACTACACCTACGTCCCCCGACTGCACCTCGATAGTGTGGTATGGACCACAGACAGAGTAAAGAAGAAGAAGAAAGATATTGTGTATGAACACAGAGCCAGAGTATGAAGTAAAAGATTGTAGGTTTAATCCGTTCCGTGAGTGGAATGTCAATTGGTGCAAGACAGTCTGTTTCAGCTCGCCAAGCATCATCAGTTGCACTAGGCCAATCGACAATCCACTCACGGACCGGTCACTATTTGAAGACCAACATGTAGTCTTCAACAGTGCGGAATACGGATGTTTGGTACAGTGCCACCTACTAGCACTAGACAGAAACGTGCTCTTCGGGCAACGACGCAGGAGTACAGATATCTCTGTTACTACACCTACGTCCCCCGACTGCACCTCGATAGTGTGGTATGGACCACAGACAGAGTAAAGAAGAAGAAGAAAGATATTGTGTATGAACACAGAGCCAGAGTATGAAGTAAAAGATTGTAGGTTTAATCCGTTCCGTGAGTGGAATGTCAATTGGTGCAAGACAGTCTGTTTCAGCTCGCCAAGCATCATCAGTTGCACTAGGCCAATCGACAATCTGTCTAGTGCTAGTAGGTGGCACTGTACCAAACATCCGTATTCCGCACTGTTGAAGACTACATGTTGGTCTTCAAATAGTGACCGGTCCGTGAGTGGATTGTCGATTGGCCTAGTGCAACTGATGATGCTTGGCGAGCTGAAACAGACTGTCTTGCACCAATTGACATTCCACCCACGGAACGGATTAAACCTACAATCTTTTACTTCATACTCTGGCTCTGTGTTCATACACAATATCTTTCATCTTCTTCTTTACTCTGTCTGTGGTCCATACCACACTATCGAGGTGCAGTCGGGGGACGTAGGTGTAGTAACAGAGATATCTGTACTCCTGCGTCGTTGCCCGAAGAGCACGTTTCTGTCCAGTGCTAGTAGGTGGCACTGTACCAAACATCCGTATTCCGCACTGTTGAAGACTACATGTTGGTCTTCAAATAGTGACCGGTCCGTGAGTGGATTGTCGATTGGCCTAGTGCAACTGATGATGCTTGGCGAGCTGAAACAGACTGTCTTGCACCAATTGACATTCCACTCACGGAACGGATTAAACCTACAATCTTTTACTTCATACTCTGGCTCTGTGTTCATACACAATATCTTTCTCCTTCTTCTTTACTCTGTCTGTGGTCCATACCACACTATCGAGGTGCAGTCGGGGGACGTAGGTGTAGTAACAGAGATATCTGTACTCCTGCGTCGTTGCCCGAAGAGCACGTTTCTGTCTAGTGCTAGTAGGTGGCACTGTACCAAACATCCGTATTCCGCACTGTTGAAGACTACATGTTGGTCTTCAAATAGTGACCGGTCCGTGAGTGGATTGTCGATTGACCTAGTGCAACTGATGATGCTTGGCGAGCTGAAACAGACTGTCTTGCACCAATTGACATTCCACTCACGAAACGGATTAAACCTACAATCTTTTACTTCATACTCTGGCTCTGTGTTCATACACAATATCTTTCTTCTTCTTCTTTACTCTGTCTGTGATCCATACCACACTATCGAGGTGCAGTCGTGGGACGTAGGTGTAGTAACAGAGATATCTGTACTCCTGCGTCGTTGCCCGAAGAGCACGTTTCTGTCTAGTGCTAGTAGGTGGCACTGTACCAAACATCCGTATTCCGCACTGTTGAAGACTACTTGTTGGTCTTCAAATAGTGACCGGTCCGTGAGTGGATTGTCGATTGGCCTAGTGCAACTGATGATGCTTGGCGAGCTGAAACAGACTGTCTTGCACCAATTGACATTCCACTCACGGAACGGATTAAACCTACAATCTTTTACTTCATACTCTGGCTCTGTGTTCATACACAATATCTTTCTTCTTCTTCTTTACTCTGTCTGTGGTCCATACCACACTATCGAGGTGCAGTCGGGGGACGTAGGTGTAGTAACAGAGATATCTGTACCCCTGCGTCGTTGCCCGAAGAGCACGTTTCTGTCTAGTGCTAGTAGGTGGCACTGTACCAAACATCCGTATTCCGCACTGTTGAAGACTACATGTTGGTCTTCAAATAGTGACCGGTCCGTGAGTGGATTGTCGATTGGCCTAGTGCAACTGATGATGCTTGGCGAGCTGAAACAGACTGTCTTGCACCAATTGACATTCCACTCACGGAACGGATTAAACCTACAATCTTTTACTTCATACTCTGGCTCTGTGTTCATACACAATTTCTTTCTTCTTCTTCTTTACTCTGTCTGTGGTCCATACCACACTATCGAGGTGCAGTCGGGGGACGTAGGTGTAGTAACAGAGATATCTGTACTCCTGCGTCGTTGCCCGAAGAGCACGTTTCTGTCTAGTGCTAGTAGGTGGCACTGTACCAAACATCCGTATTCCGCACTGTTGAAGACTACATGTTGGTCTTCAAATAGTGACCGGTCCGTGAGTGGATTGTCGATTGGCCTAGTGCAACTGATGATGCTTGGCGAGCTGAAACAGACTGTCTTGCACCAATTGACATTCCACTCACGGAACGGATTAAACCTACAATCTTTTACTTCATACTCTGGCTCTGTGTTCATACACAATATCTTTCTTCTTCTTATATATATATATATATATATAAATAATATAATATGTAGACTAGATGAAGAGTGTACAGAACTCGTATCACATTATATGGAGACTAGATTACAAAATAAATATGAATATAAGCGTATGAGGTTGGGTACAGAGTTCGCATTATTACTATTATTATTATAATTATTGTCGAGGCTCTGAGTGTTCCATCAACATTTTTATCAGGTCATCTAAATTATCGCTAGAATTTGATTCCTCAGCTGTTTGCATTGTAGCAGATATTGCTTGTTGTACCCAAAGCATATTACTTTCAGGACTCGTTTGATAAAATTCGATATCATTGTGCCCCCAAGGTAAAGTTTTAACAGTATTAGGTATGATAAACCGTTTATCGTCATGGTATGAAAGGGCGACTTTGTTTTTCATTTCAGTATGAATATCGTGCCGATCGCTACGAAAAGTATTCATTTTTCTGAATATCAAGTGTAACGGAATGTTTCACGATCCGTCACTTTTACCGTGATTACCCATTCTGCCCCATTGATTGCTACGCCCATGATCACCTTGCTCGGAGAGTCGCTGTGCTCTGTTGGCGAAATTTGTGACCATACGTGTATGTGTCTAGCTTCAACTAGTGCAATGAAAGAGTTTATCTCTCTCTTTTCGAAAAATCGGGAGTGCGATACGGAATTAGGACCGGTTCTCAAAAGCTCTCTTGCGACCTGACTACAAGCGAGAAAACATCGTGGTCACCTCTGGTGAAAATCTTATCTGAAGGCAAATGGAAAGGTGAGGTTTTTCACATTATCTGGCTTTAACTTTGTTATCTCTGAGTATCATCATCTTGCCTGCTTTCTTCCTTTAATTGCTATTATAATTATTTAATTCCAGGAAATTATATATAGGTAAATAGAAATTACCTAGAACGTGGTTGAGCCCACGCCATTTTGTGTGGTTTTTTTTTTAGAGGAAGCCGTACACTTTCTTTCGTCTCGATCTCCCGGAATTCATCTTATCTCATCTTCTCAATCATTGTAGTAAATGAATTGAATTTGTCTTCCAGAAATTTGCCATGCAAATATGCAAATTTCGTATCTACGATTTTATTCCTCTTCACACAAGTGAAGAAGTTTAAAAAGAAAATTGTCAAAGCACATTTCCTGCCTAGTTTTTTTTGTAGGTTGACCTGGAGACTTATTGGAATTTATTCGGAAGTGGTCCCAGAATATTATTGAGAGGAAACTGAATTTGAGATATTTTGGAACACATTCTGGAAACGTACCCAGTTAGCCATATCTACATCTGGAACGTGATTGATCAAGGACAAGGATAGAAGGAATCATTGGTGGCCGAGACCTTCGAGGAATCTGAGTTCAGGTGAGTGATGCATTTATTTCTTTACAGAAAATAATTTGCAAGTGCATAATCTCACCTGTACTTTATTTCTCACTCGAAATTTTGGTTACCAGAGTGTTTCCTTCTCTCCTCTTGTAATATCACTCGTTGAGCATGTGTAAAGCATTTCTTTTGTATTAACTTTTCACTTATTTTTCTTATCTGGCAGAAAGCAGACAAACTGACGAATAATCAGCAGTAAATATCTTTTTTCCTCAGTTTAAATTACCTATTGACACGAAGGCCACCTTTCCATTATCTTCCATTTGCTTTCGGAGAGGGTACTGATGTGTTTTCTGGCTCTAGTCATGCAATGAGACTTACTGTTTTTTTTTTTGGAGATTTTGGACTTTCTCAGATAGTTTCAGAATAAACATTATCTTTTAAATTTCAGCATTACATGGTTGATCATTAGTAAAAGATTTCACCAGAAGTAGTCAGAGTGACTATTCTAAGTACTTTTCTAAAGATTTGAAGATTCATACATGCTGTTGCACCAAAGTCAGAGTCCATATTTCGAATTTGCGTACCTCAGTTATACATACAGTATTATTAAAAAGAAAATAATATTTTTTTTGTTGTCATAACTGGATTAATCCACTTTATTCGCAAATTGATTTTCACATTGTTGAAGGCAATTGTTGTATAACATATATATATATATATATTTTTTTTGACATATGGATTGAAGATCGAGAGAGATTCACGATCATTTTTCCTTTTCGATTATCTTCAAACCAGAAGCAGATAAAGCTACTCATTTAGAGTATTTATTTTGTTAATCATTGATTAAAGTATTGAATGAATTTGTACCTATTCTGAACCAAATGGTTCTGATTGTATTTCTTCCTTACTCTGTGGTAGTGCACATACTGCTGTAGATATTGTCTGTACAGGAATTTCAAGAATACTCCATTCCGGAATGAAGCAAAGTTGGAGACTGAAATTGTCCATGAGCCATATCACAAGCTGAAGCACTCACCTTAGCTGAAGCCCGACTCAGAAATGTCAGGAGGCCATTAAAGCTACAACTACAGATCCTGAACATTGAGAAATCGTCAGCAGATCAAAGGTGGGCCAATATATACCTGAGGGCTGGGACAGAGTAAGTCTCACTTTGAGGAGGTCATATCAATAAGGCAGCTAGTTCCAGACAGAAGAAAACTGCATACCAAAAAGAGTAAAATTTTTCTGTGAGACAAATTCATTAATATTCCTTAATCAATAATATTGAATAGTAGTTGATCGTCGTAATTCATTTTTTCTTAAATCCAGGAATATAATTTGAATCATTTTGATTAAGTGGAATAATAGTCAATTGTAAATGATAATTTCTTGTTGTATAGAAATCAATCATGGATAGTAGTTGATCATCATAATTCTTTTTTCATCCAGTAATATAATCTGAATCATTTTGATTAAGTGGAATAATAGTCAATTGTAAATAATAACTTCTTGTTGTACAGAAATCGATCATTCGAGTTTTTTTTTGTAAATATAATGTTAGTATGAATCTGATTTACTTATTCTATTAGAGAACATTCATACCGTCTGAGGTGAGAATTTCTGTTTCCCAAGTGATTTTCTTCTTAAAGACTTCTTTTTCTTTTTTGGCATCTTTTTTTTTAAAAAAAGGTCCTGGCGCCCACAAAAATTTAATGTATCTTGACCTATCTCAATATAACTTAACTAACATAATTATCTTATCTTAAATAGTAACCTTGTAATTAACTTGTCTCATCCAAGAGGTATTAGCGCAATTTTCTGATAAATTGGCCAATAAAGGAAATTCTCACACCAGACGAAGATCCTTACCCCGACCCTCCCGTATCAATTCTGAGCAGCCCAAAGGCAAGAGCAATAAAAGCTACACAAACCCCTTTTAATGTTTTCGAATATAAAAAGGGAGTTACACATTTTGGCGCCCAACGTGGGGCCCGATTTTCCTGACTTTCCTTATCTATCCCTATCTTGGTGATGTTCTCTCATAGAAAATATTTTCTGGTGAAAACTTGCTGACTTATTGTTCTGATTTTCATTGATTATTGACAGCATATTTTTTTTTCTTTTTTCTTTCCTCATATCTTTGCATTTGTTTTCTCACAAACCTAAAAAATGTCTTCATCCAAGTTGAAAATAAATCCTGGTTACCTTAAGGCCTTCGAACTAGACTATGAATTGTCTATTAGAGGTGTGGAACCAACTGGTGACGTTGAAAGTAAGAGAAAAATTTTTAGAGGTCTCTTAAGCCAAGAAAGTGCTAATCGCAGTTTTTCTTCTTCAGTAGAGTGCTATACATTTGAAGATGAAAAAGAAGAAATTTTGTTAACTTTGAGTGAATTAACAGAAAAAATCAATAATTTCACTGGTACTCCATCCGATGTAGAGTATAAAAGATTAACTTCAAGATTAACTCATATCTCTGGTAGAATTCACAGGGTTGTAACTGAAAAAACGGAGGAAGAATCTGAAAAGAAAGCCTGGTTATTAGATCTATTAACTTTGGAAGGTGAACTTGATGAAAGAATATCTCCAGTTACATCCACACCAACTCTGCAAGTGCCTCAAACCATATCTACACATTTTCCTTTGAGTAAACCTGTAGCTACCTATAAGTGGAATATTCAATTCACAGGTACAAACCAGAAAGAATCTGTTATCTCATTTCTTGAAAAGGTTGAATCTTTAAGAATAGCTAGAGGTGTATCTAAACAGGATTTATTTATCTCAGCAGGTGATCTTTTTACTTCAAAAGCCTGGACTTGGTACAATAATAATAGAACCAAATTTAACTCTTGGGATGAACTTGTAACTAAACTCAAGGAGGATTTTTTACCTTATCATTATAATGATGATTTACTTGATGAAATCAGAAATAGAACTATGGGTCAAAATGAAAGAGTTTCATTGTTCATTAATTCTATGGAAGGTCTATTCAATAGACTTACTATTAAACCTGATGAGAAAACAATTGTAAATGGTATCCGAAGGAATTTATTACCTAATTATGTCTCTCAACTTGCACTATATGATATAGACACAATATCTGATTTATCTAAGTACTGTAAAAGATTGGAGGAATCTCACATGTGGTCAAATAGATATAAACCACCTCCAAGTCGAAAGGTTGGTTTGCTGGAACCTGATCTTAGTTATTCGTCTGCATTTGAAGCTGGTACTTCCTTTAATTCAACGAGAAACGATTTCTCGTCAAAGCCCATTTTTAACTCTTCCCGAAATGTTTCTGCCGTTTCATCCTCATCATCAGGTCCGTCATGTTGGAATTGTGGTATGAATGGACATGTCTATAATGAATGTCGGAAATCTAGGGTTATATTTTGTTATGGTTGTGGAATGAAAGGTGTAACAAAATCCAGATGTGCTAAATGTTCAAAAAACGAGAAAGCTGGTGCCATATCCCTGGACGCTGTCACCAGTTCTTCCGGAGATCCAGGCCAATCCAATCAGGAGAAAGGAAAAGGAAAGAAAAAAGTTTCTACTCGAAGTCACCCCCCTCAGTAGTTTATTCTAACATACCTGTTTCGTCTAATTCCTTGAAAAATAACTTATCTCTCAATTCCTCTTTTAAAAAGCCCCCTTTCACTTCAGAGTCTGAATGGAATGAATGGCTAGGTTTTGTTAAAACATTTCTTTCTCAAAAACAGACTTCCTTAACTTCTATTTGTCCCATTTTTGTTAAGAAAGACAATGATGAACGTCCCTACCTGGAAATAAATATTTTCAATAGGAAAATTTTAGCTCTGATTGATAGTGGTAGTAATGCCTCTATTTTAGGTGCAGCTGGATACTCTATCTTGAAAAATTTCAATATACCTATTATCCCTGAAAATTCTCTTCGAGTAACAACCGCTGATGGGCAACCACAAGATTTCCTTGGTTATGTAACGATTCCTCTTACCTTGAATGATGTCAGGAAGCACTTCAGGTTTCTAGTAATTCCTTCAATTACTCAAACCCTCATACTGGGTGTTGATTTTCTGAAGGCCTTCAAAGTTGAAGTTAGTTTTGAAGATTCTTCATTCAAGTCCAGCTTGCTTTCAATTTTTGCTGTAAATACTATTCAGGATGTCTCTGCTCTGAATGATCAAGAACAAGAGTCACTCAGAAAGGTAGTCACTCTTTTCAAAGAAATCGGTCCTCAAGATAGACTTGGCAGAACAAATCTTCTCTCACATCGAATCGATACTGGTGACGCGAGGCCATGCAAACAAAGGCAATATCCTCTTTCTCACAACATGCAATCTCACTTGGAAAAGCAAGTTGATGAGATGCTCCAGATGGGAGTAATTCAACCCTCACAGAGTAGTTGGTGTAGTCCCCTTTGGTTGGTGAAGAAGTCAAATGGTGACTTCCGTGTTTGTTTTGATGGTCGAAAGCTAAATGAGCTGACTGTCAATAAGGATGCATATCCTTTGCCTTTAATTGACACTATCTTGAACAAAATGCGAGACGCAACGTTCATATCTACTATTGATTTAAAGCAAGCTTTCTTTCAAATTCCTTTGGAAGAATCTTCTCGTCCAAAGACAGCTTTCGCAGTACAGGGAAAAGGTCTTTTTGAGTTCGTAACAATGCCGTTCGGATTAGTTTGCGCGTCTCAAACGATGTGTCGGTTGATGGACTTGGTTATTGGCCCTGCGCTTGAACCATACTGTTTCTACTACCTTGATGACATCATTGTTGCTACTCCTAATTTTGTAAAACATGTAGAAATTCTGGAGAAAGTATATCTCAAGCTCAAACAAGCAAATTTAACTGTCAATTTCGACAAGTGTCATTTCTGTCGTCCCTCCCTTAAATTTTTAGGTTTTCTCGTTGATGAAAATGGACTCAGAACAGACCCAGAAAAGGTTTCTGCGGTTGTGGATTTCCCTGTACCTAAGAACACCACCCAAATAAGACGTCTTATTGGTTTGGTTAGCTATTATCGTCGGTTCATAAAGGATTTTTCTTCCTTATCTAGTCCAATCACTAGTTTACTTCATGGTCGCAAGAAAGGACAACCAATTGTTTGGACATCAGAGGCTGATGTTGCATTCCAAAGTATTAAGAAGTCTTTGACTACTGCCCCTGTTTTAGCTAGTCCTGATCACACAAAACCTTTCTTTATAATGTGTGATGCATCAGATACAGGAGTAGGTGCTGTTATCTTCCAAAAGGAAAATGGATCTGAACATCCCATTGCGTATACCAGTAAAATGCTGAACAAATGTCAGAAGAAATATACCACGACAGAAAAAGAACTTCTTGCTGTCATTCATGGTATCGAAAAGTTCAGATATTTTGTGGAAGGTAAACACTTTACAGTCATAACAGATCATAGTTCACTTGTCTGGTTGAATAACATGAAGAATCCATCTCCAAGATTAGCTCGCTGGATGGTAAAGTTGTCACAATATCAATTTACCATTCAGCACACAAAAGGTTCCCTTAACTCGGTTGCTGATTGTCTTTCTCGCACCTATGAAATTTCTCTTCTAGATTTATCTACCCTTAAGCCTGATAATTGGTATCTGGATATGATAAGGAAGGTCCAGGAAGAACCAGATATGTATCCATCATTCCGTGTGGAGAATAACATACTCTACAAACATGTCTTTTGTCAGCTAGGTGTTGAAGGGAATCGTACTGATTGGAAGATTGTCGTACCTACCGCCAATCGTGCGGAAATTCTGAGCATGTTTCATGATCATGAAACTGCGTCTCACCTAGGGGTATCTAAAACCTTAGCACGGGTATGCGAACTTTATTATTGGCCTAACTTAAGAATCAGCGTGCAAAAGTATGTAAAGAAATGCAAACTTTGTGCTGCAAGTAAATCCTCAAATTTGCCTCAAGCAGGTTTGATGGGTTCTTATCGGAACATTAACTTTCCTTTCCAACTTATCTCTGCAGATCTCCTTGGACCTTATCCTAGATCCAAAAATGGTAACCAATATCTGCTAGTGGTAGTTGATTGGTTTACAAAATTCGTCTTGGTTCATGCAATGCCAAATGTGACTTCCAGATCCATTATTAAGTTTCTTGAAAATCAAGTTTTCCTCGTATTTGGCGTACCTCAAATTTTCTCGTGTGACAATGCTACAGTTTTCACTAGCAAGGAGTTCAAGGCGTTTATCGACAAATATTCTGTGCAAAAAATCTGGTATAATGCAAAATATCATGCCCAGATCAACCATACCGAACGAGTCAATAAGAGCATTGTGGGTGCTATTCGGTGCTATGTTCATGAGAATCACAAAACTTGGGATCAAGAAGTCTATAAAGTGGCACAAGCCATTAGACTTGCTAAACATGATGTAACCCAACTTCCTCCCTCTTTTCTAGTGTTTGCCAGGAATGTTCCAATATCTGGTGATTATTATGGCAAAATTCAGGAAAATGCTAAAAACATCATTTCTATTGGGGAGAAGGTCCATCAATTAGAAGATTCTCAAGAAATGCCTGCATTATTTGATGAAGTTCGAAATAAACTTTATCGCTCTTATCTCCAGAATGCTAAGAGGTATAACTTGAGAAGACGCCCTGTCCAATATCATGCAGGCGACTACGTTTGGAAAAAGAATTATATCTTGTCAAAGGCTGCAAATCACTTTTCTGCAAAGTTAGCTCCAAAATACATACCTTGCATTGTACGAAAAGTTATTTCTCCCTTAGTATATAACTTGATAGATAGAAATGGTGCAGATTTAGGAAATTGGCATGTAAAGGACATTAAACCTGATGCAACCATGGAGTCTGATGGTTCAGATCAAGAGGAAGAAGAATATTTTTCTACTTGATCTTATCTTATCCTTTATCCTTCATACTTACCTTCACCATTAACTTATTTTGGGGTAAAAGTTGGTTATCCCTGGATTTTCCTAAAGAAACCTGAACCTGGACAAGTTCCCAACTAGTGATTTTATCACGACAGTAACATCGCTGTTATACATCTCTGTGTCTTTTCCTTACCACTGGTTATGTTGGACAGTCGTAACCAGTGATGGTCCAAATTACTGCTCCACTTTTCTCTATGAACTTTTGTTCATTCTTGTTGTGGCACTTTGATCTTCGGATATTTATATTTACCGCCACAACAATGATTTTGATATGTAGAATTGGGTTTAAAAAGTTTTTTTGTCTGTAGGGACCTTGGAAGCTCAGGATTAGGTCATTGGGTGGTGTTGATGAGGGTCGTCATGCCATTTGATGATGTGGTTGTGCTGGAGGGATGTCCAAGTGTTGGATCATGCTTAGGCGGATCCAATGTGTGGGGATTCTGACGGTGCTACTCTCTCGCTTGCGAGAAGTATTCCTTTCAGGAAGACCAGATCCTGTGTGAATAGGAACACTCCCGAATAATTTTTGTGTACTAATTTTTTTTCTCTAATGCCACTCGAGCATTATTTCAGGTTGATGAGGACTTGTCTCATTAGGGTTTATGGTGGATCCTTGGGCTCAGTTGATTCGGCTTTGCCCTAAATCAAAATTTACATTTTATTTTCGGCCTACCATTTATTTAAGTTAGGTAATTCCTGACTATGTATGTATGCATCATAGATAGCATTTTTGCAGCTTCAGTTTGAGATTCTGATACTGGTGAGGATCATCATGTCTGGTCTGATTATCCTGAGAGTGAATTCCTTTGTTGTTCCAGCCACGGAAGTTCATATACGAGGTGCTGGCTCCTGATATCTCTAAGAGTGTTCCCAGTGGACGTAGTCTTGGGGAAAAATTTTCTTCAACGTAGGTTTCAAAAATTTTTCTATCTGAGAAGGGGAAGGGTGCAACGGAATGTTTCACGATCCGTCACTTTTACCGTGATTACCCATTCTGCCCCATTGATTGCTACGCCCATGATCACCTTGCTCGGAGAGTCGCTGTGCTCTGTTGGCGAAATTTGTGACCATACGTGTATGTGTCTAGCTTCAACTAGTGCAATGAAAGAGTTTATCTCTCTCTTTTCGAAAAATCGGGAGTGCGATACGGAATTAGGACCGGTTCTCAAAAGCTCTCTTGCGACCTGACTACAAGCGAGAAAACATCGTGGTCACCTCTGGTGAAAATCTTATCTGAAGGCAAATGGAAAGGTGAGGTTTTTCACATTATCTGGCTTTAACTTTGTTATCTCTGAGTATCATCATCTTGCCTGCTTTCTTCCTTTAATTGCTATTATAATTATTTAATTCCAGGAAATTATATATAGGTAAATAGAAATTACCTAGAACGTGGTTGAGCCCACGCCATTTTGTGTGGTTTTTTTTTTAGAGGAAGCCGTACACTTTCTTTCGTCTCGATCTCCCGGAATTCATCTTATCTCATCTTCTCAATCATTGTAGTAAATGAATTGAATTTGTCTTCCAGAAATTTGCCATGCAAATATGCAAATTTCGTATCTACGATTTTATTCCTCTTCACACAAGTGAAGAAGTTTAAAAAGAAAATTGTCAAAGCACATTTCCTGCCTAGTTTTTTTTGTAGGTTGACCTGGAGACTTATTGGAATTTATTCGGAAGTGGTCCCAGAATATTATTGAGAGGAAACTGAATTTGAGATATTTTGGAACACATTCTGGAAACGTACCCAGTTAGCCATATCTACATCTGGAACGTGATTGATCAAGGACAAGGATAGAAGGAATCATTGGTGGCCGAGACCTTCGAGGAATCTGAGTTCAGGTGAGTGATGCATTTATTTCTTTACAGAAAATAATTTGCAAGTGCATAATCTCACCTGTACTTTATTTCTCACTCGAAATTTTGGTTACCAGAGTGTTTCCTTCTCTCCTCTTGTAATATCACTCGTTGAGCATGTGTAAAGCATTTCTTTTGTATTAACTTTTCACTTATTTTTCTTATCTGGCAGAAAGCAGACAAACTGACGAATAATCAGCAGTAAATATCTTTTTTCCTCAGTTTAAATTACCTATTGACACGAAGGCCACCTTTCCATTATCTTCCATTTGCTTTCGGAGAGGGTACTGATGTGTTTTCTGGCTCTAGTCATGCAATGAGACTTACTGTTTTTTTTTGGAGATTTTGGACTTTCTCAGATAGTTTCAGAATAAACATTATCTTTTAAATTTCAGCATTACATGGTTGATCATTAGTAAAAGATTTCACCAGAAGTAGTCAGAGTGACTATTCTAAGTACTTTTCTAAAGATTTGAAGATTCATACATGCTGTTGCACCAAAGTCAGAGTCCATATTTCGAATTTGCGTACCTCAGTTATACATACAGTATTATTAAAAAGAAAATAATATTTTTTTTGTTGTCATAACTGGATTAATCCACTTTATTCGCAAATTGATTTTCACATTGTTGAAGGCAATTGTTGTATAACATATATATATATATATATTTTTTTTGACATATGGATTGAAGATCGAGAGAGATTCACGATCATTTTTCCTTTTCGATTATCTTCAAACCAGAAGCAGATAAAGCTACTCATTTAGAGTATTTATTTTGTTAATCATTGATTAAAGTATTGAATGAATTTGTACCTATTCTGAACCAAATGGTTCTGATTGTATTTCTTCCTTACTCTGTGGTAGTGCACATACTGCTGTAGATATTGTCTGTACAGGAATTTCAAGAATACTCCATTCCGGAATGAAGCAAAGTTGGAGACTGAAATTGTCCATGAGCCATATCACAAGCTGAAGCACTCACCTTAGCTGAAGCCCGACTCAGAAATGTCAGGAGGCCATTAAAGCTACAACTACAGATCCTGAACATTGAGAAATCGTCAGCAGATCAAAGGTGGGCCAATATATACCTGAGGGCTGGGACAGAGTAAGTCTCACTTTGAGGAGGTCATATCAATAAGGCAGCTAGTTCCAGACAGAAGAAAACTGCATACCAAAAAGAGTAAAATTTTTCTGTGAGACAAATTCATTAATATTCCTTAATCAATAATATTGAATAGTAGTTGATCGTCGTAATTCATTTTTTCTTAAATCCAGGAATATAATTTGAATCATTTTGATTAAGTGGAATAATAGTCAATTGTAAATGATAATTTCTTGTTGTATAGAAATCAATCATGGATAGTAGTTGATCATCATAATTCTTTTTTTCATCCAGTAATATAATCTGAATCATTTTGATTAAGTGGAATAATAGTCAATTGTAAATAATAACTTCTTGTTGTACAGAAATCGATCATTCGAGTTTTTTTTTGTAAATATAATGTTAGTATGAATCTGATTTACTTATTCTATTAGAGAACATTCATACCGTCTGAGGTGAGAATTTCTGTTTCCCAAGTGATTTTCTTCTTAAAGACTTCTTTTTCTTTTTTGGCATCTTTTTTTTTAAAAAAAGGTCCTGGCGCCCACAAAAATTTAATGTATCTTGACCTATCTCAATATAACTTAACTAACATAATTATCTTATCTTAAATAGTAACCTTGTAATTAACTTGTCTCATCCAAGAGGTATTAGCGCAATTTTCTGATAAATTGGCCAATAAAGGAAATTCTCACACCAGACGAAGATCCTTACCCCGACCCTCCCGTATCAATTCTGAGCAGCCCAAAGGCAAGAGCAATAAAAGCTACACAAACCCCTTTTAATGTTTTCGAATATAAAAAGGGAGTTACACAAGCCACCATTTTCTTCGATTTTCTAATAATCATCCATCGATAATTCACTTCTATCAACTGGCCTTGAAACACCCTTCGCTTTTTTCAATTCGGAATTCGAAGATTGAACGTAATACGCTTTGGCACCCGTCCCATAGAAGCTCACAATAGGATCATTTGGAAATTCGTCCTTCATATTTCCCACTACTGATTTCGTTATTGGAATATTGAATTTGTTATCTACGGAGTAATTAGATGTGTCGAAATACCTTATATTCTTTTTCATGAAATTATAAAAGTTTTCTGTTTCTATTTTCAATATCAAAGAATCCGTATCAGTATACAATAGCCACGATTTACCAGAGAAATGTTTCTTAATGCATTCATACAGAAAGTTATATATAACGACTTTTGACACATCTAATATGCTGAAACCTAAATACAGCGGTTTATCATAATGCACTTTAACTTTTTCCATATGGATTGCTACGAAATTTTCATGGAATACATTACAGGTTTTATAATTGGGGAGTGCTATCAATGCATTAGCACCCTTCCTCTTTGTGATACTTTCCCAATGAGTCACAAGTTTGATATCGCTTCTTTTATCAACATTCTCCATGGTTTTGCCATAAACTGAGTTGACCATATTCTTGTATAAACTTTCATCAGCTTTATTTGTACTCTTATTTCGCATTTCTGTATTGAGGTCAACATACTTTTTAACCACGGGGATTGCTAAGATTTGATAACTCTATGGGTTTTTATCAAGGTCGAACCGTTTTCCATAGCCTGTTTGAGATTTCTGTAATGAACAATATATTTAATTTTATTCGACAAATTAGGAATCAGTTTTTTCAGCTCAGATTTCGATCCGGGTGAAGCAATGGATTCCACGAGGAAGGGTAGATCTGAGTGTGCATCATGTAATTCTTCACGATAGTACACATCAACTTCAAGGACATACCCATATGGGCTATCGTTTTCAACGCTCATGACATCTAACTCTATAATTTCTTGGTTGGTCAACCACCTAAAATCGGATGTTGGTAGCGGCTGTGACATACTATGACCGTACAAGTTAGTTGCATCTAAATACATGATAAATGTTGATGGTTCATTTGGATTGAAGTTTGGGATGAACTTATTATTCGCAACATGACTCCTCAGACTACATTGACTAATCCCGCCTCTTATACCTTTTTTGAAAAAATGAATCATATCGATGTCGGTTAACAATTCCAATTCGATTTTTGTGTACCTCAACATAGCATCCCACGATAAACCAGGTGCAGTAAAGTATTGGCACGGATCTAACTTGTACGTTTTCAAACAAACATTCCGGAAGTTCTCGAAAACATCACATAATAATAAAACATCTGATTTTCAATAAAGGTCGGAGTAATCACCGAGTGATTTACATTGGAATAAATTCCAAACATGCTCAGCTCTTCGATAATCCTCGTCCGAAATATGTGTATTAGATGAATTATCGAAAAAATCACTTTTTGATGGCAGACCTTCATTATCCAATTCATCCATAGACGTTATGGAACTATATGGAAAAACTCCCTTCTGCGTCATGTATTTGAATTCTTCAGGGTCGAGAAAATATCTAGCAGTTTCTACAAATTGAGATTCATTCAAATATTTGGCCAAGGATTGCAGGGGTTGGGCAAGGAATTTGTAGCTATCCAAGAATCGCAGTTTCAAGAAGACATTCTGATTCACACCGTTTTTTTCCAAATATTCTTCTACTAAAATATGTTTGGTAAATGAAATATATTCTTCCTTGGTTTGCGCGATACAATCAACTCTCTCTTCTCTATCGAATAATTGCTTGATGAAAAGGTGGCTATCGTAGCCACTCATATTATGAAAAAATATGGGGATGAAATTTGGAATTTCAAATCACATATTGAATGTGCGGCACCGAATCTTTTTTTTCCCGTCAGATGGCAGTGGTCTTTCACTTTGACGTCGCCATATATGGAAGTTTCATCGCAAATACCGCACTCCGTGGCATTAGCGAATTCAACTTCTTCTGCCGGAGTTAATTTTTCCATAGGAACTACACGTTTTAGAAACAAGTTGTATATTATTTTGCAGTCATTGACTAAATTGGATACGAATTTTTTCGCAGCATCTTTTCCACGGAATGTAACATATTTCGTGATAGAATTATCGAAAGAGCATTTGATAAGGTATGCAAATGAATGAGGTTCATGTGCGAATGTTCTATTAGTGAAGGGTTTATTCGGATCTGGCTGACTAGTATGTATCGGTTCCAGAACTGATTCAAAATCTGCATAAATAACGAATGGTACTTTCATCTGTTCCTCAAATTTCTCGAATTTTAAAATGTTTTTAGGTACTGAATTTCCAAATTTATCGACTTTGATCTCTGTGGACGGAGTTGTAGTATATGTATGATTACAATCATTCAGCTGATGGCGTAACAACTTTGTTTCATCTGAGAAATATATCAAACAACCGTCGCGAAAAAATTTCTTATGCTCTTTGGCAGATATCTGGCTAGATACCAGCCTTGATAAATTCTTCATCCAGCAATAGTGGCTATTTCCAGTTTCATCATCTGTGGTCGAAAGTAAATTCACATGTTTACTCATTCTTTTCTTGGGGTAATACAGTGGGCCGACCACATGATATTTCACTTGATGATCTTCAAATACACTCTCTAACCCGTAAACGTTGATGGAACAATCATTGAGAATTTCGAATTTTGGAATGCTACTCACTTTAACAGGGAACTCTATACCCACCAAATTCAGAACTGTAGAATAGTGCGGATATGAAGAGGTTTCGCAAACATTAGCTCTTGCCGGATACAGTGCAGACGTCACAGCCCAAGCGAAACAGCACTCGTCCTGATTCACTATGTTTACAACGGCCTTTTTATTCTCTATGAAGCTAGGTAGCTTCATGTGAGAGCATCCACGCAGAGGGCTGTACTTGTTGATATTGATTTCCAGGAACATGATTTTTTCTAAAGCCCAACCTATAACAATAGTAACATCTGTTAATAATCGGGAATATTTCAAAAATCATACCAACTCACCAGAATCACGCTCCTCGAATTCGGTCGTTTGATTCAATAAGATGTACTTGAATGTGTCAACCACGGCCTCCAAATCCAGCGATGAATCCATGATGTGATTTGGCGTCATGAAGGATTTGATGTCATGAAGATCTTGGGATTGTAAAATGTATCTTCCAAACACTTCCATATTCACCTTGATGGAGTGGTGAATCGAGATTATATTATCCAATGAAGATATAATGGTTGCTTTATTTTCATTAAAAAACGTTTTGTAATCCAATACATCAGTTCTGCATTCCAATCGATAGCTCACAATTCGGCATTTGAACGCATTTTCAATCACATAAACTCCGTCCCTATAATTGACGCAAGCGTTTGTCCGATGCTCCAATGTCCTTTTATGCGCACCCATTTTATCGGTTGGAATGGTCTCATTGCAAACAGTACATGTCTGCACATTTGCAGAAGTTGCTGCTTGCTGAGTGCCATCTTCCAGTCGAGGCTTCTTTGCAATAGATGGGTTGAACTTTCCCACACATGCAACCCTTTGATGACGTCGTAGATTGTCACTACGTGTGGAAGGTTTAGCGCACACACTGCAAACTAACATTTTGTTTAGATAATTTATCACTCACAAAGAACTATTCAACTAGATGTTTGATGATAGTATTGAGAGAGAACTGTGCTCTCATGGACACAACTATTGGGTTTATATAGGAGGAAGTCATGACGTAACACAGCACCCCACTTCTACCAAAACGACCTCGACCAGCCTACTCCCATTTTCAAGGTCGCACACGCTTTCACCTCCCTCTCCAAGGTCGAGGTCTCTCTCTCTCTCTCTCTCTACAACCCAAGGTCACATATGCGAAGGTTACTCGTACAACCTTTCTTCAAGGTCACTTTGTCTCGCCCTCAAGGTCACCTCCGCGTTCAAGGGCGCGCTGTCGACACTTCACTATACGAGGTTACTCCCGCCCAAGGTCAGACCCGTTCAAGGTCACTCCCGCCCAAGGTCACTTCCACCCAAGGTCACTCCGCCCAAGGTCGGAGGACGGTGACCTAGAGCAGAGAGCCAGAACCGGCCAATCTTCACTACTTATAGTATATAATTCAAAGAATCGATTCTCTCAATTTATCTCTTCAACATTTTTCATTATATATGAATGAATGAATGAATGAGTGTTTATTTACAAGAAGAATTCTTACAAAAAATTGTTAACATCCTATGGCATATGTCTAGGTGAAATAATAAAACCCAACTCAATTGACATGAACAGACAGTAAATAAACAGTATGGAATACCCCACTAAGTTCATTGAAGAACTTGTCTCCGAAAGATCACAATCAATTAATTTTCACTATCTGGAATGCGTCTAATTCATGTTATTTCAGCCGAATGAAGTTACCTGTAGAGTTATACAAACCAAAGTGAAAGTAATCCTACAAAACTAGGTAGACTTCTATACTTCAGAAGAGTTTTCTTTTTCCTATATACTATATGCGAATACACATATACACATAATTTGAATTTATAACACAAATATGTATGAGTGAAAAAAACAATGAATACTCAAGGAAAGAACTGAAAAATGAACATTGTTCATGAGATCTCCTGTGGCATATATCTAGGTGAAATAATGAAACCCAACTCAATTGACATGAACAAACATTGAGTAAACAGAAGGGGATACCTGACTGAGTTCATTGAAGAACTTGTCTCTGGGAGATCACAATCAATAATTAATTTTCACTATCTGGAATGCGTCTTATTGATGTTATTCTAGCAAAATGAAGTTACCTGTAGAGTTATACAAACCAAATAGAGAAAGTAATCCTACAAAACTATGTAGACTTCAATACTTGAAAAAGAGTTTTGATTTTTTTTGTTTATTTTTTTTTCATTTTTTTTTTATTTTTCTATTTTCTATAAACAATATGCAAATACACATGTACACATATTTTGAATCTTTAATACATATATGTATGAGTAAAAACTATGATTACTCAAGAAAAGGACTGAAGAATAAGCATTGTTTTTGAGTTGTCGAGTATGCCTTCTTTCTGAATCTGAATCGGATCAATAGAATACGAAAAGTACTTCCTAGTTTTGACGTAAATCCACTTTTTGAGCTTAGTTATGTAGTAGATTGTTTCTATATTGAATGTTAGAGTATATAAAAGAAATTGATTTGAAACGAAATAGTTGTCGTACGTCCATAACCTTCGCATCCATGAATAGTTGGTCTGGGGAATATTTGCGAGTTTTTTTTAGTATAAATTTCAGTTTCCACTGTACCCTTTTCTTTTCTTTTGGAATTAAGTGAAGGAGCTACAAGAGAACGGCCGCCTTTCGACCACTTTTCCCATGTTTATCGCCATAAGAAAAGTTAAGGTCCATTCTGGTCAATTTTTACGCTTTCAAGGTCATCCGTCTCCGACGAGTGAGAACGGCGATTCTGGTGCTGCAGACCTCTGAACGCTCTCGAATAGGATTGTTCAATGGGCCCTAAAGAAAATCAATGTTTGAAGGGTCTCCAAGGGCATATAGTGAATATTATACAAACTATAGGTTGATGTATATCAAATGAAAGGTCTCTGCTTGAAATTTACGAAAATCAATATTTGAAGGGCATCAAGGGCCATATAGAGAATATTATGTCAACTATAGGTTGTTGTATATCAAATGAAAGGTCTCTGCTTGAATTTTACGAAAATTAATTTTTGAAGGGTCCCCAAGGGCCATATAGTGAATATTATGCCAACTATAGGTTGTTGTATATCAAATGAAAGGTCTCTGCTTGAAATTTATGAAAAACAACTTTTGATGGGCCTCAAGGGCCATGTAGTGGATATTATATCAACTATAGCTTGTTACCTATCAAATGAAAGGTATCTGCTTGAATTTCACGAAAATCAATTTTTGAAGGGTCGTCAAGGGCCATATACTGAATATTATGCCAACTATAGGTTGTTGTATATCAAATGGGAGGTATCTGCTTGAATTTCACGAAAATTAATTTTTGAAGGGTATCCGAGGGCCATATGGTGAATATTATGCGAACTATAGGTTGTTGTATATCAAATGAAAGGTATCTCTGCTTGAATTTCACGAAAATCAATTTTTGGAGGGCATCAAGGGCCATATAGTGAATATAATGCCAACTATAGGTTGTTGTATATCGAATGAAAGGTCTCTGCTTGAATTTAACGAAAATCAATGTTTGAAGGGTCCTCAAGGGCATATAGTGAATATTATGCAAACTATAGGATGTTTTATATCAAATGAAAGGTCTTTACTTGAAATTTACGAAAATCAATTTTTGAAGGGCATCAAGGGCCATATAGTGAATATAATGCCAACTATAGGTTGTTGTATATCAAATGGAAGGTATCTGCTTCAATTTTACGAAAATTAATTTTTGAAGGGTCACCAAGGGCCATATACTGAATTTTATGCCAACTATAGGTTGTTGTATAAATAAAAGGTCTCTGCTTGAATTCCACGAAAATTTATTTTTGAAGGTCATCAAGGGCCATATAGTGAATATTATGCCAACTATAGGTTGTTGTATATCAAATGAAAGGTCTCTGCTTGAATTTACGAAAAACGATTTCTGAAGGGCCTCAAGGGCCATGTAGTGGATATTATATCAACTATAGCTTGTTACCAATCGAATGAAAGGTCTCTGCCTGAATTTCACGAGAATTAATTTTTGAAGGGTCTCCAAGGGCCATATACTGAATATTATGCCAACTATAGGTTGTTGTATATCAAATGAAAGGTCTCTGCTTGAATTATACAAAAATTGATGTTCGAAGTGCTCCAACTGCCATATAGTATCGATTATATCACCTATAGGTTGTTTTATTTGTGACAAAAACCCATATCCGGAGGCAAACGTTCGAGATACCATACTATATATCACAAATGGGCATGAATCCTATAGTCGTTCTAACAGATGGAAGCGGCTACAGTTCTGCCACATATGCGAGGCAAATTGAAAAATCATGAAACATCAATGATCGTAGAGTATGAGTTGAATCTGAACAATCTAGTGCATCTATGGAAGATATCCCAAGGTGCATTACTGATGAATTACTAGGTTGCAACCTAGCAGAGTGTTGAGAATCGAAAGAACTAATTGCGAAAAAATACAAAAAATTTATTATAATGTGGAGTACAGTTCACACCATCTTATATATGAAAAAAAAAATTCCATATATAGAGAACCATGACGCAAACCATATCAAGAGGTAGACGTGTTCGCGATTATCTTCATCTCATCGAAAAAATCGCTTCAGGTGTGATGGAATTCAGTATAATCAGCTACATTATAGACAAATCAATACGAATAATGATGGTAATCGAGCGGCAATTGGTCATAAATGTTGTCGGTATGAAAAGTGAAAATCGCGAAAGTCATGGACAATCTACGTGCTTGCCAGAAAACATCATCTATGTGATAATTTGTAACTGGAGGAGCGTAGTTAAGGTTTGTTAATCTGTGGCGTAGTTGAAACTCCCTGCCTTTACAACACAGTGCTCTATATGCAAGATAACCAACGAATATAGATTTGATCTCATGCGATTTAACAGATGGAATAGTATCGACAACCATTAGATATCCTCAGAATGATTCATATTCCATAACTAGAAACCTATAGAAATTCATATGATAATAGAAACAATAGGTGATGAAATAATATCAGCTCCTTCGATAATGGAACATCTCGAAAACTGATTTTGGTTTCAAAAATGTCTTCTTTCATAGTATATTTCTATCACTCTACATTCTTTTTTTTAATTAGATTATAAACATTAAAGATATCTCCAAAATGATCCATATTTTGTTACAAAAACCTTTATATTATGTAAATATATGTACAGTATGATGCAAAGGTGTAGAATGAATTTTTGAAACTAGACGACCCTCGGATGTTCAATTCTCAGTAGCAGACCTCTGCAAGATTCAGTTAAACAAATTAGCAATATTCTAATGCAAAATTTCGAATGTTGGATAGACGAAGCGTAGTTGAGGTTTGTTTATCTGTGGCGTAGTCGTAACTAGAAACCTATAGAAATTCATATGATAATAAAAACAATTGGTGATGGAATAATATCAGCTCCCTCGATAATGGAACATCTCGGAAACTAATTTTGGTTTCGAAAATATCTTCTTTCATAGTATATTCTTATTACTCTACATTCTTCTCATCAAATAAAATTATACATATATATATATATCCATATTTTGTTACAAAAAACCTTTATATTATGTTTATATATGTTCAGTATGATGCAAATGTATGGAATGAATTTTTGAAACTAGACGACCCCTAGATGCTCAATTCTCAGAAGCAGACCTGGCAAGATTCATTTGAACAAATGAGCAATCTTCTAATGCAAAATTTTGACTGTTGCATAGACGTTCAGTAGACTCATCAGATGAGTTGTCACATGGTCCCTGTTTGTTTTTGACAAAATCGTTTATTCCGTCATTTCTCCAGCACCGGTGACGTAACATCTTCATATCATCGTCGTATTAGACGTGAATGGTCTCAACCCACATTTAGTGACTTCCGAGCAGGAGCAAATTTAAGATTCTGTGTACCCATGAATTTCTGACTTTGAACTATTATTCTCGTGTTGTTCGCATGATAATTATTATTTATTCGTCAAAAAATCACAAATCGAATAGATGATCAACTCATCTGAAGAATATTTTGATTTTCTCGTTCGTATCAGTTTTATTGTGGCTAAGAACCTTCCACTTCCATGATCACGCACTAAATATCTGTCGAAAAAGGATTCAAGTCACAATTATATGGAAGCAGTTTTGATTGAAATGAAAAATGAGTGGAATTACGTTTTATTGCAGAACAAATTTCAAAAAAAAAATAAACATAGGTACTATCATAACCATCATCATGATGTTGAAACTTCAAATTCCATCTTCGGATTATGAGCTGTTGTGTTCATCAATGGCTTTCAGTTGTTCATAAAATGGGTGGTATGCTTTTGGAATACTTCCAGAAATGCAAAGGTTTCTCAAACTTTCTGATTTCTTTTTATCAATCGAAAATGTTGTTTTATATGATCTGAAATCGAAGAAATCGCTATAATCCATCTCTTTTACTATATACATCGGTTCTTGGATTTTAGCTGTTCTTGCTACGGTGTACCATCCTTCAGGACTGAATACATCGAGCTCATTCCCTCTGCTCTCGATATTGGAATGAACACTGTCGTATTCCATTTCTGAATGATCAGACTCCATATATTTTTGATTATTTATATCAATTGGAAGCATCGCGACAGCTCTGAGGAACATTGACGACTTTATAGAATTCTGGTTTTGGCCCGATGCAGTATCTGCAAAGGAATATACTCCATTCACTCCGTCTCCCAAATTCGAAAGATATTGATGAATACAAGATGCAACTTCAAATGATCTTTTTGTACCAACGGCTTCGTGCCACATGTAATTAATGAAAGTTACTTCTGGGCCTGTTGACAGAGACTCGGAAGAATCTACTCTACCTACAAGTGTGATTTTCATTATTCGATTACATTATGCAGGTTGTTTAAATAAAGGTGTCCATATTGCTAGGGTAGGTAGAACACTGCAAAACAAGTTGGGTTTGCTCAGTAAAATGATGTAACGGAATCCGTATTCATGATACAAAACATGTGTAACGAATTGTTTTCCAACACCTTGTACCTTGCATACGGATGCCGTTACGACATTTTCCAACTGGGCAAATAACCTAACTCATCTTGTAGTGTTCTACATACCCATCAAGCAATGCAGCAACCTTGTTCTGAAACACATTGTATAAGAGGCAGATAAAACAAAAACAAAGTTCAGGGAAAACATACAGATTTCTAGATCTCGAATAAATTCATGATGATCCTTCCTTCCTAGGCTTCGTCTTAGAAATACTCACGCCTACGTTCAATCATATTGATTTTCTTTTCCATTTTCTTGAATAATCTCACAGCACAAAAAGGTTGATCGGACGAAACGTACACATACTAGCAAGCTCTCCCGATCCGATCTGAATCATAAAACAATGTAAGTACAGGTGCGATTTGAAATACTTCTTGCTTTTCTTTGTATCTATGCGGCTTGGGTCTGTTCACCCCAACAACTTCTGCTCCGCCGTTATTGTAGGGCGCTCAGTATATTGATAGTTTTAGGAGTTGTCAAATAGACATCACTAATCAATGGTGTTGTCAGTTGTGTAAGGACGGCACAATAAAGGCTGTTACGAATCATTGACTGTGTTTAAATACGAAGTTGAATCTGAAGACTAAACTCGAGATACTACAATTGGCGACGAGAATTATCCTATCCACGCAGGAAAATCAAGTCACATTTCAATACGATTCCACTACGGAAATGACATCAAGAGATACTCCTCCCTCTGATGTACAAGCTGATTCATCTACAGTAGGTCCTAGATGGAGAGTATGGGTACGAAACTTTCAATACTATATAGAAGGACAGTCAGGTCTGAATTCCCAGCAAAAGTTGTCAAGACTATTGCATCAGGCAGGACTAGAGGTACAAGAAATATTTGATACACTTGACCCCACAGAAGTGAACGAGGGAGAAACAATAGACCCATATGAGGATGCTATTGAACGGTTGAATATTTACTTTGTACCTCAAGTTAATATAGCTTATGAAAGACAAATGTTCAGAAATCTGTGCATGTCCACGGAAGAAACTATAGACCAGTTTGTTGTTAGATTGAAGAAACAAGCACAGTACTGCAACTTTGGGTCATCCCATGATGAACAGATAAGAGATCATGTAATTGAAAAATGTAATTACCCTGAACTCAAAAAAAAATTACTTAAAAAATGAGGTACTTTGACTTCACAAGAAACTCTAGTAATCGCGAGGATATGGGAGTTGGAGAAGAGAAATTATGAATGCAGTTCAACTGAGGTCCTTACGCAAGGAGTGAATAGAATGAAGTTGAGAGAAACCAGGAATTCAACTTTTCTTTCCGAGTCCAGGTGTTACAGATGTGGCTGTCGAGGTCATATTGCGAAGAGTCAAAGTTGTCCAGCAAGAAATAAATTTTGTGAAGACTGTGGTCTCCAAGGTCATTTCAAAGCCCAATGTAAAACGAAGAAAGGAAAAGCTTCTGGGCAAAGTGAAATTATCAAAAAGAGAAGACAAGTACGATATGTTATGGTGGAAGAAACAGACTCAGATGAGGAAGTTGAAGTCCAAGAAGAAGAAAATGCTGCAGCCGTGTGTTCTGTTTTTGCCATAAAGACAGTAATACCGGATACTTTCAATTTGCTCATCAATAATCATTTCAATGCGAAATTCCTTATCGATTCTGGCGCCTCAACTAACATTATTGATAAAACAGAATACGTCAGACTAAAAAAATCAGGTCTCCAGTGTTCATTGAGCAAAAATGAGAAGAAATTTTATGGATATGGAACCAATAACTCGCTACAGAGTATTGGTGTATTTGAGGCAGACGTAATGTCACCTGAAACCGGTCAGAAGGTCAATGCTTCTTTCTTGGTTTACGATGGAAAGGGACCATCCTTATTAGGGCGTGAAACATCTATGGCAGTCGGCCTGCTGAGAATAGGTCCTATTGCAGTGGCTCAAGCAATTCAGGCAGGTACAGATTGGAGTAGGACTGATATTCTCGAAGAATTTTCTGATATTTTTCATGGAGTTGGAAAGCTTAGCGATTTCAAGCTCAAAATCCCGATAAATCCTAAGGTGCCTTTAGTAGCTCAACCTGTAAGAAGATTACCCTATAGTTTACGTGATATAGAAAAACAGCTCATCCAGGAATTATTAGATAGTGATATAATAGAAACAGTAGAAGGCCCAACACCTTGTGTGTCCCCATCTCATTTGGTGAAGAAAAAAGAAAAAGGACAATACCGCTTAGTTGTTGATATGAGAAGAGCAAATGAAGCCATCGAACGAGAAAGGTTCCCTTTACCTACCTTTGAGGAGCTATTGCAGGACTTAAATGGCTGCCAATATTTCTCGTGTGTTGATATCAAGTGGGGTTTCCATCAAATAGAGTTAGATAAAAGCTCACGAGACATCACTGTATTTAGCAGCAGCTTGGGGTTATTTCGATATAAAAGGTTATTTTTCGGAATCAGATGTGCTCCAGAGATGTTCCAAAGAATTATAGCACACTTACTGCAAGGAATTGATGGTGTCGCAAACTCTCAGGATGATATTCGAATACCCAACAAACATTTTAGGTATAATATACGTCATTTTGACCTCAGAATAGGTCAACGACTTATTTGGCCTAAGTGAATATTACGTCTTATTTACTTCAAATCTACCAATATAGGGAAAAAACTGGAAGTAATTCAGAAGACGAGAATAGGGATATTAGGGTATCCTGACCAATAGGTCGAGGAAACAATTAGGTGAAATTGCCCTAATTCTAGTCCGATAGTGGTCTGATTTTAGTTATTCTGACGTTATTCATTACCTACTTATGGGTGGGTTTACTAAGATTTCTACCTGGTTTACTGTCATTTGGTTGGGTTCGGAAAACAAATATGTACCGTGTTTCACGATCGACTATACCTACTCATTTACGTGTGGAGACTCAGTAGTTTATGAACATGGCGTTCAAAAGAAAACTCGATAGTAGTGGAAGGTGTAGATAATATGCATGTTGTTTAGCTTATTTGAGGTTGTTGTGAATCGTTATTCAACCTGCGATGCACAATTTATTGTGATAATGTTGATTTTACACATGTAAAATTAGTGGGCCCACGAAATTATTGGATTTGTAGAAAAATACTGGATGATATTCTTTGTGTTTTCGAATTATTTTTCAACAATTCCATCTAAAAATGAATCAACTGGTAGAATATGATCATATATGCGAAATTTAACCTTTTCTGTATTACTATTCATTAGGATGTGGTCGCTATGTAGAGATTCCTTCTTTTTCCGTCAATGGCGAAAAAGGTTCGAGCCAAAAAATATGGCGTCGGTTTCATATTGGACTTGAAAGTCGAATTCTCCAGAATCTTCAACTTTCAGGTCGAATAGGCTTCGTTCATAGTCGAAAATTCTGTATATTCTGACTATGGAGCCCAATTTCCCCATATTGGGATTTTAGACTATATCAACGAGTATATTATTTGAGTAGCAGTCAACCTGATGGATTTATATTATCAGATGTTCCCTATAATCATATAATTTGTCAAATGTTCGTTGTTCGCTTTCAATTTCTTATTCTGCACCACGGTATGTTTTTTAATTGGTCGCTGGATAACAGGCTTCATTTTTCAGCGAATCAGAAAAGTCCATCGCCGTGTTGTCATCTCTCGAACAGTGTTGCCGTTCTAGTATACTTTTAGTACATTTGCCATTTTTGTACGTTCTCAACCGAAGTGTAATAATTGATACCTGTTTTTTTTTATAAAAGTTATTTGAAATATGCATTCAGATCTGACCAATGGAATAAGTGGAAGTAAAACTTCGAATGTCAAAACAAATCGATGATTTAGATGATCAAACATCATCGTAATGTATAGAAAGATATCATGATTTGCTTTAGAAGCGTTCAAGCGGTAAGCTACCTGAACCACTCACTGGTGATAAAGAATAAAACATTCAAAACTCATACATTGCGCTTGTCTCCAGTTTTTAATATTTTCAGAAATTAATGATCATTTCAAAATATTTGCCGACCTCAAAGCACCAGGATCAATAATAGTCATCAACTTTGAGAACATGATTTTAGGACTAATTTTGGTATTCTCGGCTCTCTCAAGGACACTTCGTTCTATAAGGATTTTATAGTGGTAATCTTGCCTTCATCGAATATGAAGTTGGTACTGATTAGGTTGAAAAAAATCTGAGAAACTCCTTCGACTCAATTGGTCAAAAATAGGCAAAACAGAGTATAAATCCGACTTATTTTCTCCATCTGATTATTCCCTGACTTTATGATCGTTTATCAAGTTAGAATTTGGTAAATTTCAACTCCAATAAATATCCTGATAGTTCGAGGGCCTGGAAGACATTTTACTGGTGATTTTGATGTTAAATATTACCTAATTGATAACTAAATGCTCACTAGGACCATGAAGTTATGTTTGAAGTCTGTAATGAGTAGTTTCCAACCATGCAATTTGTATATGAGGTTGATGGATTTTATAGGAAATGTTGAGGTCCTAACCAGGTATTTCACAACCTAATCCATAACTTTCAAGTTACTCAGGGCATAAAGGTAAAATATTTTGTCGGAAATTAGTAAATTTCGACTTCTTCGAGTAATTTCTCCTCTCTGCTTGGTATAATTCTCTTAAAATGTTGGTTGGGTAGGTGGTCGGACGAAAGTCGAGCACGATCATCGTTTGAAACAAGTACTCGAACGCTTTCGGCTTAGGGGAATCACGCTAAATCCCGCTAAATGTGTATTTGGAGTGCGAGAAATTAAGTTTCTTGGGCATCATATATCATCGCAAGGCATCAAACCTACATCTTCCAGCCAACAAACCATAGAAGAATTTCGGCCACCAGCCAACAAAGAAGAAGTGAGAAGTTTTTTGGGACTTGTGAATTTTTCAGCACGATTCATTCCCAATTTCAGTACTATTAGTGAGCCACTTCGGAGGCTAACGAAACAGGATAACGAATTTGAATGGGGTCCTGAACAGCACAGATCTTTCCAAGAATTGAAAAATAGGATACTTGCTCCCATGGTACTAGGGTTGTATAATAAGGATGCCCCCACAACACTTGTAACTGATGCCAGTTCAGTTGGCTTGGGAGCAGTACTAATCCAACACCAGCTGGTAGAAGGTGAACGTCAACCAGTGGTTATCAAATATGCCAGTAGATCTCTAACTGAAACTGAACAAAGATACTCACAAACAGAAAAGGAAGCTTTAGCTATAATATGGGCCTGTGAGCATTTGTACATGTATCTGATAGGAAAGAATTTCGAAATAATTTCTGATCATAAGCCTCTTGAGATAATCTATTCTGCCAAGCATAAGTCCAGTGCACGAATTCAAAGATGGGTTTTAAGAATGCAACCGTTTACGTTCAAAGTGATATACAAACCTGGCAAAAAGAATATTGCTGATTCGCTATCGAGACTTCTAGATGTTAATAAGGCACCAACTGAGAGTGAAGATGAGGAAGAAAAAATTTTGCTCAATACCACGGAGATGTCAGTCCCTACGGCCTTGTCAATTGATGAAGTACGCCTGAACACTATCGACGATCCTGAACTGTCAAATCTCAAGATAGCAATCCAAATGAATAAATGGCCTAAGGAGCTCGAACGTTTCGAACTTATTCAGCATGAGCTATGTGTTGTGAATGACCTCATCCTTCGAGGTACCCGCATTGTTCTGCCCTTGTCACTTCATGCAAGAGCTCTAGAGCTTGCTCATGAGGGACATATTTCATACAGTGGAATGAAAGCCAAGTTGAGAACAAAAGTCTGGTGGCCTAATCTTGATAAAGACGTTGACTACTGGGTTGATACATGTGAAGGATGTAGATTAGTACGTAAATCTTCACCTCCGGAGCCATTAGTCAGAACAGAATCGCCGTCTAAAGTGTGGGAATTAGTTTCCATTGACTACTTAGGTCCTTTACCGACAGGTCATTACCTCTTATTCATCGTTGACTATTACAGCAGGTATCTGGAAGTAGAAATAGTAAAAAGTCCATCAGCTGAAAATACCATGAAAGCTCTGTTACCAGTAATTTGTCGAGAAGGTCCTATGGAAATTTTGTTATGTGATAATGCACCAGCTTTCATCGACAGTGGATTCAAGAAATTCCTCAATGAATATGGTATCACTCTGAGGCATTCTACACCACTCTGGCCACAAGCCAACGGAGAAGTGGAGAGGCAGAATAGGAGTGTTCTTCGTCGGTTGCGCATTGCAGAAGCTCTTAAACTCGACTGGAAACGGGAATTGTTGGTATATCTTGCAGCGTACCGTACGACACCACATACCACAATAGGTTTTCCACCTGGAGATGTGTTCAGAGGACGAATAGTTGAAACCAAGCTACCTGAAATGATCATTCGCGATAGAAATTTCCAAGATGAAGAAATAAGAGACAGAGATAGAGCTAATAAGGAAATAGGAAAGAGATACACAGATTCCAAAAGACATGCAAACCCTTCAAGTATTGTACCAGGAGACCAAGTGTTGGTGCGTCAACATAAAGTAAACAAGTTGTCCACGCCATTTTCACCTGTGAAACACACCGTTGTGTGGAAAGAAGGGAATTGTTTGGCTGCAGAAGATCCAACAGGAAAGCTAGTAAGAAGAAATTCTTCTTTTTTCCAGAAGGTCCAAAATAGAAATTTAGATGATTTAAATCATGACGCCAGCATTACTACTGAATCGGTTCCTGATGTACAACAGCACAACGAGACGCATTCAGAGGCAGCTTCTAGTCAGATCGGGCCAGGTACATCAACTGGAACTGTTTCTGAGCCGCAAACCCCACAAAGCGCGACACGTTCTCAACGGAATCGTCGACCACCATGGAAGTTCGAGGACTACGTGTTGAATTGAAATTGAATATTTCGCGATGTTTATTTCTAGATGTTTTGATGATCATTTCCTGTTTTCGTTTGTTTGTTTTTATAGAAAGGAAGAGATGTAGGGCGCTCAGTATATTGATAGTTTTAGGAGTTGTCAAATAGACATCACTAATCAATGGTGTTGTCAGTTGTGTAAGGACGGCACAATAAAGGCTGTTACGAATCATTGACTGTGTTTAAATACGAAGTTGAATCTGAAGACTAAACTCGAGATACTACAGTTATCACAATTTTATTGGTGAAGAAATCTTTCTCACTTGGTTCTCTTCACTCCAGACATCCAGTGGATTGGGACTGATATCAAATGTTCATTTTATACTGGAATACATTTTTTGTTGGTGGAATCCTTCAGCCAACAAAAAATTTGAAGTTTTTGTATGTGGTGAATGGAATAAACCCATTTTCCAGTTTTTGTGGGTTAGGTCCATTCACGTCTAATACGACGTCATGGGATGAGGCTTCAAAAATTATAACGTGTTTTTGGATTTTTTTCAAAGGTCACCCATTTCTGGAATGAATCTATTCCATGATTTTGCATCATACTGTAAGTTGTTTTCTTATTGCTCTATATTCCTCTCATCGAAATAATATGGTAAATTGTATGTTGTTGTTGTTGTTGATAATACTAATTGACGAAAACTGAGTGCAGTCACTATTACGTATCTGATTACGTATCACATAATTAGAAATCAGTCGGGACATGCTTCTATGAGAGTGTATTCAATATAAGGCTCGATATAGTTTATTCATTCAGAAATAGCGAGTGATTCTATTTGTTCGTGCAGAGATATTACATATTATGTAAGGGCTAATTTGCTAGAATTATTGTTCAAAGTCTCCAGAGATTTTTTGTGAACCTTTGTTTGCATTTCCAAAATATTGCTACATTTCTAGAATCTATTCCTTACAACGTAATAGGGAAAAATTGGCCAAAGATACATACAATTTACGGTAGAAACAATATGATACATAAGAAAATTCGGCTACATATAAATGGCATATCTTTATGATTGCATGAACTTAACACATGTATTTAAGGTCAGGAGCAAAAACCTTATGGAAATATCGCAATTATCATAACATGATTGAAGTGTTCATCCATTGGCACACAGAAAATCAATTCTATAATGAAATCAATATTAATTTGGTTATGCTTAAATAAATGATGTACCTTGTTTGAATGGAAGAATACCTTTGTTTTCGTTCCAAAGGAAATTTAGTGAAATAATTAGTTTTTCTGTGCACTACAGGATGAGAAAATCTTGATTTTGTGTACACCATGTGTCTATCAAAACCCAAATGATCCATGTGATTTTATTAGATATAATTTATTTTGCTGAAATTGTGAGTTGATGATTTTGAAAACATGAGAAGATAACCTTCTTTATCTTTGGCCAGCTTTTATTTTTCAATTTCAAATCATTCAAACTAGAATGATGCCGACATCAATCATATCATGATGGAAATTGCATGATGTATCTCAATAACAAAAATTTTTCTTCAGTTCAACTTTTCATCCTTCAAAGATTTTTATTGTTCAGAAATGATCTCGATTACCTTTCAATGTCCATTTTATTATACTAAAAATCAATCTGAGTTGAGAAATACATTCACTATTTTTGAGAGGCAATATGGTGAAAAAAACTGATTTTGTTTTGCTGAACAGGATCAAGAATCTCAATTCTGTGTCTATTGAAAACCAAATCAGGTAAGTTCGAATCATTTTATAACATATTTTATTCATTATAATTTATAGTTGACATTCATCTAGTGAACAATATACTGAGAACACTGTAAAATAAATGGGATATCTTTATGATTGCATAAACTTAACACATGTATTTAAGGTCAGGAGCAAAAACCTAATGGAAATATCGCAATTATCATAAAATGATTGAAGTGTTCATCCATTTGGCACACAGAAAATCAATTCTATAATAAAATCATTGTTCATTTGGTTATGCTTAAATAAATGATGTACCTTGTTTGAATGGAAGAATAGCTTTGTTTTCGTGCCAAAGGGAATTTAGTGAGATAATTAGTTTTTCTGTGCACTACAGGATGAGAAAATCTCGATTTTGTGTACACCATGTGTCTATCGAAACCCAAATGATCCATGTGATTTTATTAGATATTATTTATTTTTCTGGAATTGTGAGTTGATAATTTTGAAAACATGAGAAAAAAACCTTCTTTATCTTTGGTCAGCTTTTATTTTCCAATTTCAAATCATTCAAACTAGAATGATGCCGAAATCAATCATATCATGATGGAAATTGCATGATGTATCTCAATAACAAAAATTTTTCTTCAGTTCAACTTTTCATCCTTCAAAGATTTTTATTGTTCGAAAATGATCTCGATTACCTTTCAATGTCCATTTTATCATACTCAAAATCAATCTGAGTTGAGAACTACATTCACTATTTTAGAGAGGCAATATGGTGAAAAAAACTGATTTTGTTTTGCTGAACAGGATCAAGAATCTCAATTTTGTGTCTATTGAAAACCAAATTTGGTAATATCGAATCATTTTATCACATATTTTATTCATTATAATTTATAGTTGACATTCATCTAGTGAACAATATACTGAGAACACTGTAAAATACCTTTTTATTCAGCTCTCAATGTACAATTTTGAATCATTTGAACTAGAATAATGAAATATGTTGGCGTGAATCATATCCCTTGTAAATCTTCCTGGGACCCGGCGTCCAATGGGCGTTCGTAATTTATTGAACAAAATGACACCCAGATATGATGTCAAAACCCGACATCCACGTAGTAGTTTACGTTATTTACGTCACGAGATTTCTTCCATGTACATTTAAATGGTCATAGATGAGTATTGTTGTCAATTTCCTTTTCCTTTTCAAAAATATCGATGACATATGGACGTATTTCAGTTATTTTTGGTCAGAAACGATTGCTAAGATGCAAATTTTATGAGCTATAACAAGTTTGACGCTAATAATTCAATTTCAAATTGAACGTAGCTGATTACTGAAGGTATTTTAGTATCTTCATATCCACCATACGTAACACAAAATCAACCAAATAAAAAATTTAGTTCCTAAACCCCAACTGCAGAAGGAAAATGGCGTTCTTTTGTTGAAAGTTTGTTTTTCAAATTATATTTTCATGACTTTTATGAAAGATAAATAGATGTATATGGAGAAACGATGGTAGGAATTTTCTTAAAATTTTGTGTCAATCAATTTCTTGTTTCATGATGAATAAGAAAATCATTGATGAAATATCTAACAGATAACAACTACTTTTCAGGCAAATACCACAGGATATTCATAACTGACAAATATTGGAAATAACCCAATTCGAAAAAATGTTCAATAACTATCATTTCAAACAGAAAACAACTACTTCCCTGAATAATACCCCCAAAATATAAATAAAAAAGCAGTTAATAATAATAATGTTACTATGACAATAGGCATAAAACCGATAAACCATCATTATTTTGATGTGAAAAAATTCGTTATTGATTCTATTAATATATCATAAAAATATAACCAGTGCAAGTATTTTTGTACCTATACGACATAAAGAGTACAAACTACTCACAAATGTCTTTATTCACATTGACTGTAAGATCATATCATACAGAAGAAAATCCTGATGAAAGCAAATCCCTGTTATGGTAGGTACCTAATGGTAATAAAAAATCAGTACCTGGCAAAATTGATATACTTTTTTTAATTGGGAAACAACAAAAAAATGTATCATTGAACTGAACTATTTTTTATTCTAGTAAGAAAACGAAGATAGCTGAACTTTTTTGAGCTTCAAAATTTTCTGCAAATCACTGTTATGGTAGGTACCTAATAGTAACATGAATTCATTACCCGGTAAAATTGATATACTTTCCTTAGTTGGGAGACAACAAAAAATGTATCAATGAACTGAACCATTCATGAATAGAACTGACATGTATCGCACATGAGAAATGTTCATAAAGTGAAAGACTTTTCCATCCAATTTTTCATTAAAGGTCATAGGACATCTGAACAAAAAAGTATTTTTCGTGATTCGATCTCCGAATTTTTTCCACATGGTTGACTGTTGCGACCGGGGTTGTGGGGGTATTTTAGAATTATATTTTCGATATTTTAAGCCGTTCTCGAGATATTTGCGGAATGTCACGACTCTTGAACGTTGACAATGAAGAGAGTAATCTAATCAATAAGTAGAAATGACTTTTCTGAAGTCGAATAGTTTTTGTTTTTATTAAAATTGAATGATTCGCAGTTTTATACATTTTGTCATATTGAAATAAAGTAGTCTACTTTTTGATGGCTTCAAATACCATGATAGAGAAATGAAATATGAAATAACTACTTTATTATGAAAATGGATTTTTTTATCTCTTGGAGCGCACGAAAGGAAATTCCTATGATGTTTGTAGAACATCGTGGGAGGAGAGGAGGTAGGTATACGATTTTTCTTGAACTCTTGGGTGTTATAGGTTCTTGAAAATACTTCCATTGGCAAAGAATTTTAAAGCTTCGAGATAATTACCTCATTATAAAAATAATAGATCAAAAAACGAATATTTCTCAATTTTTTCGTCATTTTGGAACATTTGACTCAACTTCACCTTTTAGCCAGATTCAGGTTGAACCTTATGGGTCAATTCCAACTCATCATAATAATAGCTTGTGAAAAAGTTACAATATGCCTGCAGTTATAACTGAAATAATTCAAAGAAGTTTATTGTTACAGTGAGTTTAACTAAGAGCTACTCGATAAAACAATTCTTAGGAAATCAGTATGTAATTCTGTTTTGAAAAATGCTTTTTAGTACGGATCTATTTGTGGAAATACACTTATTCTACCATATCAAAAAATCTTCCCAAATACCTTTTTTATTGAAGACAATTCGGTGTTTCCGAAGATAATAAACTTCATTCGTATGTATGATACTTAGTCGTAGAAAAATAAGCCCAAAAATCGTCTATTTGGATGCATCAATTATTTCGATGTATTTTTTTAGAAAATATCATTGTTAATCGAAACATGTCTATAGAATGGACTATCTACTCATTCAAGACAAGCAGAGAATATTGTCACTCCGAATTATTCGTAATTAATATATGTAGTTAGTATTGAGACGATATCAAGAAACCAAATGTTTTCTTCATAGGTCCAGTGAATCGACCGTAAAATTTGAACCTTCCTTAATTTGAGAATGTTCAATTCCATGACTGGCAATTCGGTGTTTTCGAATATGATGAACTTCATTCGTATGTATGATACTTGATTGTTGAAAAATAAGCCTAAAAATGGTCTAAAATTGAGAAAATTGTTCTAAAATTGTTCTATCCGTCATTCGGTTGTCCCCTTCTTTGAATTATGTCAGTTATAACTGCAGGCATATTGTAACTTTTTCACAAGCTATTATTATGATGAGTTGGAATTGACCCATAAGGTTCAACCTGAATCTGGCTAAAAGGTGAAGTTGAGTCAAATGTTCCAAAATGTCGAAAAAATTGAGAAATATTCGTTTTTTGATCTATTATTTTTATGATGAGGTAATTATCTCGAAGCTTTAAAATTCTCTGCCAATGGAAGTATTTTCAAGAACCTATAACACCCCAGAGTTCAAGAAAAATCGTATACCTACCTCCTCTCCTCCCACGATGTTCTACAAACATCATACCCACTAAACATTGTAATTTACAACAATTTGCAGCAAGTATGATAGTCTTTTACAATTGAAATCTTTCTTCGCGAGTTGAATGAGAATTTACTGTAAATTTGGTTATTTGCAACTTCCATTCGAAAATTGCCTGTAAGATGATTTCTAGAAAGTTTTCAAAGATGAGCTTATTGTAACTTGAAAAAAATGAACTTACCACCACCTCGATATGAGAGTTGGCGTGAAACTTTCAGTATGTAACTTCACTAGTGAAAGTTTATAGTAAAATCATTTTTATCAATTTACCACAAGTAACACTCTACAAATTCATCATAAGTTTCCATTAAGCTTATATGTATCACGTGATACAATTCGGATGCATGCGCAAGCGCAATAATTGTCTCTTTGTTCTCCTTCTTCACCTCTCTGTCATCTTGTTTTGTCTTTGCCAGTGAGTTGTGATGAGTTTTGGTGTTGGTGCGCTGTGTGATTATTTCTTATTTTCTTAACAAATTACCTATCGAATGTTCGGAATTCAATAACCCTTCTAAAGAAGATCATAGTTAAGCAGAAATGGCGGTAAGTGAATCATATTTCATTATCTTAATCATCGTGACTCTTTCATGAACCAGAAATAATGTAGGACTTGATACAGGTGGAAGAAAAATTGTGAAATATCAATAGACGTAATTACGATATATGATTATAACCGTCATGGAAACTTTTCCTAGGAATATTTTCATCGTGCTTCCTTCTAACCAACCATTATAACACAATTTTGTAAACAAACATCTCAGATATAGGTACCTAACCTTTAAATGCTAAACAGAGATTGTCAAAAATGTTTCAACATTCATGATGCTCTTTTGTTTTCATTTTCTAACTCCATGTTTTTGATGGTAGGTATAGGCACAGATTAAGGTTTGTTAATCTGTGGTATAGGTATTCATATTTAATATTACTGACTTTATAAAAGCTTGTTTCAAATACCTACCTCTACTTATCTCCTCGAAAACCGTGAGGTTTTTACTGAGGTCAAGTTGTTGTTTTCTGATAGGTTAGGAACTTGTCTATTATGACCCAAGCATGGTTTACTGGATACTCTATATATACAGGGTGGACCATTTTGATCTATTATGGATATAATAGTTCTTTCCGGAAGCCGCTAACAAAAAAAGGGCTTTGACAAAAGTTGAAGGGTTCAATGGGGGCCAAAGAATGGCCCTACTCACAACCCACCTCAGGGCACCCATACGGCCCTGGGATATGAAATTTTTTTTCCATGGGAACCGAGATGGGAACCCAATTTTTTCACAACGGATTCTTGTTCTACGGAAAAATAAAATAAAATGTTTAGCAAATTTTTATTTGCGCCTTTTAAAGGGCCCCAAATTTCTAATTTTGGTATTTGAGTTGGAGAAAACAAAGAATCTTACTTCATTCATGTAATTCGTTAACCAGATTGAGGGTTTGCTTAAAAACATAAAGTAGTGCCAAAGTAGATTAGCAGGAAGGCCTAATTTTCTCCAACTCATATACCAAAATTAGAAATTTGGTGCCCAAATAAAAATTTGCTAGACATTTTTTTTTTAATTCATCTCCGTATGCGGGCCTAGGGGAGGGGTTGTGAGTAGATCTATTATTTGGTTTCCATTGAACCCTTCAACTTTTGTGGAAACCATTTTTTTGTTAGCGGCTTCCGGAAAGAACTATATTATCCATAATAGATTAAAATGGTCCACCCTGTGTATGAATATAACAATTCTGAAACATTGAGAAAAAAATAGGTTATTTTTTTCACAATCATTCCAGCTGATATCTATTTATTTCTTTTCAGAATCTGTTCGTGCATCATATCCCAACATGGATGATAGCTTTTTGAGAAGATAGTGATGATTTGATTCCATTATGCTAAAACGAGATTTATTAGAAAAATTTACAACTGAAAAAGCCTTTATCCTCCATACTCATAAAACTAATGTTTTAGTTTCTACTAGAATTTTTAATAATTTTTTATGAATAATCGTTATTTTTATTTGTAAAGATGATATAAAATTGAATAAAAATATATCAAAAAATGTATTGCTTCAATAGTGGTATTATCATCTCTTATCTTGAATTGTATTAATTTCGTTCTAATAATATGATTGGTAGAAACAATTATTTGCATGTGGAAATACTTTTGATACTGACAAAAGCCCGTGTATAATGTCATCAAATTTGATCAAATTATTTGATATAATGCCATATTCTTCAATTCATCCGAATGGAACATTGTCGAATGTTTTTCAAGAATGAGATGAAAATGGCGTCACTTCAAACAAATTTGATGAAATTGTTGGTCTTTATCAGTATCAAAAATATTTTCAAATTTTGCACCAGCCTACCAAAGTGTAATTTCAATGCAAATTCAGAATTAGCTCTTCTATAACTCATTATCCACTCGCCCTGATTTTGTCGTAAGTATTACTGGTATTTACAACACCATATAAAACAATTAACCTGCGAGTTCACCATCAGCTCAAGATACAATTTTCGTAAAAATTGTAGAGAGTTCTCAAGTGATAGCTATAATTTTTTGCAAGTTTACTGCAAATTATCTGAGAATTCGCAAAATAATCATTTAGAGTAAACTTACTGGAACTTTGGTATGAGCTCACATTCAATTTTCTGACAACTTCCATCATGTAAGTTTCCATTGTGAATTCCGTAGGAGGAAGATGCCATCTCTGAGTTAACTTGCTGCAAATTGAATGTGTAATTTACACTCGCAAAAATGTACTTGCTGGAAATTTGCAGTAAATTGAAATTGTTTAGTGGGTAGGAATTTCCTTTCGTGCGCTCCAAGAGATGAAAAAACCCATTTTCATAATAAAGTAGTTATTTCATTTCACTATCATGGTATTTGAAGCCATCAGAAAGTAGACTACTTTATTTCAATATGACAAAATGTATAAAACTGCGGATCATTCAATTTTGATAAGAACAAAAACTATTCGACTTCAGAAAAGTCATTTCTACTTATTGATTAGATTACTCTCTTCATTGTCAACGTTTGAGAGTCGTGACATTCCGCAAATATCTCGAGAACGGCTTAAAATATCGAAAATATAATTCTAAAATACCCACACAACCCCGGTCGCAACAGTCAACCATGTGGAAAAAATTCGGAGATCGAATCACGAAAAATACTTTTTTGTTCAGATGTCCTATGACCTTTAATGGAAAATTGTTTCTTAGATAGAGGAATACATTATATTTCAAATCTGCCGCTACCTCCATTATTGCATTGCGGACGCTATGGTGTCTGAGGTGAAGCCCTCTGGAGCCCTCTGATTTTCTCCGGCACACCCTTCAATGATCATTCGCTAATCAGTTATACTTTATTCCTGAGACAAGGGTGGACAAATTGGATGGAAAAGTCTTTCACTTTATGAACATTCCTGATGTGGCGATACATGTCAGTTCTATTCATGAATGGTTCAGTTCATTGATACATTTTTTGTTGTCTCCCAACTAAGGAAAGTATATCAATTTTACCGGGTACTGAATTCATGTTACCATCAGGTACCTACCATAACAGTGATTTGCAGAAAATTTTGAAGCTCAAAAAAGTTCAGCTATCTTCGCATTCTTACTAGAATAAACAATAGTTCAGTTCAATGATAAATTTTTTTGTTGTTTCCCAATTAAAAAAAGTATATCAATTTTGCCGGGTACTGATTTTTTGTTACCATTAGGTACCTACCATAACAGGGATTTGCTTGTATCAGGATTTTCTTTTGTATAATATGATCTTACAGTCAATGTGAATAAAGACATTTGTGAGTAGTTTGTACTCTTTATGTCGTAGGTACAATAATACTTGCACTGGTTATATTTTTATGATATATTAATAGAATCAATTACGAATTTTTTCACATCAAAATAATGATGGTTCATTGGTTTTATGCCTATTGTCATAGTACCAATATTATTATTAACTGCTTTTTTATTTATATTTTGGGGTATTTGTCAGGAAAGTAGTTGTTTTCTGTTTCAAATGATAGTTATTGAACATTTTTTCGAATTGGGTTATTTCCAATATTTGTCAGTTATGAATATCCTGTGGTATTTGCCTGAAAAGTAGTTGTTCCCTGTTAGATATTTCATCAATGATTTTCTTATTCATCATAAAACAAAAAATTGATTGACACAAAATTTTAAGAAAATTCCTACCATCCTTTCTCCATATACATCTATTTATCTTTCATAAAAGTCATGAAAATATAATTTGAAAAACAAACTTTCAACAACAGAACGCCATTTTCATTGCTGCAGCATTCTCCATAGGAACGTACCCACTACGTTCGGACAACCACGTGACCTACGCCAAACATTCCTGGAGGGATAGACCCAGGAGATCTCTCCCAGACGGTGTTCCTGATGGCAATCTTAAGAAAAACGGCAATGGTCGACCATCACTTGAGAGCCATGAGTCGTCGATGGTGGAGGAGCCTTCGGAGCCTAGGTAATGAGTGTTACCTAATGATGGCGACATCCAGACAAGCCGCATCGTGAAAGTGGGAGTATGTCTGACCCAGAATCCAGTCCAACCAAGAGATGCGAGGACAAATAAACTTGAAGGGATTTAACCCTACCGTAAAACCCTATGACCAAAAAAAAAAGGATCCAGTACTAAATAAAAAACCTGGATGGTGGGACGTTGGAGATAACTTTGAATCAGGACTCACCTTCTAAGAAGGGTTTTCAACACCTCAGAAACAGCGGTAGCAGAGCACGTTCCAGAGCAGACCACGTGTCGATGTGCGATATCCTGGACGGCTTCAGGCTTCCCGGTCAAACTCCAAAATTCCAGGTTGACTCGATTGAGTTCGGTGAAAATGGAGCTATCGATGTCCTCGCATGGGACCCAATTTCTAAATCCAGGAATATTCTGTGAACCCCTCACCAACCACTAACAAAAAAACTCGAGCACACTGCTGACTCAAGAACCAGATTGAAAGTGCTCCAACCGGCACTGAAAACCACTTTTATAGTACTTCCTGGAAAGGGAAACTACGTCATGATCCAGGATGATCCGCGACAGTTCTGGAATGTCTGTTCCTTTGTTGAAGAGGAAACCCGAGTTGTAAAACAAAAAGGTGTATCTTCTAGAACCATTGCATTGTCAAAGTGAGTGAATCGACCAATCATGATGTCCCATTCCAGTACTATTCTTTGGAATATTTGCACTGAGAAGTACCAGATTTAGACGACATTCCTAGAAATTGGTGAAAAGAATCTGGCAACTATGCATTTCAGAAATCAGCTTAGCAATGGGCGTGTTGATGAAGTTATTGACAACATTGACAGAAGACAGATACAATATAGTACCAAAACAAACAGGGAATGGTACCAAGAATAATTTTCTGATCTAGGATTCCCTCCAAGCAGCCCTGAAGACCTCAATCAGATCTGGCGAGAAAATTATAATATTCTAGTTTTGAATTACAGAGCAGCTTGGGTACTTGAGTTGGTGAGTACCTATACATGTTCTCACAATAATTCATCAACACTGGCTTCTTTTCCAGGAAGAAAAATCTACACCCCTACCAATTTTGATACCCTAAGGAATCCTGACTTTATTCATATATAGGCTCTGGAAGAAATCTCACCCTAAAATTACACGCTGGGTCCTCCCAATCCAGAAAATATATGGAATTTGAAAGCATACTAGCATACCTATAAACAAGAAGGAAACACTCAATTCAAATATCCTGTAATGCTCATATCATCCCTCCACTACAAGTCGGTCAGTCTAACATAATTGTTATCATTATTTTTGGTTTCAATAAAATTTTTATCATATATATTTCCTACATTGGTTGATTCCTCGATTTGAAAATGAGTAGGCAACCCACAATATACCATCGATGTCTGCTGTGTTGCCTTGGAATTGAATGAGATGATGTCTTCGGTAAGAATGAATCGAAAATGAGTGCCTGATATGATTACTAGATTATTTGACCCTATTCACCTAATTATATGATTGAAAAGATGATAAAAATTATCACATATAACCCGAGAACATAAAAATAATCAGTATGTACTATTTAAACGTTACACACCCCCTCTTCCTGGGAAAAAAAAATTGTTCCACTAGTGGATCAATTTTTTTCTTAATTAACAGTCCGGGTTATTTTGGGTTTTGTATCTATGCGTACAACACATTCAAAAAAATGGAGTCAAAATCGGGTAGTCAGTTTTGATAATTTACAGATTCGGTTAATGTTTAGTCAGGGAAATCTTCCACAAAATAACCTATGTGATAGGAACTGGAGGGGTGAACATAAATATCCAATTGGTAGCTTCATAGCTTAAACTAGATAATAAACGAAGCTACATTCGTTAGTAAATGAGCTATACAGACACGGGCTCAATTTGGACACTTCTCTCATGTTAATTTATTTATTTATTTATTTATTTATTTATTTATTTATTTATCAATAGAAAACTAACAGGCTCATGCCTAATTACAAGTTTCCTTATTCAAACTTAAATCTAAATTACCAATAAGAATAAAAGTCATCACTGATCTGAAGGGCTATTATGATTTCGATATAGCTTCAGCTAAAACTAAGATTATTAGGATGAAATAAAAACGTCTTTGCTACAAAAAAAGAGAAAAAAAAATTTAACTCAAGGAACCGACTTGAAGATATTTAATAATTCTTTCCGAAACTTGGCTAGTTTGATATCAAAAAAACCTAAAGGCATCCTACCAGTGTATTTATTACAGAGTTGGAGCATATTATCCATTAGGCAGTGGTTTGCTATGGGAACATGAAAAAGATTAGGCCTGGGACGAAATATATTCATAGGTACTAACAACATAACACGAGATAAAAGGTACTCACAATCAATTAAGCTATTCAATAACTTATAAATAAATACAATTCTATTGATATATCTTCTGTGCTCTAAATGATAAATTTTGAATTCGTCACGAATAGGTTGATACGATTCTAAGGGTGGGTTTCTTTTATGACTACGGTAGTACAGAAATTTCAAGAATTTGTTTTGCACTGATTCCAATGTTTTAACTGAGACTTGGTGATTTGAATCCCAAATGATGGATGCAAATTCGAGACGACTACGAAATAGAGAGTAATAGAGCGTTTTAATTGCATCGATATTTCTAAATTCGCTAGTTGTACGTTTAAGAAAACCGAACATTCTCAAAGCTTCCTTACTGACAATATTGGTGTGTTCTATGAATTTCAGATTTTCTGTAAAGTGAACGCCTAAATCTCTCATAGAAAAACATCTTTGAACAATGGAATTGTCCATAGTATACATCAAATAATTAGGGGTTCTGGATCTATGAAAGGTCATAATTTTACATTTATCGAAATTGAAATATAATTTATTCACATTAGACCATTCTATAATTTTGTCAACATCATCTTGCAATACAATGTAATCATTAATGTCTCTGATTGGACGAAACATTTTGAAATCATCCGCATAAAGCAAGCTCTCAGAAGATACACAATCAGGCAAGTCATTGATAAATAATAAGAAGAGAAGGGGACCAAGATTGGAACCCTGAGGTACTCCAGATTTAGCCAGGTAAGTTGGTGAGTTATGACCAAGAAAATTAACACTTTGTAGTCTATTACTCAGATATGATTTCAGTAATTGCACCATCTGCTCACTCAAACCAAAAGATAAGAGTTTAGATAGTAAAATATCATGATCAACTCGATCAAATGCTTTGGCAAAATCTGTGTATACAACGTCAACTTGGTCACGAGCAGTTAGGGAATTTTCAATTTTGTCAACAAAGGTTGCTAAATTTGTTTCAATGCTTTTTTTCCTACAGAAACCATGTTGTACAACAGAAATATTATGCTTCACATGATTGTATATTTTTTCAAAAATAATGAATTCGAATAATTTGGCTACACAATTTAATACGGCCACTGGTCGGTATTTTGAGAATTCACTTTTTAGGCAACTTTTATGGATAGGTGTTATTTTAGTAGCTTTGGAGTCATTAGGAAAAATACCACAATCTAGCGATTTTTGAAATATTATCATGAGAGGATAAATGAAATATTCTTCAAAACATTTAATCAGATAGCATGGTATGTCATCAGGACCAGATGATTTTTTCGATTTCAGCTTATTGAACGCGTTCACCATATCATTATAAGTAATTCTTTTGAACATCAAGTGCTCAGCATTTACTATAGGAAGCGCATTTGCATGTTTTTTTATTTCCATCATATCATACGTTGCAGAATTACCATCAAATACTGACGAAAAGTATTTCGCGAACTCGCTTGAAATCGCTCTGGGGTCATTTGTTAGCTCATCATCAATCCGAAATTTCATTTCAGGATGTCGCTTTTGTTTATAGTTTTTCACGAAGTTCCAAAATACGCTTGGGCTATTATGTACATTAGCTTCTATGTTCATAATGTATGCATTGTGAGCTTTTTTTATATCTTTTTCAATTTTAGAGCGGAGTCTTTTGTAGTTGTCTAGATAAAAATTTGAGAGATGTTTTTTCTTTCTGAAATTTTCTTTTAATTTGAGTTTCTTTTTTATGTCCGAACCAAACCATGGGGGATAAGACTTCTTACAGTAAGCATTATTGATTGAAAATTTGGGAACACATATATCCAGTATACTATAAATGACACTATAAAAATAACTAATCTGATCATTGACGTCCTCGAAATATCCTAAGAGGGTCCAATCGGTGTCTCTCAAAAGTTCATGTAACAAAGGAAAATTTGCTTGTTTATAGTTGTACCTGTCTCGAAGTTTGTTTGTTCTTCCACAATTTTGTTTACTTCTTTCAAGTTCTAATTCACAATTTAGAGCAGGATGCTTTTTATCCAGAGGGACCAGTGGAGAGGATTCCTCAGTCACGTCCAATGTTGAGTTACAAAGTGCCAAATCGAGAGTTCTGAAGTCTTCATTCTGACAATCATTAAAGGATTTCAACTCAAAAATGTTCATAATTTGAGAGATCGCAGAAGTAATTAGATTGTTGGTTGTGAATTCAAAATCCTTTCCACATACACTAGGAATATTGAAGTCACCCAATACTACAATATGTGTTTCCGTAGAAACGTCAAGGTCGTCAAATAAGTTTGAGTAATCAATATATATAAGCGAGTTAGAGCTCGGAGGTATGTATATTGCGTTGAATATTACAATGTTTCCTAAAATATTAGCTTTAATGAATATGGCCTCCAAGTAAGTGTCTACTTCAATCAGAGAACAGTTGTATTTTTGTAAAATGGCAATTAAAACACCTCCACCTTTGCTCTTACCTGTTTCCGCAAAATTCCTGTCCTTCCTAAATACTACGTACCTTTCATCAAAAATTTCCGCATCGAATATTCTATCATCAAGCCAAGTTTCGGTTAATATTATAACATCATATGTTTCGGCTAAAGTATTCTGGAAAAGTGTATTAGTTTTAGTGCGTAAGCCTCTACAGTTTTGATAGTAAATTCTCAGTTTCATGATAACCCTTCTATCTGCTATATTTACAAAAGATTATTGGAAAAAATTATGTATATATATATATAGGTGTATGATAAAGTTACGTGTAGCTGATTAAATGTGCTGTGTGTAGATGAGCTCCAAGTTTGAAATATATAAAAAATATACGCAAAATAAACGTACAATAATCAATCTAATATATTAATTACATTTATTTTCAAAATCAACATAATACGGTCCTGCATGTCATGGTGATTCATAGAAATAATTATTAATGATTTAAAAAGAAAAAAAAAGTTATCTACATCTAGGATAATCTCCATAAGAAAATAAAAGCTCAAAAATAGCAAAAATTTACTCTTTCAAGGTCATCCGGCTCCGACGCTATCAGCAGGCTGCTGATAATAAGAGTAGCGATAACACAACAATAATAACAAGATGGAATATACAGGGAGGATCGCTGAATGAAAATATACAGGGTGTCCCATGAATAATATATCACATTTATAGTAGATTACAGCCAACGTATGACGGCATATAGCATGTGATAGATGACATGTGACCTTCCGGTGCTCATTGAAACTAAACGCTCAATTTCCGTTTGACGAATGCCACGTGACGCGCTCGGCAAGAGCAGAGGCCGTCAAAATGGCTACCGGTTCAAAATGGCGCTAAAATGATAATACGTATGATGTTTGACAGATGACGTATATCACGCGACCACCCGACTTAGATTCGAGACAACCTACGAATTTCAATCAAAATGACTATTGAAACAAAATGGCGATCGATTCAAAATCGCACAGATATCACGCGAAACTTTTGGCCTATGATTCATTGCTTTACCGGTAAATTTCGAGTGCTTCTTTCCTAGACTCTACTGGAATTACACGATGCACGACGGAAAGCCCCATAAGAGCCCATGTAGAGTAGATCAGATTTTTCCCTAGATCTAGGTACTTTTTCGAATGTGAATAACGAAATGCGTCAATAACAGGGTCGATATACAGGGTGCTCGATAAAGGAGAACTCATGAGTAGACCACCACACTTCAGATGGACTTAGCAAACAGATAGCTGACGTATAGCAGATGACGTTTGACAGATGGCCATCGACAGATGAAATGTGCCCAGGCTTCTTCGCTAGCTGATGCTCTCGTTCAATAAACAGTGTGTTTGAATAGAGGTATATACAGGGAACTCGTCGCCCACCTTAGATATGGATCCTACAAACATTTACGTAACGTATGACGAACTAGCTGATGATTCCGATCAATAGTGTGTTTGTGTTGGAAAGTATGTAATCGTGGGGTAGACTTCCCAAATAGTTGAAATGATTACACCGCATTGCATGAAATACCGATGAAAACAACAATAACAAGATGGAATATACAGGGAGGATCGCTGAATGAAAATATACAGGGTGTCTCATGAATAATATATCACATTTATAGTAGATTACAGCCAACGTATGACAGTTGGCAGATAGCATATGATAGATGACATGTGACCTTCTGGTGCTGAAACTAGACGCTCAACTGACGTTACGGATACCACCTGACACGCTCGTCAAAAGCAGACACTCAGGGTCGACCTAACCTACGAATATTCACGATACGTATGATGTTTGACAGACGACGTATGACACGTGACCTCCCGATTCGACATAACCTACGAATTTTAATCAAAATGGCTATCGAAACAAAATGGCGATCGATTCAAAATAGCACAGATATCACGCGAAACTTTTGGCCTATGATTCATTGCTCAACCGAAAGCGAACGCTCATATTCAGTACACATGATGTATACTACATATACTCATTTCAGTAACCTCATAAAAAACGAGACACATCATTCCAACATATTGGACAGGCAACGTATGACAGATGACGCGCTGACTGTTGATTCCGATCAATTTTCAGGGCGATAATGAGAAAATAAACAGAGAAACTCGCTGCAGAAACTATCTACTATAGGCATGCCTAGCATAAATAAGGCAAAAATGTCGAACAAGTCTTAGCAAAAACTCGTGAAAAAGATCTGTGCTCCCTCCCCCCAAAGAAGTACCCAGCGAAATACGTCAAAATTTCACTACCAAAACTCGTAATGTTATGGGGTTCTAGAGGCTAGGGGCCTCAGGGATTAGCGATTATACAAAAAAATAAACATGGCAGCCTTCAGGCAAAGAAAATATATAGCTGTCAAATACTGTACAGGAAAGATTCTCCATAGACCTATATACGAAGTCCGAAAATTCTCTATATATCAGCAAAATCAATGAGAAATTAACGTGACGCGATCACTATCATTATACTGACAAGCAGAATGAAAAAAATGATATTATAGATATCTGAAAAGGTCAAAATATACAAGACTATTAATGCTAAACATTCTGCATCAAATAACGAAGAGATAACACCCATTCACCATCCACCTTAGCAAATATCGATAAACTCTTTACCAGAACTCATTTAACAACTTCACTAAAGGAAGAACCCACGGTATATATCAAACAACTCTTAACCAGAACTCGAAATGTAAGGGGGCGCTAGAGGCTCAGGGCGTTAGGCATTAGAGATTATACAGAAAAAATGAACATGGCAGCGTTCAGACAGAGAAAATATATAGCTGTCAAATGCTCTACAAAATGGATTCTTCATCTATATGAAAAGTCCGAAAATTCTCTAGATATCATCATACTCAGAGGTAGCAATAAAAATGATGAAATAGATATCTTGAAAGGTCCAAATATAATAGACTGATAATGCTAAACATTCTGCATCGAACAACGAAAAAAGAACACTCTCTCACCATCCACTTTGGAATATATCGAACAACTATTTACACCTGAAACTCATATAACAGCTCAGTGCTTCAACATAGGAGGTAATCTGGTTGGTTCATAAAATATGTCAAACAACTCTCTACCAGAACTGGTAATCTGAGAGTCAGAGGAACTAGAAGATAGCGTTTAGTGCGATGGGATGTAATCTGCAGGAAGCGAAATAGGTATCATGTTTCGGGTGATCTAATATAAAAGCATACCCGATCAGACCTAAAAAAATTCTGTCACATAGAAATCTCATATATTGTAGGCTAATTCTCATCAAATTCCTACAATATTCTTCAGTCCTCAGTCACGTGACCTGATAGATCGTGAAACGTTCACTTGGTCATAACTGCAGAAATATATGTATCAACTATACGAGGTGTTTTTGAAATGATTATATATTAGTATTAGATATTTTAAAATTCTTCGAATAAACAGGAAATTGCATCCCGAAAATTGGACAAAAACAGGAAACCATCAAGTAGACTACTTCTAAACAATCTAAATAATTGAACCCAGCACAAAAAATTCATGTAAAGGGAACGTTAGGATTGTTACAGCGTAAAACTATACAGTGTGTCCATTTAGTGCGTAATTCTTCGATATCTCGAAAGCCATAACCTATAGAGAAAAACTTTGGAGAAAAAACTTTTTCAGTTACTAAAGTTGCTCATTTCAAAATTATTTTTAACAACACTTGGTGTTTTATAAAAGCAGGGCAACTCGAAGAAGAGTTTTTTTAAATGGAACACCCAGTATTGTTCATTCGGAATTGATTCCGTCGAGGTTCACCTTCACATCGCTGTGAAAAAAAATTGGAATCAGTTGCGGCGTTGCCAAGTTATAATTGATAAATCTATTTTTACCATTATTGAAGAGTCATGTTGAATTGGGCATGCTATATTCATTTATTCAGATTTTGAAAATATTTTTGGCATACGGTAGGAGCAAGGTCTAACGTTTACCGATCCAGTTATTTTGCGACATGTTCTTCAACAGGGTGCTCAATTTTTCATTTAGAATTTTGCAAGATTCAGATGACTTTCATCAGAATTTTTCAAATGGAACACCCTGTATTTTCATTCAAAAATTCATTTCGACATCTTTCGCCTTTTTATCGCTGAAAAACAAATCGAAATCGGTTGCGGCGTTGTCAAGTTATGGTTGATTTCCTTATTTTCACTACTATTTCGGGGTAATTTGTACGTCATAGTTCTTTCATTTATTTGTATTGTGGAAATATTGCGTTGCTACTGTATAATCAAATTTGTTCATTGACCATTCATATATTTTTTTACAAAAGGAACATTTACAGGCTCTCCAAGTTTGAATTTTGGTCGAAATATTTGTGTAATGACCTGTCAAACATCGCTACAATCAAATATATCTTGGATTGATTCGACATTTTGCTGAATTTCCTCCCAAAAGCTGCGTAGTAGAGACATATTGTTTGTATCATTATGTTTACCTTCTTCAAGGTAAATGGAGATTTGGATTGTGGGAATAACGACAATAAAAATGGCCCAAATTTAAAAAAAAATTCGTTATTTTCGCAATACGCATCTTCATTGTTTGTATTGTAGAAGTTATTTCAAAGACAGGCATTGCTTTTGGCATGTTTGTTTGTTTCACATATTATTTGAATCATAAGTAGCAAGATTACGGAATATTTCAAATTTGGACGATGCACATATCACAAAAATACCTGAATGATCTATGTAGAACCTCGAATGTCATGTGGCAAGCAATATTGCCACACTCAAATCAAATTAAGGAACCATCAGGACGAACAAATTACACCGAAATAGTAGTAATAATAAGGAAATTACTCATAACTTGAAAACGTCGTGACCGATTTCGATTTTTTCTTCTGCGATGAAAAGACGAATGATGTCGAAATGAATCCGTGATGAAAAATACAGGGTGTTTCATTTGAAAATTTCTTATGATCGTCGTCTGAATCTTACAATATTCAGAATGTGAATTTTAGCACCCTGTAGAGGATTATCTCGCAAGATTACTGGATTGGTGTACGTGAGACCTTGCTACTACTGTATGCCGAAAAAAAAATATTTTCAAAACAATAAATAAATATACCATACCCAATTGAACATGACCCTCCAATAGTAGTAAAAATGGGTTTATCAATTATAACTTGGCAACGCCGAAACCAAATTCAATTTTTTTTACAGTGATGTAGAGCTGAACTTGAGCGGAATGAATTTCGAATGAACAATACTAGGTGTTCCATTTGAAAAAAACCCGTTTTCGAGTTGCCCCGCTTTTATGAAACACCCAGTATCGTTGGAAATATTTTCGAAATGAGCAACTTTAGTACCTGAAAAAGTTTTTTCTCCAAAGTTCTTTTCTTGTGATAATTGATTTCGAGATATCGAAGAATTACGCACTAAATGGACACACTGTATAAGTGTAAAATTGGTCTCACCTCACCTATATGTCATTCGATAGTATTAACGTCTCGAGGTTCGGAATTTTCACGCTTATTCCAATACAGCCCAGTATATGGAAAAATGTGTTATGAAGCATTAACTTTTACTTTTTTCACCTTAGCAGGCTTAGATTCGTAGAAAATCTGAATAATGAATGAAAATAGTGAGGAGACAATTCAGATAAAATAAAAAAAGGCATCCTCCTATCCACATACATGATTCTTCAAAAGCACACATCACTACCATCACAAATAATTCACACAAACAGCATTTTCGAAAAACAACGCCATTTAATCGACGAGAAATTTCACATAACGTCCACGATATGACTGAACAAATATAGAAATAGAAACTTGATAGGCAGCGAGAAACCTGATAACAGCTTCCTATCTATCAATCCCAGAGTTTGACTGGATTCGCGTCAATAATTGTTGATTAATATCAGTAGACTTTGACTCGTTTCGTTGACCGATCTCAGTGGTGATCGATTCGTTTTGTTGATCAACCGGCTCGTTTCCTTTGTGCTTTCTCGCCAAATGTTTTCTTATACCATCCAATTCTGTGAATTTTTCCATACAATAATGACAGTTAAAAACTTTTTCATTTTGACTATCCATATGTCGCTTCAAACCAAAGGGCCCCTTGAATTTCTCGATGCAATGCTGACAACCAAACATCTCAAGACGTGAAATTTTTACTTCTCACTATGATGTTAGCCATATGAAGTCAGGACAGCGACTGATGTTTTATCTCAAAACACCCTGCCACACTGTCATTCACACCGCCATTCACCCCCGCCACACTGCCATTCATAACGCATATCACTCCCGCCACACCATCATTTACCCAGCCACGCGGATATTCGCACCCCCACACCGCCATTCACACCGCCATCTACACCGCCATTCACCCTGCCACACCGCCATTTACCTAGTCACACTGCCATTCACACCGCCACTCTGCCATTTACACCGCCACACTGCCATAATAGTAGGAATCTCTGAAAATTATTTCCTGTGTATCTGTAGAAACGTGAAAGGTCGGTGACATTTTCGTGATGTTACAATGTTGTTTGAGAATCAGTGAGTGTAGAAACACCAATCAGGCGAATGGGCTGTATCTCTGAATGGAATCTAGGAGCATCAGAGTATGTGTGGATGTTGAACCCCATATGTGGAAACAGTACTCTGAAACATGTCATATCTGTATCTTGTATAGTAGCTGTTCGCGTGAAATAAAAGTCCTAGTTCTTGTGTAAAAAGTTTCGTGATGGATCTGGGTATCGTATACTGTTTGATTCCGATTCTTGTTCAGGATCTTCATATAGTATCTTCATTTCGGGTGACAATAAATGGTGCCTTGTGATCATTTTATATCAATGAAATTGGTTGAGATTCCACCTTTGAAGATCTTGGAAACACTTTCTATGATGAACTTAGTCGTTTTATGAGTTTTAGTAAAAAGTTGCCCAACATATTTTACGGTTAACGACGAAAGAATGTGTTGTCTGGACTTGCCGTGTTCATTTGACTGGTATTGCTAGTGATGGAATGATAGCAGAGATACCTAAAAGTCATTTCCCGTGGGAGTATCTGTGGAGAAGTGAAAAGGCAACGAATTTCCTGTGATGTTTTGATGTTGTTGATGAATTAACATTTTCCGTGGAAGTATCTGTAGAAACGTGAGAAGTCGTCAAGTCATTTATGATGTTCAGATGTTTTCTGAGAATTAGTGAGTGTGGCATCGCTCACCAGGCGCATGGCTTGTCTCTCTGGATGGAATCAAGGGGCATTGACGTATCTGTGTCTGCTCAACGTCATATGTGGAAACAGTATTGGTCGTATCTGTATTTTGTAGAGTGGCTTCTTGTCTGGTAATCCTGGTTCGTGATAGAACTATGTGTCATACTGCTTGAATACAATTGTTATCGATAATCAGCATAGGGAATCTTTATTTCGGTTTGGAATGATTGCTACCTTGTGGTTGTTCTATATCGATGAAGTTGGACAATATTTCAAATGATAGCCAAGAGACGATTTCGAATAGGATGGGATACTTAAACTGTCTGGGAATGATAGCAAGAGATATAATAATTTTCCGTCGTGTATATTAGTCTTTTCAAATATTCCAATCGTGATGTTTTTGTGATGTTTTCGCCACGTTTTGACGCATGCGTAATATATCTCCTCTCAATTATACATCATCTGCAAAACGCCTCATGTGTTGAGTGGTATCTGTCGAGTGTAATCTATCTAGCATCATTTGTAACGATGTCGTGAAGAAAGTAGAGTAGGTATTCTATTCGCGCATCTATTGTCAGTATTATAAAGGAGGCCCAATACAACCTTCATGGGAGATATCATAAAAATATATGTTATTCACGGTTCTTTATTCTTTATTGATATCTCGCAAACATTGAAACTCTGCGCATATCAATGTATTTGCGTGTTCGTCCTTAGGAGTACTCTTTATTTGCAATGGCAGGATGTATTTGTTCTTGATTGTTGGATCTGTCACAGATCGTCGATAGCCATATTGTTTTCAGATATGGCAGTCGAAAACCTATATGCATTTTTATGATGTAAAGTCATACGTCTCTCAAATATTTCATCTGATTCAGGTTCTTGATCGATCTGTATATTATATTTTTCCTCGTGGTAGTTCATACCCTAATAACACACGTTATCCAGACGACATCCATTTTATATCCATTTGCCGTCCAAGACATCCATGGACGCCAAATGGAACTATCTTTTGATGTACATTGTTGTATATCCAGCTGATGATCTAGTATGTACTCCATCTGGAAGCATATCTATGTCCATGGAAGCACATCGAATAGCCACTTGGATGTCCATACCGGGTACTTGGCAGTACATATTGGACATCCATAAGTGTATTGTCGGGATGTCCATTGTAGCGAGAAATTTTGAGAAGAGTGAAATGAGAAGAAGAAGATCTGAATTCATCTGTCAGAATTCGAAACATAATATAGGTTATGTTTATTTCATTCATTCATTTTGGTGGACTTTCATGATAATTACTAGTATTTTATAGTTGAATTATGCCCCAGTTTCCTGCTTTATACGGCCTTCATACAAGTAAGTTCTTATTATTTCTGTGTCTATTCAGGTGTTCCTAATTGCGTATTGTTACGATAACATAACATATTTCTTGGATAGGTAGGTAAAACACCCTTCACCAGAATGAACAGAAGGAAAAGGATTTGAAACAGGTTCTTCCGACGTATCTACTATAAAGTAGAAAAAAATTCATCGGATGTTGACAAACTCTTGAATGATACGACAACAGATGATGTGTGGGCAAGAATCAGTGATAATTTCGCAGATTGAGGAATTTTCATCTTGGGGCCAATTATCTTGCTCATCGACCTAAACTGACGATACTAATTTATGGAACACCTTTTTCACTACATGTGGCTCTTGCATGATGAGGCTCCAACACATAACACTCTGAATGTCCATTGCTGTTTCATTCAACAGTTTTCAGATAATAAGTAGATGAAACGGCAAAGGAAATATACTATAGTTTATGGGGAGCAGTACCTATAAATTTTAAGGTGTACTTCAGACCAGTAAATACTGAACAGGAATTATGGAGACAGATTCAGAATGCATTGAATATTTTCAAAAACAATGCAGAAACGATGCAAAATATGCATTTCAGTTTTTGTGCTGCAAGTGCATTGGATCACTTCTTTTCCAATTTATCATCCTAAGTAGGTACTATCTATTTTCTTATCATATTATATACTTTAGGTTTCACCCATGAACAATGTTTGAAATAAAAGAAAATATAACATAACCTGTCTTTTGAATACGTATAGGTTGGTATATATGTCCAATATATGGACACCATATGGATGTCCATAATGGACACCAAATGGATGTCCATAATGGACACCAAATGGATGTCCATCATGGATAACGTATGTATGTCCTAAAATGTGGAAAGCTGATTACCTATGGACATCCATAGGATGTCCTGTGTACACAAAGTGGTTATCCTATGGATGTCCAGGGTGTCCGGGTGAGGATATCCATTGGATGTCCAATGGATGAAGGTGTGTTATTAGGGTATCTTGTTCAAAACATTCATTATCAACAAAAGATAGGAAGCTGTTATCAGGTTTCCCGCTGACTATCAAGTTTCTATTTCTATATTTGTTCAGTCATATCGTGGACGTTATGTGAAATTTCTCGTCGATTAAATGGCGTTGTTTTTCGAAAATGCTGTTTGTGTGAACTATTTGTGATGGTAGTGATGTGTGCTTCTGAAGAATCATGAATGTGGATAGGAGGATGGCGGTTTCTATTTTATCTGAATTGTCTTCTCACTATTTTCATTCATTATTCAGATTTTCATCGAATCTAATCCTGCTTAGGTAAAAAAAGGTAAAGGTAAATGCTTCATAACACATTTTTCTATATACTGAGCTGTATTGGAATGAGCGTGAAAATTTCGAACCTCAAGACGTTAATACTATCGAATGACATATAGGTGAGGTGAGACCAATTCTACACCTATATAGTTCTACGCTGTAACAATCCTAACGTTCCCTCTACATGAATTTTGTGTGCTGAGTTCAATTATTCAGATTTTTTTAAAGTAGTCTCCCCGATGGTTTCCTGTTTTTCTTCAATTTTCGGGATGCAATTTCCTGTTTATTTGAAGAATTTGAAAATATCTAATACTGATATATAATTATTTCAAAAACACCTCGTATAGTTGATACATATATTTCTGCAGTTATGACCAAGTGAACGTTTCACGATCTATCAGGTCACGTGACTGAGGACTGAGGAATATTGTAGAAATTTGATGAGAATTGGCTTACAATATATGAGATTTCTATGCGACAGAATTTTTTCAGGTCTGATCGGGTATGCTTTTATATAAGATCACCCGAAACATGATACCTATTTCGCTTCCTGCAGATCACATCCCATCGCACTAAACGCTATCCCCTGGTTCCTCTCATTCTTAGATTACCAGTTCTGGTAGAGAGTTGTTTGACATATTTTATGAACCAACCAGATAACCTCCTATGGTGAAACACCGAGCTGTTATATGAGTTTAAGGTGTAAATAGTTGTTCGATATATTCCAAGTGGATGGTGAAAGGGTGTTCTTTTTTCGTTGTTCGATGCAGAATGTTTAGCATTATCATCATATTTGGACCTCTCCAGATACCTATTTTATCATTTTTATTGCTTTCTCTGAGTATGATGATATCTAGAGAATTTTCGAACTTTGCATATAGATGAAGAATCTTTTTTGTAGAGTCTTTGACAGCTTTATATTTTCTTTGTCTGAAGGCTGCCATGTTTATTTCTTCTGTATAATCTCTAATGCATAACGCCTTGAGCCTCTAGCGCCCCTTCACATTTCGAGTTCTGGTTAAGCGTTGTTTGATATATTCCATGGGTTCTTCCTTTAGTGAAGTTGTTAAATGAGTTCTGGTAAAGAGTTTATCGATATATTCTAAGGTGGATGGTGAATGGGTGTTATCTCTTCGTTATCTGATGCAGAATGTTAAGCGCTATTATTCTTGTATGTTTTGACCTCTTCAGATATCTATAATACCATTTTTTTCATTCTGCTTGTCAGTATAATGATAGTGATCGCGTCACGTTAATTTCTCATTGATTTTGCTGATATATAGAGAATTTTCGGACTTCGTATATAGGTCTATGAAGAATCTCTCCTGTTGAGTATTTGACAGCTATGTATTTTCTTTGCCTGAAGGCTGCCATGTTTATTTTTCTGTATAATCGCTAATCCCTGAGGCCCCTAGCTTCTAGAACCCCATTACATCCCGAGTTTTGGTAGTGATATTTTGACATATGTCGCTGGGTACTTCTTTGGGGGGAGGGAGCAGAGATCTCTTCCACGAGTTTTGGTTAAGACTTGTTCGACATTTTTGCCTAATATATGCTAGGCATGCCTGTAGTAGATAGTTTTTACAGCGAGTTTCTCTGTATATTTCCTCATTATCGCCCTGAAAATTGATCGGAATCAACAGTCAGCGCGTCATCTGTCATACGTTGCATGTCTAATATGTTTGAATGATGTATCTCGTTTTTTATGAGGTTACTGAAATGAGTATATGAAGTATACATCATGTGTACTGAATATGAGCGTTCGCTTTCGGTTGAGCAATGAATCATAGGCCAAAAGTTTCGCGTGATATCTGTGCTATTTTGAATCGATCGCCATTTTGTTTCAATAGCCATTTTGATTAAAATTCGTAGGTTATGTCGAATCGGGTGGTTACGTGTCATACGTCGTCTGTCAAACATCATACGTATCGTGAATATTCGTAGGTTAGGTTGATCCTGATTGTCTGCTTCTGACGAGCGTGTCAGGTGGTATCTGTTAAACGTTAGTTGAGCGTTTAGTTTCAGCACCGGAAGGTCACATGTCATCTATCATATGCTATCTCCCTGTATATTTCATCTTGTTATTGTTGTTGTGTTATCGCTATTCTTATCAGCAGCCTGCTGATAGCGTCGGAGCCGGATGACCTTGAAAGAGTAAATTTTTGCTATTTTTGAGCTCAAATTTTCTTATGGAGATTAACATAGGAAAAATGTCCAAATTGAACCCGTGTCTGTATAGCTCATTTACTTTCGTTGCTGGTTTCTTGGCCAAAGAAAACTAGTACAGGGTAAAGAAGAATAGTACTATTGAAAAAAATTGTTTTTTCTTCAAGGGACTTAACACATGTATGCATTATTTCACGCGAAATAATATATTTTACCAAAATATGTCGACATATGAATTTTCCCTTTGAGAATCACCCAACTGACACATCTGAATTAGAACCATAGCAGGGTTTCAGATCTTCAATGTGCCAATCTCCTGCTGGAGATCCAACTGAATAGTCTCAATATATTTAGGTGCACGTTTTGCACTGAACTTAGCCGCTGCTTCAGACAGTACCTTATTCTTTCTATATACATTATCGTTTATATTAAAGGAGATATCTCTCCTCCTGAGATTATAGACTCCAGCATTTTTCCGATATGCAATATCTAATTTTTCTTCCACTTCCCTAAACACATTAGACAAACCTGAAATATTTTCTAAATAACTTTCCCTATCTGGGGTTGAAATTTCGTAACCGTCTGTACTAGATACAGTTCCATAATATTTTCCCGTAAGAGGAATATGCCTACCAAAATTCAAAAGGGCTGGGGGATAGTTATGGACTTCGTGGAAAGAGGTATTTAAAGCCTGTTGAATTTTTGGGATTTCCTTGTCCCAGTTTTTGTGTTCAACAATGTAACTACGAATAGCCTGACCAATCGTTTTGTTGCTTCTCTCTACAGAATTACATTGTGGGGAATACCGGGGCGTATATCATATTTTCTGTACCTTATACTCGGTAGCAAGCTTCTTGAAAGCTTTTTCAGCAAACTGTTGTCCATTATCACAAATGATAAATTGGGGCACCCCATGAACCAAAAAAAATCCATTTTCCATGAATTTTATGACATTTCCGGCAGTGGCGTCTCTCATAGGGAATAGTAGGGTATATTTAGTGAACCAATCACAAACAGTGAGCAGATAACAAAAACCTCTGGGAGAACGAGGAAAGGGTCCCATTATGTCGACAGCAACTATCTGAAATGGAAATCTTGCTGATTTTTGATTTCCCATCAATCCCATTTGAGCAGTGTTTGGCATTTCCTGCGATTGACAAACCTTGCAAGAACGCACAAACCTCATGATGTCTTGCCTCAATTTTGACCAGTAGTACAGCTGTTGAACACGAGACATCATTTTGTAAAAACCAAAATAAGAATAGGTAGGAGGATCATGGTGTTGCCGGATTACTTCCTTGTGCTGCGACTTGGGTACTACGAGCTTCCACTCTACCGCGTTCGTCTGAAAAGGTAATTTTGTGGGGATGAATTTATACAAGAGTTCATTTTCTTCTTTCCACTGTGGAAAAGATTCCGGGTCCTCAGAGATATTTATCAACATCTTCTTATACCAGCTGTCGGAGTCGTCTGTGGCAATATCAACTAGTAAAACCTGGTGTGAGTTGCTAGGAACAGACTCGTCTTCCGTACCATCCTGCGGGGGAATACGAGACAAAAAATATGGAACTATGTTGGCAGAACCTTTTTCATTCACCAATTGGAACGAATATTGTCGTAGTTCAACTGCCCATCTCGCGAGTCTACCACAAGGGACCTTCAAATTGTTTAACGACAGGAGACTGCTATGGTCCGTTGCTGCCTTGAACTCTACCCCTCCGATATGAGGACGGAACTTCTCGATGAGGAAGATCAAACTGAGTAGCTCCCTTTTGGTGACAGTGTAGTTACGCTCAGCCCGCGACAAGGAGCGAGAAGCATACGCAATGACGCGTTCATGGCCTTCGATGTCTTGGGTTAACACACCTCCAATACCAACATCGCTAGCATCACATTGGATCACGAATGGTTTTGAAAAGTCTGGATGACACAAAATTGGAGCCGAAACCAGGGCATTCCCAATTTTAAGAAAATATTCTTCTGCTTCTGGGGTCCACTGGATAGACTGCCGTTTCTTTTTGCCCTTCAACAGCGCGTTGATGGGTGCCATCCCAAGTAGCACACTCATATTGGGCCGATATTGGACCAATATAGATGAAAAATTGGCGCAATATCGAGAAATCAAGTAGGCACAATATTGGATCCAAACATTCAACATGCTATTGTAGATCGATATTGATTCGATGTTTCATAATGAGATTGTTAAATCATTCAACAAAATATCTGAAATAATATTGATTTATAATCATCCTACAATATTGATTTGTTGATATGAAAAAAACAATGAAGTGCGTTGATTGAGAATCATTCATCATCTCTATATATGTAACTGATGGCTCATCGATATTGACCAACAATATAGTAGGTTGAAGATGAGCAATATTCTTGGCATCACCACGTAGTGATATATTATAAATATTGACACCAAATATAGATCAATAATGAGAAATAATCTTGTTATTGCATTCATGACTGATGTTGAGACTAATTGAAAAAAAAAATATCGACACATATTCAAAAGAATGCTTCAAATTAAATCAGTATCTTATATTCATACTATATAGTAACTCAGACATTGGGTAGGAATATGGACGGGTTATTTATCAACAATATCTCAAACATATCGCCAAGAAATATATATTCCGTATGAAATATCGGTATGCTTAGGTATTGATGGATGATATTCATGTTTCTATCAATCAAACGTTGATACAATATCTATCCATGATATTAACAGGAGATTCAAAACAAATATATACACATATTGAACAGTATGCTTGGAACAGAATCAATATAAAATATTCATAAAATATAGTTATGCGAATATTGGTTGAGAATATGTGGTGATCATTGAAAATTGATATTCAAGATATATTTAAGGAATATATAAATATTATATCCAACATCAATATGCTTGGATGATAGATGATCATATATGGAATAATGTCGTATTCGAAAGTTTATGGAACAATGATATTCCAATGTGGGGAGTGAATTGAAAAGAATTATTGACAAATATCAAAAATAAAGCTCAGAGCTATATCGAAAACTTTTATACAGACAATATAGTTGAGTAGATATTGTGATATATCTACAAAAACATATATCTTTCATATTGAACATCAGTATAATGTGATATTGATGGATCCCATTGAATAATGTCATAACTGGAAGTTGATACGAGATAGATAATGAATGAAAGTAGTATATTGATTACAAATATTGACACATATTTAAAATAATGTCGGAAATTATATCGATGGCCAATATTATTACATATATGTATGTGGATATTGGCGAATAATATCTAGTAGCTATTGAGAAAGAAGTCTACAGAAATATCTACAAACAATATCTATAACATATTGAACAGCGCCTTTTCAGGATATTGATAAATCATATTGATCACTCTCACACTTTGAAGTTGATACAACATTCATTTTCAATGCGCGAAAAATGTCGAAGTGAAATATACCTATATATTCAAAATATTGCCCTAAATTATATCTAAGGTAGATATTCACACAATATCATCATCCAGATATTGAATGAGGATATCCAGGAACAATCTCCACAATATATCTTCAAAAAATTGTTATTTTATATTGAACATTCACGATGATACGATATTAATGAATCATCACGATCAATATCTCATTTATAAGTTGATACACCTTCGATTCTGAATGTAACGGATACATTGAAAACAAATATTGACACATATTCAAAATGATGCCAGAAACCATATCTATGGCATATATTCTTACAATATATATATACATATACGTAGATATTATCAGAAAATATCTAGTAGCATTTGAAAACGAATTTTCCAGAAACATCTACAAACAATATCTGCAACATATTGAACAGCACTTCACAAGAATATCGATGAATAATATTGATAGGGCATTATTACATTATATTGATTATTTTCACACTTCAAAGTTGATACAATATCTATTTCCAGTATTGGTAAAACGTTGAAGGGAAATTTACATTTATACAGTCTGTCCAAGATAAGGTTGAACAGCATGGGGATCTCGAAAACGGTAAGAGATACGAAATCGGTTAAATGGGGAAAAAGTTGCGCATTCGGAGGCTCATATCAAGAGCCTTCGGAAATTTTGAAAATTATTTTTAGTTTTTGAGTTATATCGAAAAAAGTGAATTTTTGGAATTTCTATTTTATTTTGTTTTCTCCGTTATTATTAGAGATACAGCAAAACTGAGAATACTTTTCCATAGCAACTTTTGATGACGGTCAATGTGAAGATACCGATTTTTTCATGCGACGTTTCGTATTCGTGGAACCATCATCAACTTTTGTTTTTTAAATACGGTCCTGATAATTTTTTCACAGATTCTAAAAGGTTTTTTTATTCAGAATTCAACCATGTATTATACAAGGTGGTTCATTTGTGTTTCGACCTATTTCCATCCATCATCAATGTTTTTTCGAAACTCCTAAGGAAAAATGCCATCAGTTCCACTTATTTTGAAGGAAAATTAGTCAACACACTAATACCTCATCAACTGGTTTCAATCAACAACCCATTTCATTTTGCGGAAACAAAAATTCCATCCATACAAATTCAGGATATGTCAAGCGCTAAAACCAGGAGATGACGAAAGGCGCAAGACATCTTGTGAGTGGTATACCAGGAAATGTTAAAATTTTGCAGATTTCTTTCGAACAATCATCTGGACTGATGAAAGCATGGTCACTAATCATGGTAGCTTCGATAGAAAAAATACACATTATTGTTCACGAGAAAATGAACATTTATACATTAAAGCGAGACACCAACACCGTTTCGGCTTTAATATGTGGGTTGCAATATCTGGTACACGAATTATTGTTCCTGGAGCTCTGGATGATTTACCGAATGCGGAAGTTCAGAACTCTGTTGGTTTCAACAAGATGGCGCTCCGGTACATAATTCCAGAGAAGTCCGTGCGTTTTTATCCCTTGGCCGGCGCGGTCGCCTGATTTAACACAGCTGGATTTTTCCTTAGGGGATATATCGAACTTTGTACACGCAAATAACTTTGAGGATGAAGAAGAACTAAGGGACAGTGTCTTCGAAGCATTCAATAGAATAACCCCAGAAATGCTTAGCAATGTCTCAGAAACAACTGTGAGAAGAGGATATCTTTGTTCAGAAAATAATGGTTATCATTTTGAACATTTGTTATGAATGTCTCTGTAGGTATTGTCAAAGTTAAGTTATTAAAGTAATTCGTGTAAGAATTCATCAACAATTTTAAACGCTGCATTGATCGAATGATGTAGTGAAATATTTTTTATTCACTTTTCAGTATTGAATAACTAATCCATCAAGTTTGACACTGAATGATAAGAAATAAGTGGAACTGATGGCTTTTTTTCGAAAAAACATTGATGATGGATAGAAATAGGTCGAAACACATTCGAATCACCTTGTATAGTACATTGTTGAATTCAGAATAAAAAAACCTTCCAGAATCTGTGAAAAAATTATCAGGACCGTATTTAAAAAACAAAAGTTGATGATGGTTCCACGAATACGAAACGTCGCATAAAAAATCGGTATCACCACGTTAAACCTCATCAAAAGTCGCAATAAAAAAGTATTTCCAGTTCTTCTGTATCTCTGATAATAACGGAGAAAAAAAATAAAATAGAAATTCCAAAAATTCACTTTTTTCGATATAACTCAAAAACTAAAAATAATTTTTAAAATTTTTGAAGGCTCTTGATATGAGCCCCCGAATGCGCAACTTTTTCCCCATTTAAGCGACTTCGTATCTCCTACCGTTTCCGAGATCCTCATGCTGTTCAACCTTATCTTGGACAGACAGACTGTATACACAATATCGTCAGAAATTATGTCGAATGCTCATATCCATACGATATAAGTATTTAGATATTGAATGAGGATAAAGAGATCTATCTGCACAATATTTCTACAAAAAATCTATAACCCTTAAAGTGAGAAATTTAATAATTTCTGGTTATACCATGCAAACGGTCAGCTCATATAGTCGGGGCAAATGGGTCGTGGTTCATTTACTTACCATATCATGTAACTTTGTCAAAAATATAACAATTGGCATAAGAAAGATAGTTCCACCAGATAAGATTTTATTTGGACGCCATCTACAGAAAATAAAGTTCAACAAACCTCTTTCCTAAGCCAATCCCTGTAGAAAGATATTGCCTGTGCTGAAGGATAGGAAAACAAATCAAACAAATAAAATTTCGATTCATTTACTGACTGGAATGTGTAGGTAAGTCTGCATCAAACTATAGAATATGTCACAAAAAAAATATTGATTAGGACTATGCATTTTCCATGTCATGCATAAACACAATCATAATGAATGATATATCACAAATATCGAATGAAACCATGCAATTTGAAATTTACACATCACCATATACAGGGTGAGTCAACTAAATATTCTCCTATAATCGGAATATAAGATAATCACTAATACTTTTGGATAAATCTTCGAAATGGAATAAATGGAATATTCCCCCAGATATAATGCATTACACCTTCACAGATTATAGGAATATTGAATCATAATAAATTTCAATTGTACTAGATTTGAGATTACAAAGAATGTTATAATAAATGGTTCAACGATCAGTGTATACTTTATAATATGCAGAGAATACCTTATGTCAGCAAGAATGTTAATAATCCAGTGAAATGTCGATGGACCAGAGCTCATATATCTTGATATCAGCTTCCAAATTACATCGTGGTCAATTTCATCATCATTTTGGTATCCATCCCAGATTCCATGGGCATACGAGTCTGGTGAGTTGTCAGGTGACCTATATGTATGCTTAGTCCAGCCAGGATATTGAATTTATGACATCAACTTTGCAAATTTCTATCTTCTTGAAATGAACATCAAATTTCCAGTGATATACAGGAACAATAAATCGGCTAATAGCCAGGACAATCTCTCCATGAAGACTGTTTCATAATATCATCAAAAAATGCTCACTCTTTCGAGTCCATAAAAGCATTCAGCAAAATAGTTGATATAGTTACATCACAAAATATACAAGAAATGTATATATCAGCAAGTTTACTTATATAAGTGTCATTATATAAGGAGTACTAGAATAAAGTATACTAGAATAAAGTATACTAGAATAAAGTATACTAGAGTAAAGTATACTAGAATAAAGTATACTAGAATAAAGTCTGGCAGAACTATAACATATGAAAAATGGAAAACATGTTGTAATAATGTAGCCTCAAGATGATGAAAGTTCACAAACTAATTTCCTTGAATATGGACCAAATTCCACAAAAATAATAATTTCAATGAATCAAAAATATTCTTAATAATTGAATGGTTACCTCTAATTAGATGTTCTTCATGAGAAATGGTGGATGATTAGAAATTAACTTTAGCGGACATCCACCTAGGAGTTCATTCGATGATGGCCAGATGCAGAAATGAACGATTTTCAATTTTTCTTTCTCTTTTCTAGTTGGAAATTCAAATGTCCATGTCATTAAAGTCAAAAAATCATAGTAATCAAATAGCCAGATTCGAATCAACCGTTGTAATAACCGATATCAGGTTCAAATGAATAATCAATACAAATCAATACAGATCAATAACAATAATAAAACGCTGACGGCCTACTATCTAGACATTCTATAGATATAGCGAAGTTTATCAACCTTGATATGTTACTGTCGCGATCCTGCTCGTTGAAGGTCTGAACGCTGAACTATTTGTTAATGCTACATATGGGACAAAGGAACAAAAGAAAAAGAAGAATTAAAATTACAACCTTAACAACTCGTTTGACATTTCATATGAATATTTTCAAAACAAACTGAAATAATAATGAACTTTCATCAAGTCAACAAAACATAACATGCAATTAAAATCAATTATGTAAATAATATACAGGATGATCTATGATGAATGCCAGTGACTCGCAGCTCCATGAAATCTGTAACAGAAAAGCTCAAAATATCCAACAAAAGGGAATGCAAGTTCTCAAAATACATTCAGTGAAAACCAGAGTTGAATCAATTATTCTGAAAAGGTCAGTTGAATACTTGGTACTGTCAATATTTCATAGAAAAAGTAACATTTACTAAAAGTGTATGTTACACCACCCTCCTAACCAGAGAAAATTTAAATTCACAGCAATTTAAATTTTTAGGGAAATCATAATATCATCAATAATTAATATAGAGGGATATGTATTCCGGATCCCCTAGACATCTATCAGTATCCAAATATCAACAGACAACAAAGCAATAAAAACAACAATGCACTAGTTCACAAAACTACAAAGATGTTCATCCTAAAAAGCTGAAATGTGCATGTCTAAAAACAAAATTAAAAATGGTCTTCAACTGATAAAACGCATCTTGACGGACTTTTACTGCCATCAACCTAATGTGGAGTCTCAACAACATACTTAAGTGTTATTGATATATTCAAAAGTTAAAGTGGAACAGTGTAAATGGACCATCACTGGTTATGACTGTCCACATAACACAGTGGTGATAAATAACAGAGGTGTTCCTGCTGTGATCTAATCACAAGTTGGGAACATGTCCAAGCTCAAGTTGCTTTAGGAAAAATCCAGGGATAACCAACTTTTACCCCCAAAAGAAATATGACAATAACATATGTCAAAGATGTTCAAAAATGTCCAATGGTAGGACACCACAGGAAATTCAACTTACTTCAGGTAAGTGTGTACTAAACAAGGTCATAATTTGTTTCAATCACCTTTGAAAACTTCAACAAAAGTGTACAAGTACCAAAAAAATTTTCAAAGTTCAGGGTATCCTCATCAAGGATTTAAACACATGAATGTAACTGCAAAAGCTAATGTGACATTTCAATCACATTTTTCAATCATTTTGCAGGTGAAACAAAACCTAAGACAACTATCCTCAACCTGGAAGTAATGAAATCAGAAAAGGATGACACATTGTTGACTGAAAACAGTAATCAGAGATGTTTCTGATGTGGACTCAAGTTTGTACATCATAGCGTCCCATGAGTACATAACCACCACTAGTTGGGAACTGTGTCAAGTTCAAGTTGCTTTAAGCTCAAGGCTAGGGATAGCCAACTTCTACCCCAATACAAGGTAAGCCACCTCAACTACCTATCCTAAGAAATATCTACAAAAATTACAAACTATAAAATATTTACAAGTACTGTAAATCCTGGAAATCATATTGCATACTATACTGTATACACTCAGATTTTAATAAATGCATCTATAGCTTTATCTATAGCTTTATCTACAGTTTCATCTAGAGCTCTATCCAGATCTGGATAACCTAAACTATAACTACCTATAATATTTTTTTTTGTACAAGTACCCCTGGAAACCAGAGAGTAACTTGATTTCACTTTTTTTTTTCTTAGCCTAACTATATCTAATTATCAAACTAAGATAAAGTCAAAAGGTTGGAGATGTACATACTCCAAAATGATTTTACAAAAAAAATCAAAGTCCAAAAATCTACAGGTATGAAAAGTGCAAGTAAAAACTTCAGAAAATATTTTCAGTGACCTGAGTTCATCAAAAAGGCGGTCTTTTAAACCGACAGACAAAGTCTGCTGAGAATCCAAGAAAAAACAAATGATTCTTCAAAAGATCAATAAATGTCAGATGACTTATTATTCATCAGTTCTTTACCTGTCAAGTACAAAAAGAACTGTTTTAAGTCATCAATAAGTTTTACTTTTATCTAACTATTTTGCTCATCATCATTAAGATCAGTGCCAAAATATGGCTTGAGTTTTGAGACATGCCAAGTACCTGCAGGTGTACCATCTAAATTGCTCAACTCATAAGCCACTTTTGATAGCACCTTCTTGATCTTACACAAAACATGACGCTGTGCCAATTTCGCAGAAAAATCTTTGGCAGCATCAGACAAGACCATATTGCGCCTCCAGACCAATTCACCTACTTTAAAAACATGTTCACGCCTTCTCAGATTGTAATACTGGGCGTTTTTATTATAAGAAGCTGTTAATCTATCTTTAACCTTTTTATAAAGTGGTGGTAATTTTTCAATTTCTTCAGAATATTTTCTTCTGGCTTCCTCATTATTATCTAACTCAAAATCAAAGTTTTCCCCATAATAATCTCCAGATGCTGGAGTTATCCTCCCATAATTCAAGAAATTTGGACTGACACCAGTCACTTCATGAGTGGCAGAATTTAATGCATGCTGGATTTCTAAAATTTCTTTATCCCAGTGTTTGTGAGAGTCTTTTATGAAACTTCTAATGGCAGTTCCAATAGTGCGATTGACTCTTTCAGTCTGATTAACTTGAGGGTGGTAACGACAATTAAAGTATATTTTAGGGATTTTGGAATTTTTGACAAATTCATCAAATATCTTACCAGTATGAGCAGGGGCATTATCCAATGCTAAAACTTGAGGAACACCATAAGTCAAAAATACCTCTTTCAAAAATGATACTATAGCAGGAGCTGTAGCATTTTTAACAGGTTTTAGAATCACAAATTTTGAAAAATAGTCTGACGCCACAATAAGGAATTTGTTACCCTTGGTACTTCTAGGAAAAGGACCCATCACATCAGTACTTACAAATTGAAAAGGAAAACTCACTTTCTTCTCAGCTCCCATTAAACCAAAACGTCTACCATTTAAAGATTTTTGACTACCACATTCTTTACAATTTCTGATATAATTCAAGATATCTTTCCTCATTTTAGGCCAATAAAAAGTTTCAGCAACCTTTTTCAAAGTTTTGAAATATCCTAAATGAGCAGAAGTTGGTAAATCATGACAATCATGAATTATCTTCAATTTTTGATCAGATGGAACTAATAATTTCCATTCTGAAATGTTAGTTTTCAAAGCTATTTTACCTGGAGTGTGCTTAAATAAATAGCCATCTTTAATCATCCACTGTGGATATTTTTCAGGATTTTTACTAACATTGTTTTTCAATTTCAGATACCATGGTTCAAGATTATCAAGAGTTATACCCAAAAAATTAATTTCTGTGCTCAGAGGGGCTCTACTTAATGCATCAGGAGTCACATGAAGTTCTCCTCGTCTATAGAGTACTTCGAAGTCAAAACAGGACAATCTCATAGCCCATCTGCTAAGTCTACCAGATGTACCAGCCATCTTAGTGAGATATTTCAAGCTTGAGTGATCAGTAATTGCTTCAAAATGTACTCCATCGACATAAGGTCTGAATTTTTCTAAAGAGAAAACAAGAGCTAGACATTCTCGCTCTGTAGCTGAATAATTTCTCTCGGCCCTAGAAAGACTTCTACTAGCATATGCTATGACTCTTTCTTCATTATTTTGCACTTGTGTCAATACAGCACCTAATCCAGTTTCACTAGCATCACATTGGATACAAAATTCCAATGAAAAATCTGGAGCACATAAAATTGGAGCAGAAATCAATCTTTGTTTAATTTCAATAAATGCCTTTTCGGCCTGATCATTCCATGGAACAGTTTGCTTTTTAATCCTCCCCTTCAATAAGTCATTCAAAGGACTCAACAATGTACTGAAGTGGGAAATAAAACGCCTGTACCATGAACACATACCGACAAAACGTTTTATTTCTGTAGTGGTTTTAGGTCTGGGATATTCTACCATTGACTTTATTTTATTTGGTGACGTTCTCAAACCGTGAGAATCTACAACGAAGCCCAAATAATGTAAAGATTCTCTGAAAAATTGACATTTCTTGAAATTGACAGTTAAATTAGCCTCAACTAAACGTTTATGAACTTCTTTCAATAAACTAATATGCTCATCAAAATTTGAACTAGTACATATTATATCATCCAGATAAACAAATACCTTAGGTTGTAACTCTGGTCCCAAAATTCTATCCATCAAACGCTGCGTAATTGCTGCTGAATTTGATAAACCAAAAGGCAAGCACTTGAAGTGAAACAAGCCACGACCAGGTACACTAAATGCAGTTTTCTCTCTGCTTTCCTCATCAAGAGGTATTTGCCAAAATGCACTTCTTAAATCGATAGATGAAATAAATTTTGCATTACTGAGCATATTCAAAATATCATCAACAAGAGGGAGCGGATATGAATCTTTTTTAGTAATTTCATTTAAGGATCTTCCATCAAAACAAAATCTGAATTCACCTGAACTTTTCTTTACTAGCAGAACTGGAGAATTCCAAGGACTCTCAGACTTCTCAACTACTTTCAAGGCTAACATTCTGTCTAGTTCTTTATTTAAATGTTCCATCATATATGGAGATAATCTGTACTGTCTTTTCTTGAAAGGGGCATTGTCTCCTGTATTTATATGAGCTGTAATTTTATCAGTTAAACCCAGACGATCCTCACTTGAAATTGATGAAAATAAATTCATAATGCTCTCTACTTGTTCCAACTGTTCATTTGATAAATTTTTACAAAGACCAATATCTGATTCATTTTGTTTAGGAGCTTCAGATAAAACATTTACATTGAAAATGAATTCACTTTGAATTTCCCAGGAATTATTGAGAAAATTGATGGAAAGTGCAAACATTTTGCAAAAGTCACTACCAAGAATTAATCCACATTTCAAACTTGGAATAACTGAAACAGTTACCAATTTACAAATATTTCCAAGGTTCAATGGTATTTGACATCGTCCTATAACTTTTTGTCCATTTCCATCAGCTGTTGTTACAATCTTTTTCTGACTTTTATTCAATTTAATCTTATATTTTCTCAACAATCCCATAGAGTAAGCACCTAGACAAGTTAAATTGGCTCCACTATCAACTAGTGCAACAATTTCTTCATCATAAAGTTTTAGTGAAATATATGGTCTACTATCAAAAGGTCTTGAAATGAACAGTGGTGAAACATCATTAGATTCACTTACATCATCAACTGTCTTTTTTCTTGAATCTTCACAATTATTTGTTAGAAAGTGGTCACATTTAGAAATATTAGTGTTTCTTTTCCTCTGAAAATTTTGAGAATTTTGGCCAACAGACAATGAGATTGAGCTATTGCCAACCTGCTCAACCTCAGCAACTAGTTTTTTGAACTACATTTGGGGCAATTAGGTCTCATGACATTAGGCCTACCACAACCAAAACATACCAATTTGCGGGACTCTTTACACTCTCGAGAGATATGACCTATTTTTCTACATCGAAAACAAGTTATTTGTCTTGATTCATTATTGGAGTTTACTCCTGAGACAGAAGGTCTATCAGACAAATTTGACTCATTCAAATTTTGAGAAAAGCTCTTAGTATTTTTCTTACTACATTTCCCTCTATAATTTCTCTCCTGATTTCCAATATTTGAATCAACATAGGCAAGGTCGCTCTCCAAACAGTTCAGGGATTTTGGTGGAGTATATCTCTGCTGAAGTTCATTACATTCATCAACTTTTCTACAGAAACTTATCAAATCGGCTATAGTGTTTATATTCTGCAAAGGAAGAAGTTTAGTATATCTTGGCAAAACATTTCTCCTGATGATTTTCAAAATTTCCTGGTCTTCAAGAGGATGGCTCAATCTTTTAGATAAATTCAACATTATTGCCACAAAAATATCAACAGGTTCATCTCGACCCTGTGTTCGAGATTTAATTTCTTCCAAAAGTTTATCATCATAAGAAGCTGGCAAAAAGGCATTTTCTAATTGAGATACCAGTTCATTCCAATTGAAAATTGATTCTCTAACTGCTCTATACCAAATCAAAGCACGACCAGAAAATAAATCTATAGCTGATTGAAAAAGTTCTATTTCTGAAACACCTCTAGCTTGAGATAACTCTTTTACCCTCTCCAAAAGAGATTTCAAACTACTAGTCCCATCAAATTGTATTCCCCATTTATAGACTGGAATAGACTTACTATTTCCTGAAGAAAAACTTGTTGAAGCTCTATTAGTATCAGGTTTTACATTAAAAGATAATCTTGCTTCTAATTCAATGCAAGTGGAAACTGCATAATCTTTATATTCAGACAAAGATAATTTCAACTCTTCAGGTTGATCAGGAATCTTGAAACGTCCTACTCTACCAGTTAAAGAAGTCAACCTAGACTCAATAATTTTATACATTTGGTCAGATGTTGGACCTGAAAAACTGATAATCAATGATTCTAAATCTGAAAGAGTTTTATCAATGAAAGTTTTCTCTGAATCTGCATCAAATTCAAGATCCACTAATTTTACTGATACAGTTTCAGTACTAATTAATCTGTTCAAAATTATCCTTTTAGATGTTAGAGTTTTCCTAGCAGCTTTTATATTCCTGATACGCAGCTCATAATCAATTTCTTCTTCAGACAAGAACAAAGCTTCAATCTTTCCTTCCATTTTAAAAATTCAAATTTTTCAAAAAAAATGTACCAAAAAACTCACTCAAAAATATTTTCAGTACCAAGTAACAAAATACACACAAAATACTCAACAATAAAAGAATTCTTGAAGATAGATTCAAAATAAATTCAACAACTGTCAACTCAGATTTTCACCAAAAAAAAAATTTGTTGTCCAACCTTACAGCACTTTTTTGACAGAGTTAAATGAAATTCACAGGCCCATACGTTGTTAGCGCCATTTGTATAACCCTTAAAGTGAGAAATTTAATAATTTCTGGTTATACCATGCGAACGGTCAGCTCATATAGTCGGGGCAAATGGGTCGTGGTTCATTTACTTACCATATCATGTAACTTTGTCAAAAATATAACAATTGGCATAAGAAAGATAGTTCCACCAGATAAGATTTTATTTGGACGCCATCTACAGAAAATAAAGTTCAACAAACCTCTTTCCTAAGCCAATCCCTGTAGAAAGATATTGCCTGTGCTGAAGGATAGGAAAACAAATCAAACAAATAAAATTTCGATTCATTTACTGACTGGAATGTGTAGGTAAGTCTGCATCAAACTATAGAATATGTCACAAAAAAAAATATTGATTAGGACTATGCATTTTCCATGTCATGCATAAACACAATCATAATGAATGATATATCACAAATATCGAATGAAACCATGCAATTTGAAATTTACACATCACCATATACAGGGTGAGTCAACTAAATATTCTCCTATAATCGGAATATAAGATAATCACTAATACTTTTGGATAAATCTTCGAAATGGAATAAATGGAATATTCCCCCAGATATAATGCATTACACCTTCACAGATTATAGGAATATTGAATCATAATAAATTTCAATTGTACTAGATTTGAGATTACAAAGAATGTTATAATAAATGGTTCAACGATCAGTGTATACTTTATAATATGCAGAGAATACCTTATGTCAGCAAGAATGTTAATAATCCAGTGAAATGTCGATGGACCAGAGCTCATATATCTTGATATCAGCTTCCAAATTACATCGTGGTCAATTTCATCATCATTTTGGTATCCATCCCAGATTCCATGGGCATACGAGTCTGGTGAGTTGTCAGGTGACCTATATGTATGCTTAGTCCAGCCAGGATATTGAATTTATGACATCAACTTTGCAAATTTCTATCTTCTTGAAATGAACATCAAATTATATATACAGGAACAATAAATCGGAAACCAGAGTTGAATCAATTATTCTGAAAAGGTCAGTTGAATACTTGGTACTGTCAATATTTCATAGAAAAAGTAACATTTACTAAAAGTGTATGTTACAAATCTATTCCATATTGACCATCACGATGATCAGATATTGAAGAATTATATCGACCAATCGCTCATTCATATGTTGATTCGTTTTCGAATCTGAATGTTAGGGATATATCTAGAATGAATATTGCAACATATTCGAAATGGAGTCTGAAATCATATCCATTGCTAATATCCGTTCAATATCAAAAGACAATTTGAGTTGAAATTGGGTGACAGTATGGAGTTTTTTATCACTTGGAGCGCACGAAGAATATCTTCCTAATAGTTTCACGAGATATATTTATTTCATATTAAACATCACTAAGCATAGTCATTGATGACACATATTCATTAATCTTCAACTGGAATGTTGTCACAACGTTGACTTTTAATATCAGCATTAGACTAGAGATAATTATCGGCACATACAGGGTGGCCCACGGTCGATGGTACCTTAGACGTATACGGAAAACGGTACATTGGATTATCCTGAGAATTCGGTTACTATAATAAGCGTTTGTGATCTAACGATTCAAAATATTTTCAGAGATGCAGCGTTGCCACCTTTACCAAAGAGTAGCATCATCTTTGTTATTTCAAATGGAACACCCTGTATTTCATTGCGTTTTTAAATTCTTCCCGAAGAGCTGATTTCATCAATGTATCACACTGTTCAAAATCGAGATTTTTCAATTTCAGGAATTTTTTGTGTCGAAACTATTCATTATCGATCAAAACGGATTACATGTCCCTATCTCAACTTTTGATTCACTATCTACTGACATTTAATTGGAACAGATACAGGGTGATCAAAATTCTGAATCTTGGACCATCCTGCATTTTTTCCAATTAAATGTCGGTAGATAGTTGTTCAAAAGTTGAAATAGGGACATGTAAGCCGTTTTGACCAATGATGAATAGTTTCGACACAAAAAAATCCTAAAGTTGAAAAATCTCGATTTTGAACACCCTATATCTCTGTAATAATTCCCGCTAGACCCCAAGTGTGATACATTGATGAAATCAGCTTTTCGAGAAGAATCTGAAAACGCAATAAAATACAGGGTGTTCTATTTGAAGTAACAAAGATGATGCTACTTTTTGGTAAAAGTGGCAACGCTGCTTCGCTGAAAATAATTTGAATCGTTAGATCACGAACGCTTATTGAAGTAACCAAATTTTCAAGATAATCCGATGTACCGTTTTCCATATACGTCTAAGGTACCATCGACCGTGGGCCACCCTGTATACAGAATAATATCGATCAATCATACACATACCAATCAGCTATACACAGAGATTATGATATTGAATCACCATCGAAATTCAATCTTCTCAGTATACCTATATCTTAAGAAGATATTCATTCCATGTTGAACATCACTATGCTGGGAATATTGATAGATCATATGGATCACTCTCGCATTTGAATAATGAAATGATATTGATGTTCAATATTGCGAATTTGTTTGGAAATTGATATTGAAATTCAACCAGAATAATCCTCAAAATGTATATCGATGGTTTATATTCATATAGATATCGAGTGAGAATATGGTATTGGCAATTGAGATTCAAACTCCTTAATACATATACATACATATAATATTTGTTTCATATTGAACATCACTAAGCTGGCATATTATTTGATCAAATTGATCAATGTCTCATTTAACCGTTTATACAACAATGATTTTCAGTGTTGTGAATATATTGAAAAGATATGTTGACATTTTGTATCCAGGAGGATGCCTGAAATTATGTCGAAAGCTTATATACATATACAATATAATTATGTAGATATTGAGTTAGAAATGGATATTTCCAGAATTCTACGAAATAAGACTGATTTCACATTGAATGCTACAATGTATACTGAAAAGTTTATGAGATAATATTCGATATTGAACCTATCTAAAAACGGCAATATCTCGAAATGGGAAACACTTTGTATGATAGTATATACAGTGGAATATATTCAATATCAACTTTTCAGATATACGTCGGTTTGTATAATAAAATAAAAAAATAATATCTCAAATTCTTATAAAGAGACATATTCAAAAATTTATTTTCTTCCCATTCATTATGTCATCCTGAAGGCCTGGACTTCCTTCCCCCATCTCTATCTGCTGCTTGCGCCAAGCAAGAACGAACATGCCTTAGGATGTCGTTCTCGCAGGCAGTAGGAATCACTACTTCTGTAGCGTCTGAAAATGTCGTATTTACTATAAGCTGAGTGATTCAACTCTTTTTTTGTGAAAATTGTAGTGAAGGGCATTGAATTTCCATTATTTTATATAGGTATTATGTTTGGTTGGCCGGTTCCCGTGTTACCCTATACATATTCAAGAATGAAAAATTTTGAAATAATCCCCTCTTCGAATTAGTTTTGTCACGTTTTTAAATCAGATTTTATATACAAGGTGTTTCATTGGGAAAGGAGAATAATTCAACTGTGGATAGACCTCACTGGGGTGATTTAAAATAACCCATGGTTAATGGATCTTCGACTTCTTATAACCGAGATACAGGATGTTTCATCAATTTTGTCCATATCTTCATTGTCTCATAACTTTCCAACCAACCTGTATATATTTTCAAAAATTGTTACACTTGCTCAATCTACCCTGTGGAATTGATTGAGGCAACAACAAAAGATAAAATCCAGGTCCAACTTCACTTAAGATTCACAAATTCTTTCTGCCAGAAAATAACACCCTATACATTCGAATTTCTCTTTTTTGATGACGGACCTGCAACTAAGTCTGGAACAAAGAACGATATGAAATACTCCTTCTAAATGTAATACTCACGTATACTGAATAGGAAGTAATAAAATTAATAAATCTCGTCTGATTCCAATTTTGTACCCCAAAATGAGCAAAAATAATATTTTGAGCACATAATATGAATAATTAAAATCGTCTGTGCACGAATGAAAAGCACATCGTTGAATAGAAATCTCGATGTTCTTTTCAGATATGGAAAAAAAAATGAGAAATTCGAATGTATAGGGTGTTGTTTTCTGGCAGAAAGAATTTGTGAATTTTAAGTGAAGCCGGACCTGGATTTCATCTTTTGTTGTTGCCTCACTCAATTCCACAGGATAGATTGAGCAAGTGTACCAATTTTCAAAAATATATACAGGTTGGTTGGAAAGTTATGAGACAATGAAGATATGGACAAAATTGATGAAACATCCTGTATCTCGGTTATAAGAAGACGAAGACCCATCAACCATGGGTTTTATGAAATCACCTCAGTGACCCCTATCCATAGTTGAATTATTTACCTTCCCCAATGAAACACCCTGTATAGAACTTGACCCTGGATCTGTTCCAATTAAATATCAGTAAATAGTAAATCGATTGTTAAATCATAGATTAACGGGGGAGTCATTAATCTATGGTTAAATTAAGGACATGTAAGCCGTTTCGAACAATAATGAATAGTTTCGACACAAAAAAATCCAGAAATTGAAAAATCTAGATTTTGAACACCCTATACCTCTGTAATCATTTTCGCTGGAAATCTAGTGTTATGCATTTCTAAAACCAGTTTCCCACGGAAAATCTATGAATGCGAAAATATACAGGGTGTCCTATTCAAAAAAACACATAATCGGCCGATATATATTGGAATGCTAACACCCTATAGATTTGAAAAAAATTTTAGGTGACAGTTATCATGGAACATTATAATTTATATTTATTGTATTTGAATTTTTTCTATACTGAGTGTTTCCTAACTTGGGGCGATCAATGAAATGGATGATGGGGACGGAAAAACGAAACGAAAAAAATCATTTTGGAAGAAATTGAGCTCCAAAGTTTGCGTTAATTTGTTTCCTGCGAGATCACAAGCACCGGAAGTACCAATGACTTTTGCAATATTGCCGGACGTTCAAAAATAGTTGAAAGATTAATTATGGTGTAAGCGCACATTTTTTGACAAAATTTCATAACACATTTTTTCTGTCTCATAAAACACCGCATTCCATTTATCGCCCCAACTTCGGAAACATCCTGTATATCTGACCTTTGGCTAATATCGAAGAAGAACATACTATCGCTTCACCCTGTTTAGGTAAGTACATATTATCCCATTTTCTATGATAGATATCTCAGTTGTATTTGGATATACAGCGTTGCGGTTTTCACAATACTGTACTATTTTAAAAAACCTGAGTCCAACTATACATGAACATACTAATGTCTCATTTGAAAACAGTTCATGTTGGCTCCATTTTCTGAACAATCATCATTTATGGACGTCAAATAAATACGCCAGTACGTAAGAAAAGCAGAACTGTGAGAAATCTGTTTGCGGCCAGTGGCCGATCAAGGAAGCGGTAAAGGGAGAGATTATCCCTTGAGCCTCGTTGAAGATTGATATAAGAGAAGTGTATAGAAATCGGCCAGTGCTGTAACTTCTGAATCAATCGTGATAGGATTTCGAAATTTCGTGGGTAGCAACTAGGTATACCAAATTAATCATTCATTGATAAAATCACTTCCGTTTCAACCAGAATCAACCTCAACTTTTTATGTTTGAATAGGAAACCCTGTATATTCTTTTATATTCATCTTGGATTTCCTGTATATACGTAAAAAATTTGTATCAAAGTTAGGCCAACAGGGCCAACATAACTAATTTAGTAATGTGAAAACCGCAACTCTCCAAAGACAACTGAGAAAATCATCGATAATGTCACACATTGTATACCTACCCCGAGATCTAGGTACCTATATTGAAGTTTCATCATCGAACAATACTCATATGTTTCAAAAATCGCATTACCGTTATCAATAAAGCATCTGTACTTAGGTAGGTATGTAGGTAAAATATTTTGCCAAATCTAGGAATCCTATATTATACCATCATTATTCCCCAATATTGTACCAATAACTTCTCAACAATATTGTTTCGATATCGTGCTGGAATGAGACAACTGAGAAAATCATCGATATTGGAACACATTGTATATACCTACCCCGAGATCAAGGTACCTATTGAAGTTTCATCATCTAACAATACTCATTATGTTTCGAAAATCGCATTATCGTTATCAATAAAGCATCTTCAATACTTAGGTATGTAGGTACAATATTTTGCCAAATCTAGGGATCCTATATTACTCCATCATTATTTCCCAATATTGACCCAATAACTTCTCAACAATATTGTTTCGATATCGTGCTGAAATGAGTAGGTACACATTGTGTGTGCTGCTGGATAACTTATGGCGAACACTGATGTGTACGTAACAAAAAAGTATCTACGATTTTACTTAGGTACATGGACTTTAGTACTCGAATGATATCAATAGGCTAACTTATACTTGTTACATAGTAAGTAGGTAAAAACATTTTTCTGATTGAACTACCAAACTGCACGAGGGCATCGAGGGGTCGAAAAAATTTTTGGATTTTGCAGCATCAGCACATGGTATGGCAAGGAAGAACATAATCAAAATTGTATCAAAGTTGAACTAGTATCAATAATTGGGATAAGTAATTTTACCTTATTATTTTTTGCACCACTGTTATAATATACCACTCGCGATCCACGCCACACGCTTGAAGACTCTATGAGACAACTGAAAGAACTGAGCTAGTGAGTGTCGAGCAAAGATAGTCACTCTATGACCTGAGGTATTTGCCCGACAGTGTTGTCGGGTGTACTAGTAGACACGTTATACTGGAAACATACATTTCTTGTTCAGACAAGAATATCAGAAAAATGTGAAAGTGTGTCCCACTCACCATGCTCACGATGGGTATCTTTTTAACGGTGAGAGATACGAGGTCGGTTGAATTACACCAAATGTGGAGTTTGTCAAGGCCAGCTATAATGTGAAAAAATATTTTGATAAAATCTATTCGTTTTTGTTTTATACGCAAAAAACAAATTTTGATCATTTTCATGTCTCCTCCGTAACTTCTTTATTCATGAAAATATTCAGATAGGAATTTCACATTCTCATGGGAGTTTTTCGAAGTGAATTCGAAAAAAATATGATAACTCTTCTAGAATTTGAGATATCAGCACCAACTTTAGTTGTTCAAATGAAGCTCATAGCTCACTATGACTTAGTTACAAATAACTTTTTTTCCTCTTACAGATGACATGTCGCAGTTATAGTTTTGTGTTGATAACAACGGAGTTATCGTCATTTATACAAAAACATAAACTTATTTGGAAGCCGCCATCTCGAATTTACAAATTTTAACAAAAATATCATGATCGTCGACCTCAAAAACCCCCATTTACCAATTTTGAATGGAATGGGACCAAATCTTGTCCGCCATCTTGGAGCAGCCATTTTTTTAGAATTATTTCCATTTCCATTTACTAATCAATGCATATTGTTACATACAAACAAAGCGTATGGTCAAATTCAGACGTTCGTTCAGAACTACGCAAAAAATAATCGCATCGAATACAATTCGAACTTTGAAATCTTCAAGATTATGCATCTCAAACTCTCTGCACAATTAAAAATAATCGTGTCCGTTCAACATAATAATCCTTTCGCATCGTGATCGGATTATTTCAACTGTTAAACTGATACTCTTCGTAATTATATGCAACAAAAGTTATCGATGTTTAGCCCTAATCTTTTGAAGTACTTATAGTATTATAGTATTACTATTGAAAATACTAGATTTAGTGACAAAACCAAGATGGCAACAGTGGTGACTAGTCTTGTCGTTCACGGTAACACTCGAACGTGCGCGAGAAAGCTCTAATATAGAGAATTCATCATTGAATTGATATTAGGTGTTTGATATGGTACACATATATGAAATCTAGAAGGTGACTTCACTATATTGAACCTGATGTTCGCTAGCAATATTGAACTAATCTCCATTTCTCAATATTGCTCCATTATCATCATGTTGATAGTATCTAGAGATTACGCCTCAATATTATATCAATATAACTGACTGAACTCAAGATGGATAATATCGCTCGCACATTGTGATGACAACATCGAATTGATATTGGGATCTGATTATGGTACAAATATATGGAATCAGGTAGTTGGTTCCACAATATTGAACACTATGATTATTTACAATATGAAATTCATATCCATTTATGAAGATTGCTCTATTATCATCTTGATGATAGTTTCAAAAGAGATCACAGCACAATATTGTATACATAAAGTTGACTGGAATAAGCATTAGAAATATTGTTCTGATATTGAGATTGTATCATTGAATTTACACTGAGTTTTTGATGTGGTACACATTAATGGAATCAAGAAGTCGAACTCACGATATTGAACCTAATGATTATTTGCAATATAGAATTATCTTCATTTCTCAATATTATCCCTTCATCATCCTGTTGATAGTATCAAGTGATTACACCTCAATATTATATCAATATAACTGACTGAACTCAAGATGGATAATATTGCTTGCACATTGTGATGACAACATCGAAATAGTATTGGGATCTGAATATGGTACAAATATATAGAATTAGGAAGTTGGATTCACAATATTGAACACAATGATTATTTGCAATATGATAATCATATTCATTTAACAATATTGCTCTTTCATCATCTTGATGATAGTTGCAAGAGATTAGAACACAATAATGTATACATAAAGTTTACTGAAATATGCATAGGTAATATTGCTCTAATATTGAGATTTCATCATTGAATTGACCTTGGGTTTTTGATATGGTTAACATGAATGGAAACAAAAAGTAAACCTCACGATATTGATCCTAATAGTTATTTCCAATATCGAATTATCTTCATTCCTATTTATGGATGATATTATCGCTTGCACATTGTGATCACAGCATCGAATAAATATTGGGATCTGGTTATGGTACAAATATATGGAATCAGGAAGTCGGTTTCACAATATTGAACATAATGATATTCCGCAATATCTAAATCATCTGCATTTCTCAATATTGCTGCAACCTCATCCTGATGAAATCCACTAGAACAATATCGCTGGGATATTGGGATTTGATCATTGAATCCATATAGAGTTTGTGATATGGTACACATATATGGAATAAATTGATCGACCTCACGATATCCGACGTGATGATTCTTTGCAATATCGAGGTCATCTCCATTTCCCAATATTGCTTCATTATCAAACAGATGATGGTGTCATAAGAATACAACTCTTTATTGTATACATATAATTCACCAATATCCACACAAACAATATTGGTGGAATATTGGGATGTCATCATTGAATAGCAGTTTTGTTTTCGATATGGAATACATATATGAAATCAAGGAGTCCACGTGACGATATTGAACCTGATGTTTTATTGCAATATCCTCCAAGATACATTCTATCGATATAGGTTACATATCCAGTTGTAATATGAACTGATATCAGGCAATCAATATATCTATCATGAAGATTTATCAATATCGAGACATAAATCATCAGGATATAGGAGGAATATAGATTTCATCACATATGTCATTATGAATATCGATACAATGTAGGATTCTCATAATCCTGAAAAATGTGAGCCTATCAACATTGTATTCATATTGATCCGTCCAGCTCATTTATTCAATATCGTTACAATATCATCCGACCGATTTACGATATTCAAATATTGGGCCAATGCAGAGCCGATTTGCAGCCGATATTCTGTGCTACTGGGGATTAAAGTCGAAAAGCTGTTAATCAACCTTCGATACCAAGAACATAGACCCGTGAACCTCTTTATCTCTGTACTCGTGGTAGGTCGGGGGTAGTTAATCATCACCGCTACTTCGTCTGGATCAGTCCGGATGCCTTGCCTATCAATTACAAAACCTAGATATTTCAGAGAAGTCTTGAAAAATTCGCATTTTCCAAAATTCACTGTTATATTTGCTTTTTCCAGGATTTTCTTTACCTTGGTTAATATCGATAAGTGTTCATCAAAAGTGGCCGAAGTTATGATGATATCATCGAGATAGGTAAATATATTAGGTTCAAACTTTGGACCAAGAAGCGCATCGCAGAGACGTTGCTGCGTTTGGGCGCTATTATAAAGGCCAAAAGGCATAACAGTTAAATGAAACAGTCCCCTACCAGGTACACTGAAGGCTGTCTTCTCCCTTGATCCTTTATTCAATGGAATTTGCCAAAATGCTTTGCGCAAGTCTATACTGGAAATGTATTTCGCGTCTCTTAATTGATTCAGAATCCGATCAATTCTAGGGAGAGGATAGCTATCGTGCTTAGTGATCTCATTGAGCTTCCTACCATCAAAGCAAAACCTAAACTCAACAGAAGACTTTCCCACTAGAATTACAGGACTATTCCAAGGGCTATGTGACTCTTCCACAACTCCAAGCTTTATCATATCACCTAACTCGTTTTGTGAAATTTTGAGCATGTAAGGGGGCATTAAATATCGTTTTACTCTGAAAGGTTTGGCTTCGCCTGTCTCAATAGATGGAGTTATTTTATTCGTGAGGCCTAAACGAGAATCACTACTTACTTATTCAAAGGACTTAATAACTGTTTCGGCTCTTAACCGCTGCTCTGACGATAATTCATCTAACCTACACAAATCTGAAATATCTGATGATTCTAAACTCCCTACAATTACTTGGATACTACTATATCAGTGACATCACTATGGATATCCCAAGTTTTATCACTGGAACTGATGCTTAGTTGGGATTGATTGCAAAAATCACTACCTAATATAAAGGCATAAGGCAGGGAAGGGACAAATAAAATAGGAATGATCTATATAATATCATCTATTCTTACAGGGATATCTACAACGCCTTCAACACCTCTTTCCGAGCCATCAACTGTAGTAATGATTTTTGTAAATGGAGTATTCATATCGAGACCAAGGCTTTTCAGAGTATTCAAGGCTTACCCGCCACATACTGAAACATTGGCAGCGCTATCTAATAGACACACTACCCTTTTACCTAACATTTCAATAGATATATAAGGTCTATTATCTTCACCCCTATTTACAAATACTGGTGCCACCATATAATTTTTTATTTTATTATTCTCAGAGAAAGATTTTATAGTACTTTCCCATTTGTTCCAATCAGCCTGATCAAAAAAATTATCGATGAATTCACTAGAAAATTGTAAACTGGCTCTACAAAATTGGGGAGAAGAATCAGAGCCGCAAACTCTTAACCACGCTATGCGTTTTCTTTACATTGTGTACAGTCTTTTGAACTGACATCAGGACATCCGCATTCGAAACAAAATTTATTATTATTTCTTGCCTTACAATTTCTGAAACTATGATTGGGCTGATTACATGTCCAACAGATAAAAGGTTTGGGGTCACTAAAAGAGGCAACACTCTCAACTCTACTTCCTTTATCTTTTTCTATTCTTTTTCTGTCTGAATTTGAAGAAAAATACTGTTTTTTTTTTGTGATTGTATTTACCTGATTTCGCATTGTTCTGGGACCCTTTTTGCCTGGAATGATTTGACTGATTATTTGAAATGTATGCGAGTTCTGGATCCCCTAAACTAGAAGCTGATTTTGAACTAGATGCCAAACTTAGGACATCTGCTTCTTCTAATTTTTTACAAAGCGATGACAACGTTGCAATATTATCTATATCATGTAGTGCAAGTCTCTTTCTATATTCTGGTTGTAATCCTAGTTCAATAAATTTTACTTTTGTTATTTCGACCGGTGGCCGACTGAGTCTACTGAAAAGAGTCTCTACGCAAGCAATGAATATCACTACTGGCTCAAACCTACCCTGTTTACGAGCTTTTATTTGATTCCATACCTCGTCATCAAAATCAGAAGTCAAAAAATCCTTTCTTAATTCACGTACTAGTGACTCCCAGTCAGTTACTTGAGGTTTGACTTGACGATACCAAAAAGTTGCTTTTCCAGTAAACAGGTCATATGCTGAATCAAAAAGTTCTTCCTTAGTAATATGTCTCGCCTGTGCAAGTTCTTCTATACGCTCAATAAAATGAAGCAAGTTTTTAGGTTCACCATCGAATTGGACATTCAATTTATATACAGGAATAGACTTATAAGAGGGTGCTGAATTTTGTTGCGAAATATTGAGGTTATTATTAACTGATTGGTGTCCTGAAGTACTGGAATTATGTGAGGTATTGATTCCAATTGAATCTATATTCTCATTAAGTATGGCATCTAATTCTATGGCACTAGCATAGGCTACATTTTTAAAGTCTAAATTTTTTTTATTATGCGGATCCTCAGAATTCAGAGTGATTCTTTGAATTCTGTAAGTAAGGTGGAGTATTCGGCTGAAGGCTATTTTATACGTAGAGTCAGAAGCGGGACCACTGAAATCTGCAATTAGCGTTTGTATCGAATCTAAAGTAGCTTCTATCTCAACTTCCTCAGTTCCAATCTTGTATTCAGGGTCTCGTGATGTCCTAACGTCTATTTTTTGTTGTCTTTCCTTATCCAGCAATCTTCCTAAAATTTTTCGTTTTTGATCTTGATTCCTTGTGGAAACAACATATCTAATCCTCAACTCATAGTTCAGTTCAGAGGTAAGTAAATGAAATCACTGTCCATTGTGAACAAATTTTTATTTATATTGTCATAAAATATTATTGTTACCTAAAAAATACGAATTATGACAACGTCGCTAATTTTTATCTATAAATATCTTTGGAGTACGTCTGTCTGAAGCAGGGTCACAAAAAATCAAACAAAATCATCAACGATCAATGATTCATAAATCAATAATGACTTACCAAAAAAATTGGTCCCCAATTCTTAATGTCTGATAAGCCGCCAGGTATCTAAACGTACCTATATTGGTAGCATCCTAACAAAAACTCGACCCAACAAAAACATCACCTCACTCTGTTTCTCTCTCCTTTTCGTATTCTGTTCACGGAATAATTTGCTATGTGGATTTTACCAACATTTTATTTTTGCAATAAATGAACATTCCCATGAAGTATAAACAAATGATATTTAATTCTCAAAATCACAAGATATCATTTCGGGCCCCACGAGCTGGGCGTCATTCATGTAACCTTTACTTTTCTTTTGGAATTATATCATAAAAAAAAGATTAACTTGCGAGCGGCAACTCTTTCATCAGTGAGCACTATGAGTTCGTTATTCATTTGTTGATTTTGAAATTCAAAAATTGATAATGTCAGGCGCCACTCAACTTACAAAAAAAATATTTTCACTTCAGAAGCTATACTGGAAAGTTGAGAACCTTATAGAACATTAGAAGAATGTATGGAAAATTGGGAAGATATATAAGAATTAATTGATATTAGTCAATATTATGGTGTATGTTCAGCATTTCACAAATAAAACTCAGGACAACAAAAAAATCCAATATATTATATACAAGTATATACAGAGCCCTATCAAATTTTACCACAATTAATGAACATAGTCACGATTATCTTGAACATACAGTGTTGATAGACTTTAATGCATCAAGATTATTGATGGAAATTTATGTAATAGTCATGAGAAACATATTGATAATATACAATGTTGTTTAATTTCAATGTACCAAAGATATCAATGAGATATTTATATAATAGTCATGGAAAGTGTATTGATCAAATATACAGTGTTATTAACTATCAAAGTATAAACGATTACTCGTGGGATATGCAAAAAGGATAATATATAGTGTTGTTAAATATCATTGTATCCAAAATAAAGGGGCGATAATATTTCAGTGAAATAAATCCTACAGGTTGGGGTTTGAGAAGAAAACTAAAACTTATGAAGAATAACAAGTAAGGTATGAAAAACACTACAGTAAATTATAAATAAACAAAAAAAATTAATCATCTATTCTCTCAAAGAAATTGATCATCAATTTCCTGTATTGCATGATAATATTATGTGATGTCGAAACTCACTTAAATTGGCGTCCGCATAGTACTATGTTTCAGCGGTATCAAGTCGTACAATGATATATAAAAAAATTAGCAATAAACAGTATTTCACATTACCAACCTGCATAATAAAACTGACCTGTCATCAGGAAAAAAAATATACCCGAAATATAATATAATAGAAGTAGCATAGATAACTGTTAAATGGTTACCGGAAATTTCATTGCTGCAGCATTCTCCATAGGAACGTACCCACTACGTTCGGACAACCACGTGACCTACGCCAAACATTCCTGGAGGGATAGACCCAGGAGATCTCTCCCAGACGGTGTTCCTGATGGCAATCTTAAGAAAAACGGCAATGGTCGACCATCACTTGAGAGCCATGAGTCGTCGATGGTGAAGGAGCCTTCGGAGCCTAGGTAATGAGTGTTACCTAATGATGGCGACATCCAGACAAGCCGCATCGTGGAAGTGGGAGTATGTATGACCCAGAATCCAGTCCAACCAAGAGATGCGAGGACAAATGAACTTGAAGGGATTTAACCCTACCGTAAAACCCTATGACCAAAAAAAAAAGAGGATCCAGTACTAAATATAAAACCTGGATGGTGTGACGTTGGAGATAACTTTGAATCAGGACTCACCTTCTGAGAAGGTTTTCAACACCTCAGGAACAGCGGTAGCAGAGCACGTTCCAGAGCAAACCACGTATCGATGTGCGATATCCTGGACGGCTTCAGGCTTCCCGGTCAGATTCCAAAATTCCAGGTTGACTCGATTGAGTGCGGTGAAAATAGAGCTATCGATGTCCTCGCATGGGACCCAATCTCTGAATCCAGGAATATTCTGTAAACTCCCCACCAACCACTAACAAAAAAACTCGAGCACACTGCTGACTCAAGAACCAGATCGAAAGTGCTCCAACCGGCACTGAAAACCACTTTTATAGTACTTACCGGAAAGGGCAACTACGTCATGATCCAGGATAATCTGCGACTGTTCTGGAATGTCTGTTCCTTTGTTGAAGAGGAAACCCGAGTTGTAAAACAAAAAGGTGTATCTTCTAGAACCATTGCATTGTCGAAGTGAGTGAATCGACCAATCATGATGTCCTATTTCAGTACTATTCTTTGAAATATTTGCACTGAGAGGAACCAGATTCAGACGACATTCCTAGAAATTGGTGAAATGAATCTGGCAACTATGCATTTCAGAAATCAGCTTAGCAATGGGCGTGTTGATGAAGTTATTGACAACATTGACAGAAGACAGATACAATATAGTACCAAAACAAACAGGGAATGGTACCAAGAATGATTTTCTGATCTAGGATTTCCTCCAAGCAGCCCTGAAGACCTTAATCAGACCTGGCGAGAAAATTATAATATTCTAGTTTTGAATTCCAGAGCAGCTTGGGTACTTAAGTTGGTGAGTACCTATACATGTACTTTTAATAATTCATCAACACTGGCTTCTTTTCCAGGAATAAAAATCTACACCCCTACCAATTTCGATACCTTGAGAAATCCTGACTCTATCCATATATAGGATCTGGAAGAAATCTCACCCCAAAATTACACGCTGGGCCCTCCCAATCCAGATAATATATGGAATTTGGAAGCATACTAGCATACCTATGAACAAGAAGGAAACACTCAATTCAAATATCTCGTAATGCTCATATCATCCCTCCACTACAAGTCGGTCAGTCTAACATAATTGTTATCATCATTTTTGGTTTTAATAAAATTTTTATCATATATATTTCCTACATTGGTTGATTCCTTGATTTGAAAATGAGTAGGCAACCCACAATATATCATTGATGTCTGCTGTTGCCTGGTAATTGAATGAGATGATGTCTTTGGTGGGAATGAATCGAAAATGAGTGCCTGATATGATAACTAGATTTTTTGACCCTATACACCTAAGTATATGATTGAAAAGATGATAAAAATTATCACATATCACCCAAGAACATGAAAATAATCAGTATGTACAATTTGAACGTTACACCACTTTTTGTAGCAGTTTGTTCAATTTCCGCCCAAGAGTCGCCTGCACAGACAATCGCAGTATCATCAGCTGAAGATAATATAATGCCTGCAGTACTTAGTTGAAGTAGATCATTCAAGTTAATCAAAAATAGAATTGGACCAAGAACAGTGCCTTGTGGGACTCCGAAAGTTACAGATTCCTCATCACTGTAAAAATTATCAATTTTGACAACGTGTTTTTGGCCGCTGAGATAACTAGAGAAAAGGTTTGAAGCAACACCTCGTATTCCTTGGCGTTCTAGTTTATCTAGCAAAAGCTTATGACAAACCGTATCAAAGGTTTTTGCCAGATCAACAAATACACCCAAACATGGTTCTTTGTTATCAACTGCTGTATATATGATCGATGTTAGCTTAGCGATAGTATCCTGCGTTGATTTACCTTCCTGAAATCCAAATTGATGGTGGTGTAAATTTTTTTCTTGCTGATGAAATTCACTTTAGCTACCGTTGGTATCAGAGAGATAGGTCTATAGTTGCAAAATTGATATCTTTCGCCAGATTTATAGATGAATTTGATAACGGCCTTTTTAAAATGATTTGGGACTTGGCCTTCATCAATCATCAAATTGATGATATGAAATGAAGGTTTTGAAATATAATAATTAACTATTATAAGAATGTCATCAGTTATAACATCGAATCCAAGTAGCTTTCTTGTCCTTCAGCTCTCGAATAAGTGATTCAATTTCAAGGTGATCAGTTGGTTTCAGAGATATTGTCGTTGTTAACCTAGCATTATTTGTATCTTGTTTATTATTTTTTTATTTATTCCATTATCTGATTTCATTTTATTAATAGAACTACTTAAGTTAGATTCAGTACAGAATTCTTTTATGACATCTCAAAGATTCTTCGTCGAAGACTCATTTTTTTCGATTTTATTTTTGAGGTAATCATGTTTAGTTTTTTCAATAACGATGTGAGCTTATTTTTGTAATTATTGTATATAGATTTTTTATATAAATTTGAGGAATCTCTCAGAAAACTCTGATGCAACTTATCCCTTTTGTTTATCGATTTGATTAGGCCTCTAGTGATCCATGGTTTCTTCTTCTTTGAAGGTCTGATTCTCCTGGTGTTTGTAGCTTTTTGTATGATTTCATTCAGAATTCTCATAAAATCATCAGTTGCCGAATTCACGTCCTCCAATCTATAGACCGTGCTCCAACTTTCCATTTTGATCATATTCAGCAATTTAGTTTCGTCTAAATTATTGAGGGTTACATAATCCTCATTAGGTTTGTTTTTCAGGTATTCACATTTCACGACTGTAGAGGAATGATCAGTTATGTTCGTTTTAACAATGGCTGGGTGAATGGATTCACTAATTGTTTCTGTACTACTTTCCAGGAATATATGATCAAGGCATGAACTCAACGAAGCTGTCTCTCGGGTTGGATTAATAATCAGTGATTTGAATCCGTTTAGAGACATAACATTTAGGTAGTCATCAACATCTTTATTTTCATACTCCAAAATATTGATATTGATATCACCCAAGAAGAAGGTTGATTCGTTGTTCGCAAAACTTCTCTCAACAGAGAGTTCATGAAGGTTTGAATTGAAATTTTCAACATAAGTACAAGTAGGTTTATATATAACAATGGCACAAATTTTTATTTTTCCGCATATCATGTTTACTATAACTCCATTTACCTCGCCAATTTTTATGAATTCATGGCACTCGTAACAATTTTCTCGGACATATATCAATATTCCGTCATTTTGATTGATTCGTTCACTGTTATGGATCGTTCTGTAACCACATGAATTGAGTGACTCAGGTTCATTTACTTTCCAGGTTTCCGTTAAGGCAATTAGACTGAACGAGTTCTGGACTTCTGATAAAATGTTTAGTAACACTTCGTATATTATTGTAAAAAATTGAAGAACAATCACAGTTATCGAAAGTTTGTTTGAAACACTCTAAGTTTGTTATTTCTCTCGTGATTATCGTTTTGTTTCCGTACTCGAGTATGAATTGATCCATTTCAGACTTATATATACAAAAATAGAATGATTCGAATGAAAATTATACTTCAGACAGAACAAAATGATTAAAATATTGGTGAATGAGGAAACATTCTTCTATTCTAATTTCGGTGAATGTACAGAGAAAGTAATTTAGTCCATATTTTTTGTCTCCCTGCTAACGCTTCTAGTGAATCATTTCGGCATTCCCTCCTGGGGACTCAGAACGTTTTTTCTTTTATATGACAAGTCGGCAGAGTTTCCAGAGGTTTCGATGTTATTCAATGTTCTATCGTCTTCTTTTGTAAGGTCTTTGTACTTGTATGAGACACCGTTGATAATAAGTTTATTTTTCAATAAAGTAGTTTCACATTTGTTTCCTTTCGCTTCCTTAAAGTTCTTGTATAATACTTTTTCTTCCTCTATCCCTCTTGTTGTTAGGTCGTGACTAACTACGATATCGATCCCCTTCAATTTACCACAGTTCCTAAGGATTTCTTGTTCTTTGATGTTTCGAACTAGATCTGAAATCATAGGCCTTTTCGCACTAGTATTTCTTTTTCAAAATCTATGGGTATCATTTATATCCGTATCTTCTAGCCTTATATTCAGTTTGTCTCGCAAAGTTTGTTTTACGATATTTGTAGTTTCTGCATCATCCTTTTCCTCAATGCCAAAAATCACCAAATTGTTATTTTTCAGCTTTCTTTTAGCTGTTTCAAGCTCCACTTTCAGTTCCTTATTTTCACTTTCTGATAGTTCTAATTTCACCTCTCCATCATGGACTGTCTTAGTAACTTTCTGTGAATCGTTATTGATGGTTTTAATATCTTCAATTATTTGATTGTTCTGTTGGTAAATCGATTTTAGTAAAGATTTTGTGTCTTCATCCATGACGTGCTGGTAGGAGCAAATGAACTTCTGGATTCCGAAGTCTGGCAACTAGGTTCAGCTGATACACTCCAACAATTCTGGAGATCCCGGGTGCGAAGGTCAATATTCACTCTTTGGTGGAAGTATACTTTCTTGTGTGATATTTTCGCGGTTGAGCTATTCAAGTTTTTTCACTCACAGTACTGTATGTTATGTTCAGCTAGACACATCATGTAACAGTAACAATTATTAATTCACTTTAATTCCGACTGTGGAGGTGGCAACGGTGCGCTTAATCGGTTAGTGTGTTTATTTATTCGCCTGCATCTAACCCGAAAAAACGAGCGGTGCAGTGAAAAATAAATCACAAAAAAGTGCCACAGAGTGTGAATAATAATAACAGAAATAGTGCATAATAAAAACAAGGGATTATATAGACTAGATAAATTCATAGTGAAGCAAAAAACACGTTTAACCAACAAATCAATCCGTTGTCTAAAGAAGCAGGGCCAGCGTGAAATTTTTTGCGACGTTGCAAGATCGTGTAAAAAAAACTAGGAACTGTCGGGTGGATAAGAGTGGAACTCCTCTGAACCGTTGAGGTGGAAGATATCTCTTCACGCTACCAGAAAGATAATATGGGAGGAAAGAGCTGCGACATGGAGGGAATAGAGAAAATGTTCGCGAATGTAACAAGTCAACTTTCATTAATGAACAATAAACTCGAACAGAGTGTCCACGATAATGAAAACCTCAGAAAAGAGAACAGAAAGCTCAAAGCACAAATCAATAAACAAGAAAACAGAATAAAAAATATGGACAGAGAACTGCGGAGAAAAAATCTAATAATAAAAGGAGTAAAAGATGAAGAAAGCGAAAATCAAGAAGAGACGAAAGAAAATATAAGGATAGTAATGGGAAAGATTAGAGTTAACGTAAATATGGAAACAGAAGTTGATGAAATAAGAAGACTAGGGAGATACGAGGACAGAAAGCAGAGACCGATATTGATCAAGCTGATAACAGGAAATGAGAAGATGCAAATACTCCAGCAATCCAGGGAACTGAAGGGAAGTAATATATGGATTGAAGAGGACTACACCAAAGAAACTCAAGAAGATAAAGAAATACTGATTCCACATTTAAAAGAAGCGAGAAGACAGGGACACAAAGCACAACTGAGACATAATAAATTAGTAATCGATGATAAGACATACAATGCCGAAGATATGAAATATATCAGTGAAGGAGACGAGGGACAAATGGAAACCAAAAGAAGCAGAAGAACCACCAGCGACAGATCCCCAAATGGAAGTGATGGAAAAGAAAATAACGAAAAGAGCACACGGGTGACAAAAAAATAATAATGATGAATAAGAAACGGACATACAATGATGATTACGGCGATGAAAACGTTGATGATTCAGGAAAAGAGAAGAATCAGATGAACAGAGAAGATGTTGAAAACATTAGGAATATAAATAATATGAAGAATATTTGTGAGCTGGGGACATGGAACATAAGAAGCCTGAATGGTAATGAAATTGAGTTGATGAACGAATTTGAGAAAGTCGATTTAGAAATACTAGTAATACCAGAAACAAAAAAGGAAGGGAAAGGAACAATGGAAATGAAAAACGAACACATATTTATATGGAGCGGGATAGAAGAAAATAAGAGAACACAAGCGGGTATAGGATGCATATTACATAAAAGCATCAAAGAAAACTTGCGCAATTGGGATGCAATATCCGAAAGAATCTTAACAGTAGAATTGAATTATGAAAAGAATATCAAAACAGTAATAGCAGTGTACGGACCCTCTGAAGATGAGAAAAGTGAAATTAAAGAAAGATTCTGTCGAAACGGCAAAAGGAAGCATATTTATAGCAATAGATATAAATGGCAGGGTGGGAAAATCAAATCACACATATTCAGTAATGAGAGAGTATGGAGAAGACGTGAGGAATAATAATGGCAGGCGACTGATTGAATTTTGTGCGTTACATGACCTGTTAATCACTAATACATTTCACAAACATAAAGATATACAAGATATACACGAGAGTCGAATCGAGCAGAGGAGAGAAGTCAATAATAGACTACATATTAGTTGAGAGAAAAAATAGAACACTAATAAATAATGTATCAGTTGAAAGAGGATATGAAATATACAGTGATCACTACTCAGTGGAGGCAAGAATCAAAACTACCCAAGAAGAACAAAAAATAAAACGAAAGAAGAAACAATGGACGTTGAAACTATTAGATCATATAAATTGAAGAACAGAGAAGTTGCCAAACGATACAAAAGAAGAATAGAAAGCGGAATACAAAAACTAGAGAGCGTTATATAGAACATGGGTATTGAAGAAACGTGGAAAGAATTTGAAAACATTATAATTAAAGCGGCTAAAGATGTATGTGGAACATGTAAGAGTAATGAAAATAAGAAACAAACTGCATGGTGGACAGAAGAAATCAAAAAACAAATTAAGAGCAAAAAGGAGAAATGGCAAAAATTTTTAAGAAACAAATCTGAAGAAAATTATGAAACCTATTAGAGAAGCAGAATAAAAGTCAAAAATTTAGTACTGGAATCGAAGCAGAAGAAGTAGGAAGAATTTAGAGAAAAAAATGGAGAAAGATAGTAGAGGAAACCAAAAATTGTTCTACAGAGTCCTTAAAAACCTGAAAAATGATAAAAAGACAGAAGTGACAGTGATTGAAAATTAAGATGGGGTGGTATTGAGAGAAACTGCAGATATAATGAGAAGATGGAAAGAATATTTCGAAAAATTACTAGAAACGGATCGCGTGACAGAAGAGCAAGAATTAGAGGAGGATGAAAGAGAAGGAATAGCAGAAACACAAGAATCAGATGGGGAAAATATAACAAAGGAATAACTAAGCATGGCAATAACTGAACTGGAGAATGGAAAGGCTCCAGGAAACGACAAGATCACAGTAGAAATGGTGAAAAGTATGGGAGAAAGTGGTATACAAATGTTACTAGGAATATTCAATAAAGTGTGGAGAGAAGAAAAATTACCAGAAGATTGGGGGTTGGACTAATAGTACCAATATTCAAGGAAGGAGATAGTAGAGATGGTAACAACTATAGAGGTATAACACTGCTGAGCACAATTACGAAATTATTCGAAAAGATAATAGAGAAAAGATTAAGAAAAGTAGTAGAACCAGCTTTGACAAAATCACAGAGTGGATTCCGTGAAGGAAGATGTACGCAAGACCATATTTTCACAATAATAGAAGTCACAAATAGATTACCAACAAGAAATAAAACAGCCTACTTAGCATTCATCAACTTAAAAAAAGCATTCGACAGGGTACCAATAAATAAAATATTGGAATGCCTAAATAAAAAGGAAGTAGAGAAGGAACTATTGAGAGTAATCAAATGCATTTACAAAGAAACAAAAAATATAATTATCAGTAAAAACGCGAAGTCTGCAAATTCCGAACAAAAGTGGGGGTGAGACAAGGAGGTAATCTGAGTCCTCTGTTATTCATGATAAATGTTGATGGACGAAATGATAAGAGAAGCGCAACTGAAAACAAAACCATTATATATTGGATACAAAAACTTGGAAAGTATTGGAATATCTGAATGTGCGTTTGCAGATGACGTAGCAATAATTACAGGAAGCGAGAAAGATCTGAATGAAAACTTGAGAGTATGAAAGGAAGTGTTAATGAAGTATGGCATGAAACTGAACAGAACATAAACAAAAGTGATGGTAATCTCAGGGGAAAGGAAAGAAATTGAAGTAATGATTGACGACGAGAGAATAGAACAAGTTAAAAACTTTCAGTACTCAGGGATAACACTAGAAGAAACGGGAAAACACGAAGTGGAATTGAGCAATAGGATAGAGAAAGCTAACAGAGTTCAATACTCATTGAATGAGGGATTTATAAATGGAAGAGAAATATCACGAAAAACTAAAATGCAAGTATACAAAACCATTTCAAGACCTATACTAACGCACGGCTTTGAATCATGGGTATTACCGGAACAAGAAAAGAGCAAAATCAGAGCAACAGAAATGAAGTATCTGAGGAAAGTGAAAGGCATTACAAGGAGAGAAAGAATCAGATATGTAGTTATAAGAGAAGAATTGGAAATAGAATCGATAGAAGAATATATTGAGAAAAAACAACTAGCGTGGTGGGGACATCTACAAAGAATGAAAAACGAAACACAGGTCAAAAGGATATGGAAGTCCAAAGCTCAAGGAAAAAGGAAAGTAGGGCGACCAATACAGACGTGGGACAATGTTGTTGACAAAATTCTGAAGAAGAGAAGAAAAACGTGGCCAGAAGCTGAGAAAGGAATGGAAGGAATTTATAAACAATAATTATCAATGTACTGAAACATGCACCCTTACACCCTATGGGTAAAAAGGGATATGATTATATATACAGGGTGTTTCATTGGGAAAGGTTAATTATTCAACTGTGGATAGAAGTCACTGAGGTGATTTCAAAAAACCCATGGTTGATGTGTCGTCGACTTCTTATAACCGAGATACAGGATGTTTCATCAATTTTGTCCAAATCTTCACTGTCTTATAACTTTCCAACCAACCTGTATATATTATCAAAAATTGGTACACTTGCTCAATCTACCCTGTGGAATTGATTGAGGCAACAACAAAAGATAAAATCCAGGTCCGGCTTCACTTAAAATTCACAAATTCTTTCTGCCAGAAAACAACACCCTATACATTCGAATTTCTCATTTTTTTGCCATATCTGAAAAGAACATCAAAATTTCTATTCAACGATATGCTTTTTATTCGTGCTCAGACGCTTTTGACTATTCATATTATGTGCTCAAAATATTATTTTTGCTCATTTTGGAGTAAAAGATTGGAATCAGACGAGATTTGTTAATTTTATTACTTCCTATTGAGTATACGTGAGTATAACATTTAGAAGGAGTATTTTATATCGTTCTTTGTTATAAACTTAGTTGCAGGTCCGTCGTCAAAACTATACAGGGCTTTTCACGATGAGCGTTGATTTGACGTTTTCGGCAAAGCAGGCAACGGATATATCTGGAATTTCGATGGTTCAGTCGACGGTTCCAGGTACAGACAGACGTTTCTGCGTATGGCATAGGTGAAGTCCTATCACAAAATTCCGACGATGGCAAACATGTCATTTGCTATATTAGTCAATCTCTGACACGCCAAGGGCGGAATTAAAGTACAGTCGAACGGAAATGTCTTGTTCTGTTTTCTATTGGGAAGTTACGACCATATTTCGAAGGGTATGAGTTTTCGGTTATTACAGATCATCACAGTTTAGTTTGACTGCACAATTTACGTGAACCCAGAGGTCGTATTGCTCGTTGGTTGCTCTGTCTTTAACAATTCAACTTCAAAATTCATCACCGAAAAGGTCGTGATAATCTAGTAGCACATGCATTATCTCGAGCCGTACCGGAGATGCAGACCATTTCTGCGGACGTTTTGAGTCACCTATTTTAGTCACCTGTGTTGACGAATCCAATACAATTTTCAATTGTCGAATGGAAAATAAAAATATTATTATTATTATTATTATTATTATTAAAGGGCTGAATTTTTCTCAGTAGCGTCTAGTGAACGAAAAATTATCCAAATATGTCCTTTGTTCCTATCCTGTTTCACCAGATACAACCGATTATTGGAAATAGGTAGTTCCAAAAGGAGATATAAAAAGAGTTATCAGTGACAATCATGATGAAACAGTAGCTTGTCATGCCAGAGTTTTTGAAACATTTGAAAAGAAAAAAGAACTATTTGCCAAAAATGCGTGCTGATGTCGCTAGTTTTGTTCGGAAATGTCACATTTTTGTAATGTTGACAAGCCAGATTTGAAACGTGCCGGTGGTTATATGGGCAAACACTCTGAACCAACTGTTCCTTGGCAGATGATCTCGGTAGATCTTGTTGGGCCTTTGCCTCGTTCAAAAGCAGGTTATCGATTTATCTACGTCGTTACAGATACTCTTAGTGAATATTCATCATTGTTTCTTTTCGAGAACAGCTACAGTCGATGCGGTTACGCGCATAACTGAGGAACATATTTTTCTGATGTTCAGTTGTCTTCAAATATTAATTTGTGATAATGGTGTCCACTTTCAGTTCAAAGTTTTCAAAAAATTATGTGAGGACTATAATGTTCACATCAGGTTCACTCATTATCAGGCAAATCCGGTGGAAAGAGTTAACCAAGTAATCAAAGCAATGCTTCCGTGTTACGTTGACGATAACCATAGACTATGGGCCAGCTTGTTGCCAAAGGAAGGATGTGTCATGAGAACCTCTGTTCATTAAGCAACAGGCCTAACTTCATTTTTCATGAACTTTGGACGTGAACATAAGTCTAGTGGGGATGACTGTGATCACTCTTTAGCTGGGATATACCGCATTCCTACCCCAAGAAGGGCGGTAGAGGAATTCAAAAATATATATCGTGACGTGCGGGAACGCCTTGATGATGCACATTTGGAGTCGAAATCACGCTATAACCTCAGACGACGTCCGGTGGGTTACTCTATCGGCGATTGCGTCTTTGTCAAGAACCATGCACTGTCTGACGCGACCAATAATTTTACGGCTAGATTTGCACCAAATCACAAGGGTCCATTTACTATTAAAGAAAAGCTGTCTCCAGTAACATACGTAGTAGTGGATAGCAATAACAGGTCCAAGGGTATTTGGCACGTTCAGGACTTTAAGTCGCATCCCCCAGATTCTTGTTCGGACGACGATTCCCAATACCGTAAAAATATATATATATATATATATTTTTTTAGATTCACAGGTAAATTTTTTCGGGGTCGTAGTGTTACACTTTATTTGAGATATTTCAAAAATACTGTAGGAATAATGAATTAAAATGATATTGTTCTGGATGAGTATTTGCACTCAAGATAGGATATTTTGATATATCCAATGTTCTTATTTTTGTTGATATTAACTTTTTTGGGCTTATTGGGTACCATGGTCCTTGGCTAGTAGATTACTCGTTGAAAACATGATGGAAGTGATGATTTCGAATCATATTCGTATTGTGTGTGCTATGAAATAGTAGTTGAACATATTTCACTCAGTGGCTGACTCTAGTGAACATTGTAGTAGGGAACATATTTTGGGCATCCACGAGTTTTCAGACAGTTCTCCGTTGGAAAAAGATATATTAGTAAAGTTTTCACTACATTTTAGGTTTCCGAAAATATTAACATATCAGTAACATACATTTCAGTAACACCAACCTTCGATTATTGTCAATGTCAGAAACTGAGAAACATGACAGGAGCGAAATCTCATTCTGTGGGTAATGACCACGGAACGTTTCTAGAGTGGTAGCGGGTATGATAAGAGCCCTGATTCATATCTTAGATTGCATCTTACGTTCTTTCGGGCGGAAGATCTGTAAGATTGATGTTCTCATCTATTTATTGTCTCACATACGTTATCAGCTTCGGCTTAGGCTTCGTCCATTCGTTTTCGTTGATAAACCGTGTTATTATATCTAATTAAACAAAGAAAAACATGCAGTGATTTGTGAGGGTCAGGCTAGAGGCGATGTTGTCTATGTTCCGACATATAACTCGTTACTTGTGACCTGTTATACTCCATGTTTCTTGAGAGAGGAGCGGACCTTGACATGTTTCCGACGTATTTCCGACGTTTATTAATATGGAAATTAATCGCATGACATAATTCGAATCCAACGAGCAACGAGGTTCGAACTGAACCGATTTTTGTAGTTCTCTGCGGCGCTTTGGTTGTGAAATATTCCTGCCATCTTCGACTTCGGTCAAGACATTTTTGACTTCTTCATGAGGAAGGAAATGTCAGCAATTGCTGCTTCATGTTGTAGGTGAGTTGGCTCCCGCCTAATTTGAAAAAAAAAACAGGATTTAGACTCCTTCTGGCTGATATATGGACTGCCCACCAGGTTCTCGTGAAGAAGGAATAATCCATTTTTGGTTTAGGCACGACTCGTGGAACAAGTAAGCCAGAGGTTCGATTTTATATATTTGTACATATTGTGATATTTCGTTTTCCATTAGTGTTGGGATCAAACGAACTCGAATCCCCGATGTATTGGGGCCTATTTTGGGATTGGCACCCTACCTCTTGTATGAGGGATTTTGGTTAGGGACCACGAGGCCGGCTACTACCACAACTCTACTAGGACCCGCACACCATCAGAGGTATGAGGTTGACTCCTGACTTCACCAAAATATGGTGACTCTGTATGATTTTTATCGTAGGGTTCTCCTTATCCTCTCTATCTGGAAGTTCACTAGTTGGGGTAAACTCTACTCCTGCCTGCTTGCTGAGTGCTGCAGCCCCTGTTAACCAGACCACATGAACACCCTGTCATCACCCTAGATATGACCAGTGAAACTGTGAAGTAACCTGCCCAGTATTAGTTTGACTGATTATGGAAGTTTGGTGAGTCCGTACCACATTCTTGCCTGAGTCCAAATTTATTTGCCAAAATTCATCAGACACTGGAGTTGAATATTAGTACAACTATTTGTTTTTCATTGCACTCTCTATTCAGTAATATTCAGGCAGACTTTTGGAAACCAAAGTGCACTGCGGTGTATTCTGGGTTGATGAATTGTTAATGATAAGTGATCTAATTAGTTGATCATCACATTGATCTGGTCGCTGGTTATCTTGAAAAGTTGATTCCAGCAGACCCTTTCAGTTGTTCTGAATCATTCTCTGGCTTTCTTGGAGAGGAGATTCCAGTCAGACCATTCAATTATATATAGGCGTGAAAAATCTTGGAGGGAATATCTTCAATTTAAGAAAAATTACGTTGTGCCTAATGTACCCACCCCGTTATTCCACTGAGTACCAGTGTCTAATTCCTACGGTTTCAAATAAGGCACTTTGAAATACCTTCACTTGTGGGAAGAACATTGAGTTTCAAAATAACTAGTGAAATGCAGGCAGGTGAAATTCAGGCAGCATTTCTAGCCAATCCCCTAGAATCAGTTATTTTCTATTTGACACAATATTCGTGGAATTTAACAGTTTACAGAGCTCCTCTGAGGAAAATTAATGCTGCCCCCTCCTCGAAACGCATTCCTCCTGGAATATCGTACATCTTCTTCATCAGATTCGTAATGTAATCTTCTCCCACTATGATCTCACCAGGTCTACATCCGAAGACCAAGTCACATGGCAGCCTCATCTCTCGTCCAAATAGAACCTTTGCCGAAGTCTGTCTTGTAGATTCCTGTACTGCAGATCTGTAAACCGTCGAGCAAAAAGGAAGATGTTGATCCCAGTCGCGTTGGTGTTGATCTACGACTTCGCAGAGATACCTCCCTATGGTTCAGTTCTATCGTTCCACCATGCCATCTGACTGTAGATGCGATGGAGTTGTTTCTGTCTTCTTGATTCCCAACTCCTCGCTCATCTTCCTAAACACTTCACTCTAGAAGTTCTGGCCCTGATCAGAGTGAAGTTCCAATTGCACCCCAGAACGACTGTTGAGCTGATTCATTAGGACATCGGCGACAGTTACGGCTCCCTGGTTAGGAATCGCATACGCTTCTACCTACTTGGTGAAGTTGTCCATGCAGACAAGGATGTATTTGTTTTCATTATCAGTCACTGGAAACGGCCCCGCAATATCTATGGCAATCCTCTTGGAAGGGCTTCCAACATTGTACTGTCTCATGAGTGCCCTTGGTTCACAATGAGGCCTATTGCTGGCAAAGCACATGGTGCATTTATGGCACCACTTCCTGACGTCATCACTGCAGTTCACCTAGTAAAACTGCTCTCGTACCCGCTGCAGTGTCTTCTTTACTCCTAGATGTGTCCCTGAAGTTCCATCATGTACATATTCGAGTACTTCCGACACTCGGCTACTAGGAATGACCAACCGCATCCGAATTTTTGTTCATAGAGGTACTCAAAGAAATGCTCCACTGATTTCACAATGGCCAATAGTTCCGTCCTGGTATCGCAGTAGTAACGTTTTGCCTTTGATAGCACCTTGCTGGAGTAACAGATGACTCGCTCTCGCTCATCTTGATACTGCGGAAGAAATCCACCATCGCCGATATCACTGGCATTTCTATCCAGAATAAATTGTTCCTGTGGAAGTGGATACCCAAAAATCGGTGTCGTGGTCTAGCGTTCCTTTAGAGCTTCAAATACCGCCTGTCATTCTGGATATCAGTGGAACGGACGTGCTTCCTCGGTGAGACGAGTCAGAGGCTTTGCGGGATCCGAGAACATGCGAACGTGACGTCGATAATAAGTGCAGAGTCTTAGGAAGCTTCTGAGTTGATGCTCATCTTTTGGTACTGGCCATTGTCTCACTACCCGTACCTTCCTAGGGTCGACTTCCACACATTGACTCTCTACGACGTGTCCCAAGTAGTCAACCCGTTTCTGCAGCAGATGCTATTACTTTAGATTGAGTATGAGGTTTGCAGCCTGAAGTGTCAGAAAAACTTCCTCTAGGTTAGCCAGATAATCTTCGAGAGTTTCTCTGATCACGATGATGTCATCCAAATAAACCAGGCATGTCTTCTGGGAGAGTCTCCTCAACACATTCTCCATGATTCGTTCGAAGGTAGCCAGAGCATGGCAGAGTCCGAAAGGCATAACCTTGGATTGCCATAATCCAGTGTCGATGGTGGGAGCTGTCTCTACCTCATCTACCGGGTCCATTTCCACCTGCCAATATCCACTTCTCGGTCCAGAGTGGAAGAAAGATTCGGTTCCGCCAACGTGTCGAGTGTGTCGTCAATTCGAGGCAAAGGATAGCTGTCCTCCTTCGTCACGCTGTTCAATCGGCGATAGTCCACGCAGAAACGATTGTTCCTATCTTTCTTTCCTACTAGTACCACTAGTGAAGCCCAAGGACTATTAGATGGCTCGATTACCCTGTCTTTTTCTATATTTCTATATCCTGTATGATCTCTCCTGCACTTTCTCTCTTGGTCTGTGGTAATCTTCGGGCCGGTTGACAAATTGGTCTGGTATCATTCGTATCGATTTTGTGACTGACGATGTTGGTTCTACATGTTTGAAGCTGGTTCCTGAAGGTGAACGTCTGTGGATCTTGACCTACGCTCACCATATTCTCTTTGAGACGATGCTGAAGTGTAGCCTTGATTCCTGTTGTATCGGGATCTCCGTCCTTCAACTCGTGTTTCGAGGCCACCACTTCTAACTCGTGTAGTTTCTTTATTGCAACAGTCTGTTCACCTCACTCTGGAATATCTCACACTTCTGACACCAATTGTTACGTTTTTCGGGTGCTGAAGCAAACACGACACCATTCATTTCCGAACTGATTCATTTGAACTATAGGAACACTAATTCATATCGAACTTATGACTACTATTCATGTTAAACGATTCATATCACACGGTATATGACTGTCTTTCTGACACTCGCTGCTTGACTGACTGACGGCAGTTATCCGGCCATTTATATATGAGATCCATTGGTAGGCTTTGCTTCACGGAGGTTCTCGAATGATCTTTCGTACCCTTCTTCATGTTCTTCACCTTTTCAACTCCAATTTCAGAATTGGTAAGTATTATTTCGAAAAAGGTGAACTCGGTTTCACAAATGGTCAACTCAATTCCAGAATCGGTGAGTTGGATTCCAGAAAATCTCCATTCAATTTCGGAAATGGTTCATTTAACCCTGATGTCACATTTACTATCGTGAATTGAATAAGTCACTGTATGAATCTTAGTTCATAAGATTTTGAGCGTGCGTTCAAAATGGGCATCCTACAGATAACATAGTGGTAGTTCTGGATAATGCACCTGCACATTCAAGAATCAATAGAGGAGATTTGCATGAAGAAAGCATTTCAAGATGTTCTTATTCGCAGATTGGCACATAACAGCCCCCAATGTTGAACCCAATAATTGAACATATTATGGAATACCTTCAAGTCAGAAGTGAAGAGCTTCTTGCAAGAGCATCACCAAAGCGTCATAGCCAGAAATCCAAACAGATTGCTCAACCAAATAGAATTCAGACTGTGATGTATTGAAGAATGTTCAGGTCATTTAATAAGAACATAAACCTAATAGGTCTTCGAATTCTTTCGAATCGGGGGCTACGCCACTATCCTCCTGCGATTCGAATGGAAGACATGTCTGTATAGATCAATTAAAGATTGAGTTCAGTATATGTTATTTAATGATTCTGAAAAATTTCAATACACTAAACTTGGTTTGTTCTTTTCACATGCAACTGAAAATATGTCAAACAAATATAAGGATTTATTTTCTGAAATACCGATTCTGAAATTGAGTCAACCATTTTCGAAATCAAACGTACCAACCAATAAATTGAGTGTTCGGAAATATGCTGGTGCATGTTGGAATCATTGGGAGGTTGGAGAACAATCTAGGATGCGTGTTACAGAATGATCGTTGTACTCCTGTATTCCTGATGATGTTTCTAGAGTCCCTCTAAGGAAAATATCATCACGATATATTGATGATCCCCTCACGGGAGGTCATTGTGCCCAGAAGATACTTTTGAAAGAACTCCAAATGAAGAAGCTGAGACAGTGAAAAAAGCTATTGTCGAAAACGTCATCCTTGTCTATGGTTTAGTAAGAGTAATCAGGACGGATATGCGTACCGGATATAGGAATCAGATTTCAGAAAACAGCCTGGAGCTGTTGAACTTTGATCATACACTCACAAATTTATATTATAGCTAAAGTATTGGTGGATGTGAACTCAATCATAGAGTCTCAAATGAATATATTCGTATGTATGTAAATGTTTTTTTTTTTTTTTTTTTTTCGCCGAGGTGGTTGAAATCTTTTATAGACATCATAGGGGTCCAATCCCCCATATGATAGTGTGGGTGTCCCCTCCACGGTATACCCACTAAACACTCCACCCCGTTGTAGGCTCCCACGACACTTAGGCCTAGTGGCCCATTGTATCTCACCTACATGCCGTTATCAATTTTACCACATACGACTCATGGTGCCTATTAAGGGCCACTTCAATATGAAATACCCTTTTCGTTCAGGTTCCTGAAGATTGCTCTTCCGATCCCTGTTCTCGTCTAAGAAAAAGGCCAAAAGTTTTCCTTCTTCTACGAGTGACGGGGGAAGGGGTTGGTCCAGCCCTGTGGTGCCCCCTGCACAGGGCTAAGGCTGCTTACTCTGGGATGTCGCCCTGTTTCCCAGAGGCCCCGTTAGCGACACCATTCCTCGGTGCCATCCATCCATCGCCACGGGTTCCCACAGCTTGGATTAGGTTGCCAGAGCCTCGTTGACCAGTCCTCGACCACCTAGACAAACATCAGCAAATCGCCCCATCCCTGCCACAGATGTCCACAAATTGTCCCATCTAGCAGAAGATGGTCCCAAAATGCTTCATCCGTCAAGCGGCCGCGGCCTGCCTTCCCCACACCACTTGATGGTGAGGTTGGGCTCGGAGGGGAAGAGGAAAAGAGAAGTTGGCCAAGAAAGGCCGATAGAAAGATTGAAAACGGAGGAGAGAAGAGGATATCACCCAAGACATGTAAATGATAGTCATAGCGATTTGGGAGACTGAATGAGGTATTTTGCTTTCTGTTATAATAGAACAACCATTACAACATACTATATATTATATTTCAAATGTTTCCTGACTGAATTGGTACTGAAAAGGTCAATATACCAATTTACAATTATTTATAATTATAATAACTATCAACTTTTGTGATATAAATCAATCTATCAGACATGTTTATAATTCAACGTATATAATCTGAGAATGCAATGATATACTTGAAAAATGACCACCTGAAATGCTGATGTGCTCTTTTGGAACGCTCCATATAAAAAATCTTCAACCATAGATTAGATCGAATCAATCCCTACATCTTATGCATTCAATATTCTTTTCAATACGTAATATAAAGAAGCTACGAGGGAAACGACGGACTATTTTTTGTCAATACTATACATATAACATATGAGATATTGAATGAATTCATGTTATTCAAATGGAGAAAAAACAAAAACTCAAAGTCGGTCGACCACAAAATTTAATAAAAGGAGTGACTATAGTTTCGGCTCAACGGCCATCTTCAGACACAATGTAAAAAAGTACCTAGAAAATTACAAGTTGTTAAATCTAGACAATATGGTGGCTGCGAAAGAACATACCTTATGGAGAAAAGTATACTAATTAAAAACTAACTAGTAGGTCAGCATCGAATCATCCGTCCAAATTGGAACTAGTAAAATTTAAAACGGCTGAAAAGCCAAAAGAACATTACGATGAGTAAGTTCAACATTAAAAAATTCAAAAAATTTTGATTAATTAATCAACTCAACGGAGCTTCATCAGCGGTCAGGCCATCAAAGGAAAGACAACGCCGTAGGTGAAATGGAAGTGATGATTTGACATTGACATCACAAAATGACAATTTCAAAGTCAGCGTAAAACATTTTGAATGACAGTCAAACATATGAAAGATGAGTTTCAAATTCAAAAATTGACATTATTGACGCTAAAAAATTATACAATTCAATAAAACTATGTAAACAAAAACAATAATTGATGATAGAGATGTACGCGAAAAGGGTCAAGAAGAGCAAACAAAATTCAAGAAAGAAGAATAAATGATTATGATAAAGAAAGAGAAGAAGAAGAACCAACATTCTGTCAAGATAAAGGATACAGGACAGGCTCTAGCGCAGGGAAACCAATGTGTGATTATTATGAAAATTGTAATGTACGGAAAATATGATTACGGTCAAAGTTGGTCTGGTCATTTAAACAAATACTCTGAGGATTATTGATGCATTTTTGAATTTCTAAAATCTCAAGAAGGTTAAGCCGTGGACCTTTGTTGCAAACATGTATAATATTCATATTAGAATTAACATTAAAACTATGGTTTGAATCAATGATATGGTTGGCAAAATAAGATGTGGTATTGTGATTTTCTGAGTTCAGATATTTGTGGATAAGTCTATTGTGTTCAGAGGCCCGAATCTCAAAACTCCTACCTGTCTGACCAATGTAGGATGCATTACAATCATTGCAATTGAGTCTGTAAACACCAGATTTCTTTACAAGGGAAATTTTATCTTTGGAGTTAAATAATAAATGTTTCAAATTAGAAGAAGTTTTGTAAGAAATAGAAATGTTAAGGGATTTGAACATTTTTGCTAGTTGAATGGAATAATGGCCAAAATAGTGTAATGATTTATATAAGGGAGGGTCAGCGACTTGACTGGATGTGACATTAAATGTTAATCTATGTTTAGTGTAAAATTTGAAATATAACTTCATGATCAAATCAAGTGGGAAATGGTTATTCAAGGCAATCTGTTTGATAATATTGATCTCTTTATCAAAGGCTGTTTGAGAAAGAGGTAATGAAAAAGTTCTGTGGAAAAAACAATTGAAGGATGCCATTTTTTGTGAAAAAGGATGATTGGAATTAAATGGTATGACTGAATCTGTGGCTGTTGGTTTCCTGTAAATTTCAAAATCAAACCTATGAGTATGTGAATTTTTTATAATTAATAAATCCAAAAAGGGCAAAGAATTATCAATTTCTGATTCCATAGTAAATGTGATATTAGGATGCAGTGTGTTAATGTAATTTAGGAAATTGAGAACAACCCTAATGTCGCCTTCAAAAAGTAATAAGCAATCGTCAACATATCTATAATAAAATACTAAGTTTGAATTGTAATTAGGATTATTTAAAAATTGCTTCTCGAAGTTGTTCATAAAAATTTCTGCTAATAATGGAGAAAGATTACTACCCATTGCCAGGCCAGTTGTTTGTCTGTAAAATTTATCATTGAATTGAAAAAAATTTTGATTGAGAACTAAGCTTAATAGGTCACAAATGTTCAAGGTGTGGTGAGTTGGGATGTTGTTATCAAACAGTAAGTTTCTAACTAATGAAATACACTCATCAGGAGGAATACTAGGAAACAAGTTGGTCACATCAAAAGATACTAAAACTGAGTTAATGGGAATAGGAATATTCTTAATTTTATTAGCTAAGTCTATTGAGTTTCTAACAGCATAGCAGTTATCAAAAGCAGTGAGATCTCTAAGTAATTGATTCAAGAAAGGTGCTAATTTGCAACAAGGGGAATTAATGAACGAAACAACAGGTCTGATAGGTACATTTGTTTTGTGAATTTTAGGTAAGCCATATAATAAAGGTGTAGCAGGGCACATAGGGTATAACTTAAATATTGATTGACCAAAATTCTGTAAGGAAATAGATGTATTATTTAGTACTTTCTTCAATTTTGTGAAATAATTTCTAGTAGGATCAATACTTATAACAGTGAATGAATCACCACTTAAAAAATCTTCAACTTTAGAAATATAATCATGTCTGTCAAGGACCACTATGCAATTACCTTTGTCTGCTTTTGACAATACCAGATCATTATCTTCAAGTTTATTTTTAATAGAACGAATAGTGCAATTGTTGTGTGAATTATAATACTGATTGTTGGGGTTAACAAGAATAGAATTGATCATTGTAGCAGCCTGTGCTCTAAGGAGAGGTTTATTAACTGATTTAGAGGAATTAATGATATGTTCAGCATCAACTGCTAGAACTTCAACATTTTTCTTCAAAGTGGAAGAAGAAATGTTGAAATTAAGACCAGAAGATAGCAATTCAATTTCAGTAGGATCAAAAACTGATGAACTGAGATTTAAGAATCTTGGGTGAAATTTATGTTCAGAAAACTTTGGGGGTTGAAATTGATTGGTTTGATTGTGGAATCTGAGGTTATGAAGTTTCTTAGATAAATTGTTGAAAATAATACTTCCTGAAACCTCCACCCAATCACGTATCTCTCTATCAACAATATTGAATTCAATAGCATTGATTTTGGAATTCAGGACGAAAAACAAAAATTTCAATCTAATATTAATATGGTTAAGATTATTGTAATGGTACTTAATTTCTTGGTGGATCCAAATTCTTCTGGCAGCTCTCAAAGTGTTGAATGACGTCCTGGAGTTGACGTTGGATTTAAGTGAAATAGACTTTGGGAAAACATTGAAATGTAGACAACGTTGCAAGAACCATATCTTCAAAAGTGATTTCTTCCTCATCAACATATTGTCTTGGTACTTCAGGATGATCAAAGCCTGACTGGCATTAGACAAGTCATGGAAACCATCCATTCTCAAAGTGGCCCAGTATTTTTCAAATGGAGAAAAAACAAAAACTCAAAGTCGGTCGACCACAAAATTTAATAAAAGGAGTGACTATAGTTTCGGCTCAACGGCCATCTTCAGACACAATGTAAAAAAGTACCTAGAAAATTACAAGTTGTTAAATCTAGACAATATGGTGGCTGCGAAAGAACATACCTTATGGAGAAAAGTATACTAATTAAAAACTAACTAGTAGGTCAGCATCGAATCATCCGTCCAAATTGGAACTAGTAAAATTTAAAACGGCTGAAAAGCCAAAAGAACATTACGATGAGTAAGTTCAACATTAAAAAATTCAAAAAATTTTGATTAATTAATCAACTCAACGGAGCTTCATCAGCGGTCAGGCCATCAAAGGAAAGACAACAATTATTGTTTTTGTTTACATAGTTTTATTGAATTGTATAATTTTTTAGCGTCAATAATGTCAATTTTTGAATTTGAAACTCATCTTTCATATGTTTGACTGTCATTCAAAATGTTTTACGCTGACTTTGAAATTGTCATTTTGTGATGTCAATGTCAAATCATCACTTCCATTTCACCTACGGCGTTGTCTTTCCTTTGATGGCCTGACCGCTGATGAAGCTCCGTTGAGTTGATTAATTAATCAAAATTTTTTGAATTTTTTAATGTTGAACTTACTCATCGTAATGTTCTTTTGGCTTTTCAGCCGTTTTAAATTTTACTAGTTCCAATTTGGACGGATGATTCGATGCTGACCTACTAGTTAGTTTTTAATTAGTATACTTTTCTCCATAAGGTATGTTCTTTCGCAGCCACCATATTGTCTAGATTTAACAACTTGTAATTTTCTAGGTACTTTTTTACATTGTGTCTGAAGATGGCCGTTGAGCCGAAACTATAGTCACTCCTTTTATTAAATTTTGTGGTCGACCGACTTTGAGTTTTTGTTTTTTCTCCATTTGAAAAATACTGGGCCACTTTGAGAATGGATGGTTTCCATGACTTGTCTAATGCCAGTCAGGCTTTGATCATCCTGAAGTACCAAGACAATATGTTGATGAGGAAGAAATCACTTTTGAAGATATGGTTCTTGCAACGTTGTCTACATTTCAATGTTTTCCCAAAGTCTATTTCACTTAAATCCAACGTCAACTCCAGGACGTCATTCAACACTTTGAGAGCTGCCAGAAGAATTTGGATCCACCAAGAAATTAAGTACCATTACAATAATCTTAACCATATTAATATTAGATTGAAATTTTTGTTTTTCGTCCTAAATTCCAAAATCAATGCTATTGAATTCAATATTGTTGATAGAGAGATACGTGATTGGGTGGAGGTTTCAGGAAGTATTATTTTCAACAATTTATCTAAGAAACTTCATAACCTCAGATTCCACAATCAAACCAATCAATTTCAACCCCCAAAGTTTTCTGAACATAAATTTCACCCAAGATTCTTAAATCTCAGTTCATCAGTTTTTGATCCTACTGAAATTGAATTGCTATCTTCTGGTCTTAATTTCAACATTTCTTCTTCCACTTTGAAGAAAAATGTTGAAGTTCTAGCAGTTGATGCTGAACATATCATTAATTCCTCTAAATCAGTTAATAAACCTCTCCTTAGAGCTCAGGCTGCTACAATGATCAATTCTATTCTTGTTAACCCCAACAATCAGTATTATAATTCACACAACAATTGCACTATTCGTTCTATTAAAAATAAACTTGAAGATAATGATCTGGTATTGTCAAAAGCAGACAAAGGTAATTGCATAGTGGTCCTTGACAGACATGATTATATTTCTAAAGTTGAAGATTTTTTAAGTGGTGATTCATTCACTGTTATAAGTATTGATCCTACTAGAAATTATTTCACAAAATTGAAGAAAGTACTAAATAATACATCTATTTCCTTACAGAATTTTGGTCAATCAATATTTAAGTTATACCCTATGTGCCCTGCTACACCTTTATTATATGGCTTACCTAAAATTCACAAAACAAATGTACCTATCAGACCTGTTGTTTCGTTCATTAATTCCCCTTGTTGCAAATTAGCACCTTTCTTGAATCAATTACTTAGAGATCTCACTGCTTTTGATAACTGCTATGCTGTTAGAAACTCAATAGACTTAGCTAATAAAATTAAGAATATTCCTATTCCCATTAACTCAGTTTTAGTATCTTTTGATGTGACCAACTTGTTTCCTAGTATTCCTCCTGATGAGTGTATTTCATTAGTTAGAAACTTACTGTTTGATAACAACATCCCAACTCACCACACCTTGAACATTTGTGACCTATTAAGCTTAGTTCTCAATCAAAATTTTTTTCAATTCAATGATAAATTTTACAGACAAACAACTGGCCTGGCAATGGGTAGTAATCTTTCTCCATTATTAGCAGAAATTTTTATGAACAACTTCGAGAAGCAATTTTTAAATAATCCTAATTACAATTCAAACTTAGTATTTTATTATAGATATGTTGACGATTGCTTATTACTTTTTGAAGGCGACATTAGGGTTGTTCTCAATTTCCTAAATTACATTAACACACTGCATCCTAATATCACATTTACTATGGAATCAGAAATTGATAATTCTTTGCCCTTTTTGGATTTATTAATTATAAAAAATTCACATACTCATAGGTTTGATTTTGAAATTTACAGGAAACCAACAGCCACAGATTCAGTCATACCATTTAATTCCAATCATCCTTTTTCACAAAAAATGGCATCCTTCAATTGTTTTTTCCACAGAACTTTTTCATTACCTCTTTCTCAAACAGCCTTTGATAAAGAGATCAATATTATCAAACAGATTGCCTTGAATAACCATTTCCCACTTGATTTGATCATGAAGTTATATTTCAAATTTTACACTAAACATAGATTAACATTTAATGTCACATCCAGTCAAGTCGCTGACCCTCCCTTATATAAATCATTACACTATTTTGGCCATTATTCCATTCAACTAGCAAAAATGTTCAAATCCCTTAACATTTCTATTTCTTACAAAACTTCTTCTAATTTGAAACATTTATTATTTAACTCCAAAGATAAAATTTCCCTTGTAAAGAAATCTGGTGTTTACAGACTCAATTGCAATGATTGTAATGCATCCTACATTGGTCAGACAGGTAGGAGTTTTGAGATTCGGGCCTCTGAACACAATAGACTTATCCACAAATATCTGAACTCAGAAAATCACAATACCACATCTTCTTTTGCCAACCATATCATTGATTCAAACCATAGTTTTAATGTTAATTCTAATATGAATATTATACATGTTTGCAACAAAGGTCCACGGCTTAACCTTCTTGAGATTTTAGAAATTCAAAAATGCATCAATAATCCTCAGAGTATTTGTTTAAATGACCAGACCAACTTTGACCGTAATCATATTTTCCGTACATTACAATTTTCATAATAATCACACATTGGTTTCCCTGCGCTAGAGCCTGTCCTGTATCCTTTATCTTGACAGAATGTTGGTTCTTCTTCTTCTCTTTCTTCATCATAATCATTTATTCTTCTTTCTTGAATTTTGTTTGCTCTTCTTGACCCTTTTCGCGTACATCTCTATCATCAATTATTGTTTTTGTTTACATAGTTTTATTGAATTGTATAATTTTTTAGCGTCAATAATGTCAATTTTTGAATTTGAAACTCATCTTTCATATGTTTGACTGTCATTCAAAATGTTTTACGCTGACTTTGAAATTGTCATTTTGTGATGTCAATGTCAAATCATCACTTCCATTTCACCTACGGCGTTGTCTTTCCTTTGATGGCCTGACCGCTGATGAAGCTCCGTTGAGTTGATTAATTAATCAAAATTTTTTGAATTTTTTAATGTTGAACTTACTCATCGTAATGTTCTTTTGGCTTTTCAGCCGTTTTAAATTTTACTAGTTCCAATTTGGACGGATGATTCGATGCTGACCTACTAGTTAGTTTTTAATTAGTATACTTTTCTCCATAAGGTATGTTCTTTCGCAGCCACCATATTGTCTAGATTTAACAACTTGTAATTTTCTAGGTACTTTTTTACATTGTGTCTGAAGATGGCCGTTGAGCCGAAACTATAGTCACTCCTTTTATTAAATTTTGTGGTCGACCGACTTTGAGTTTTTGTTTTTTCTCCATTCGAAAAATACTGGGCCACTTTGAGAATGGATGGTTTCCATGACTTGTCATGTTATTCAGATTGAGTACCTTCATGATGAAGAATAGCCTAGTAGATGATTTTGAAATGTCACTCTCGTATCAGGAAATCATTGTAGGAATATTATGATTATCACGGGGTGACTGATAAGTGTGATGAAGTTCATCATCTCCTATGCCGTTTGAGATATCAAATTATGAATTGAGGAGATTCAGGCAATGAATAGTCCTAAAATTCTGAATCATCCACAATATCACAGGGTGTCAAAACACCGTGCTGTATTAAAGTAATGTTATTGAAAATATGGGACATAGGAGATAGGTACTAAACACCATCACACTGATCAATCACCCTGCATTTCGAATTTATCTGCACGGTCTATCAAAGCTCGTCAAGTATTATATAAAAAATTAGGATTTCTGGAAAAATATGATCGCGTTTCAAGATAATAGGGTGTCTTGGTATATACCGTTTTTCTATCGCATTATGCTGATGAGAACCAGTTCTTATGTCAGAAATTGTGAGACCATTCATTTCAGAATCATCAATATCAACGGTTGAGCGAGCATGATGATTTCATGTGGAAGTTGATAAGAAGGTATACTATGAAGTCAATTTTTTTTAATTGAAATTCAATAACATTCGATACCTACTGCTATATAATATCATCTAGTTCTTTATCAAGATTCTTGGTCTGTTTTTCTTACAGTCAGAGCTCACTCAGATGGAGCAGTAGAGATGAACCTGACTATCCCGTGGCACAATAACATGTTATCAAAACAGCGGAGGGTAGGAATGAATATTAGCCCGAGTGCATAATCCGAATTTTGTATGGGATTTTCACAGGAGTCGTTACGATTCATTTTGGCCGCACTGTTCATGATAGATTAGTATCCAACTTTGGGAGTACATTATTGAAAGGGTTTGGAAACTGAATCTCATGGATATCTGCACTATAATTCGATACAAAATCAAATTTCACTGATAATTTCGAATCATATTCCAACAGAAATAAATCAACTAACTATTTATGCAATGCAGATTCTTAATACCACGAGGTGAGTTGTTATTAGTCAAGTTACTTATGATAGCATCCGTATTATTTGCTGAGGAAAAGGAATCGAAGAATGAATATTCGACTAATCATAGCTTTCTGACCAAATTGGCAACATTGTCAAGTCCATCGTGCATTTCATCGGCACTTGCGAGAAAGTGGGGCAATCATCAATCCAAATTGACCTCGCTGTGACGTCACATGTTTCGCAGCTACGCCTGATCGTTTGAATTTCCTCAATGATTTTGTAGAAGTTTTCAATAATGTTTCATACGATGAATTGATGGAGGAAAAATACCAAAGAATTATTTTATGGTATTCCAGAGCTATATGAATCGAGATATAATCTCTCTAGAAATGACTGAAAAGGCCCATTGGATCAGACAACCATAGAACTGCAAGTAAATATGCATAATACTGCTCAACCTGCTTTATTTTCAGAACCTGTTAATTCAGATAAACTTAGCCCAATAATCAATTCATCACTTTCTGCAGGTATACTGAACGTCCGAAGAATCATATCATCTGGGAGAATGATCTTGAAAAACTGTGTTTGAGTGATAAACCTACTAATCTTCGAGGGATCCAGCAAACCTTTTGATATGGGGCATCAAAGGCTTAATATATTTCTCCCATACCTGATATCAGCGGCCCAGTAGATGGTCCCATATGCGGGACTCTATATATCAGTACACTGCGGCCGGCAGCTGGTCCCAGTGGGTACCTAGCAAATCATATTCAGTTCCCCGGCAAAAGGCGAGTACAACATAATCGACACTTTGAGTTTTCCATAGCAAGCCCAGCATATACATGAATGATGGGACTCAAATGGCCAATTAACGACATTGGTTACACACTATGGGGGTAGGGAAGGAAGAGGAGTTTTAGGGGTCCAATGGATCTGAAAGTTCTAGTTCCTCTTTATTTCACAATATAACCCTTTCATCATGAATCAGACACATACCAGATTCCAAGAAAACAATTTCATGAATGACACAATGATATTTTCTTAACCTCTCTGTTTTTCATCGATGAATAATCTTCTCGGAGTGACTACTTACTGGTTGGTATGTGGTATCTACATCTTATTGGGTAGCATTCTTTCAAAGTTGATCCTCCGTTGTGAGGTACTTCTAAAATAGAAAATGCATCATCAGTAATATATTAGTGGCCTATCAGTTGCATGAGTATATACCCTGATGATGAAGTCTGATGACTTGATAACATGGAGCTTTTCAATTCTCATTATTTCCTTGGCACATGATTTCCTTTAGCTGAAACCTAATCGTTATTGAGTTCTTCGATATAGAGACACACGTTCACCTAAGATTGCTTCTGATAGCAACGAACGAGTTGAAGATGATAGTTGCTTTTGGAGAAGTACCCATTGCGAACTCAGATTGGTATGATCATTAGTTATATGAAATTACTAGATATCGAACACATGCATCTAATAATGAAATTCAGAACAATATGTTAGTAGATTGATTCTTACTCAATACTATCATGATTGAAAAATCTGTCTTCTATTATTATCAATTCAGAATACTCCTGCCATCATGAATGAACAATCAAGTACGCGATCACTACTAACGAGTCAGCCATATCAGTCACATATGATATTGATCAGCTGATTGTTGATGTAGATGTTTTCAGAACATCCACCGGGGGGGCGAGTAACAAACATAACATTGCCAGCAAAGGGCCATATCTCGTTAGTTTTCAATTAGTTCCAGATATATCATCATCACAAGGCCATCATCGTATTTTCAACTGATGGTTACTTGGCATAGGAAAATCATCATCGGCCCATTACCAATAATCCGGCATCGTCTTTCCCAGACTAGCCTGCACTAGGCCGGACTTCTCTCGCTTGTTCAATGTTCACTTATACTTCAATATACAATTTTTTCACTCTCGTATTTTGATACATGAATTTTAAGGTGCTACTGTTTCAATGATATAGTTCATTTCGACACGAATCTTCAGTTACAAATCGATTTTGGGCAAGGAGAACACGTATTTCCCAATTTTCATTACGAAACGGATTCTGCCTAAAGGAACACGTATTTGGGGAAAGTCTATAGTGGCCTATGACATTACATAGATATACTGATTCAAGTTGTTTGCATTTGATGTCGAATAAATTCCAATAACGCGTCAAAAAAAACACAATTCTTGAACAAAAGATGTTTCAACATGGAGAAAATCAAGAAATTTGAATCAAATTCTCGTTTTCAATGAATAATTCGTGGTTGTGATCGTGTACGCAAAGATCATGTAATAGCTAGCACGCAGTTCTTGACACTCGCCTTCGACTCTTGCTGTATTCACCTCGTTCTATCGTATTAATAGCTATCATAACGTGATCGTTGCATGAAACACTAGTACCATGCGTTGTAGAAAAGTAATGAAATTTTTTGTGTGTGGACGATGAAATCTAGTACTATAATGTTAGTTGTGTGATGTCACCCAAATAACATTAAAAGTTCAATTTTAAGCTACAGGAGGTTGTTACAACCTATTTAAAGATGCTTTTTCGAAACTAGTATACTTCGATAATATCATTAAAACAATTGAACAACCTTATCAAAACATAAAGGGCCCACCTTTATAAAGCTTGTCATAATACTAATAGGAACTGATTGTAGTATGTCTCAAAGCAATAATAAAACCTATCAAAACTCCTTCCTTCGAAGCCTTTTAGCACGAGTTCAAACCTATATGCTCTAAAACGACAGTTCTTATGCCACCATTGAAACTTATTTGCCAGAATCAAAACCTTATCAGTTGCAGTAAGCATTTGTTAAGATAATATAGTCCGTAACGTGTAACATGATAGTCTTTTCTCAGAACTAATTATAATACAAACATGTCAAAATGGAGTGGAAACAATAGATAGTTATAGAAGATATTGAACATGGCGGTATTATACGATAATTCCCTACTGTATCAGATAGTCCTTTTTGTGATGATTGAGGCTGTTGAATTAAAACGATGACGACTTTTTTGATGGAAACAAACCAGATGTGCTTCAAAAAAAGCAGCGCCCTAGAAATAATGTGTTTTCACCAGTTAGAATTGGATGTGAATTTTAATAACTTTTCAAAAAAGTTGACAAAACTGTGTGAACGTTTGCTGAATATGGGTGAGTCGTTTGGAAAAAACAACATTTTCGACGGCAGTATCAATGCATCTTTTTTATTTTCCGCTCGAAAGTTTCATTTCCATCAATAGCCGACATCTGTTTGTAGTAAATATGGCGCAAAATATACATAAAACCAATTTTTGTTTCTCATGCTTGATTGAAACCTTTAGGTAATGATAAGGCATTTTATGAGACGATTTCCTCCTGTTGAAGTACTTATTGCATATTCAAATCCATTCCTATGACTATTTGCTTCTATGTATGACAACAATGTTTCGAAAATGATATGATTGATCTGAGAAGGTGATAAGATAATGCCTTCTTAAAACTATTAGGCTTCGAGAATATCCTGGCTAGTGCTCATTGGCAGTGTTGCAAAAAGTAGAAGGACGTCATCAACATGATTAACATAACCCTACTTTTGTTATTTACAGTGTTCACTTTGTGAATTTTGTGATTGGTTTCAAATAGGAAACTGAGTAGGAAACATGAAAAACTACACTCAGTGCAGTTCGCCTAATATTGTGTTGATTGCTCCATTCTCTCAAATTCATGCTTAACTCGCCATCTGACATAATTTGTGCAAAACTGTTGTCAACTTCCTCGCTTCCTTATTCTCATTCTGAAGCACGATGTTCAGAAGTATTTTCCATTACGTTCTAACTCATTGATGGTACTTCATGAACATCAGGTCCTAATGAATTCCTGCTATTTAGTGGTTTCAGGTAACCTTTCATCAGCTGTTCATTCTTCGTTCAGCGCGGCTAGTTATTATTTGGCTCATGCGTTGTCGTGAATTATGGAAGGAATTGATTTCTTAGTTGAATGTTGGCCATCTTTCTTAGTTTTAATTTGAGTTTGAATTTTTCAGTTTCTTGTATGAGCACCTACATTACATTCCATAGTTTAATATTATTGGTTCAAGTTTAAAATTCATTTAAGTTTCAAATTTTGCTTGCATGAATCCATCTTCACTGTTGCACTCAAGACAAATTAATTTCTTAGTTGAATGTTGGCCATCTTTCTTAGTTTCAATTTTAGTTTAAATTTTTCAGTTCCTTGCATGAGCACCTATATTACATTCCATAGTTTAATATTATTGGTTCAAGTTTGAAATTCATTTAAGTTTCAAATTTTGCTTGCATGAATCCACCTTTACTGTTGCTCTCAAGACTTGATTTTTGATTCTTAAGTAATTTTCTTTATTTTTTCGCTTGAAGTTGCCATTTCTCTCAATTTCACAGTATTTTTTTTGTGAGTTCATTTCAACGTGAGTCGTTCGTTGGAAAAAAAAATACGAATATTCATATTATGGGATTTGGGTTTAACACGGTTCTAAAAAAAACTTCATGAATCCTATAGATTGTATGATTGACTTCGATGAATTCATTGTGGCTTATAGATTTTAATAATTACTTTCACATAGCTAGAATAATACCATTAGGTTTCATCATTGTCTCAGTCAAATCCTAATTGATCTAGCGTAAATTTGGTTTCATGATTGCTTTATGATGTATTTTCATAGGATCAGTTCAGAACCTCTTGGTAAAATCTGAGACACTGATGAAACTTAGGTGTTTTGAGAGGGTTTTTGAAAGTGGATAGTTTTGATGAAGAATTTCGATGACTCTCACAGAGCTTTCTCAAAATCGAAATGAGCTGAATGCCAAATTGTTTCATGCGATAGTTCTTCCATAGTATCTCAAAGCCTTTCAATAGGATTATATGGACATGAAGGCCAATATGCTTTTTTCAGGGCATTCATAAAACGGTAGAACAAATTAGACCTATCATTTGCGCTCACATAACCTCTTTAAAGTCTCATCGAAGCTATTAGGCATTCAAAATGTTACTTGGGTAGTTTTGTTAGCTAGTTATGGATTGAGAGCGGTATTGACATGATGATATTAGTAAGTTTTGCTTGAGGAATTACATGTATTATGAATATTTTACACAACTTTCGTGGATGAATATAATACATAGTGAATGCATGTGCTGCCTGCCTATCAATTATATTATTTATGTATTTGTGTTCGATATAAACATGTATAGGTACTGGAGGTATAGTTACTATTCACGCCGCGGTCAGTTTCAGAACTTCACGGTAGACCTATGTTTATTCATACCATTTGCTCATTATCATCTCATCGATCACTCATTTGCTCTGATTCCTTTTCACTTATACAATAATATCATTATTGTAACACTATTATCATTGATATCATCATTTTTATATCGATATTATTATGATCATACTCATTATCATTGTCATGAGTATTTTCTTGATAAACAAATTATTAATATATTATTGATATCATTATTTACTGAGATATCGCAAAATTTCCTTCAGCTCTTCCTCTAGATACTCCTGATAAGCTATTCACCGTTGAACACCCTGTATAATTTGATTTACCCATTCCATATACTTCCTAAGTTATCGCTCTATAGCTCAATGTAGGGATACATGAGTGAGCGCCTGAAAAAAAATGTATATTACCTCTCCCATAACGGAGTAAAACTATGGAATGATCTGTCTAATTTATTCTCATGGAGAGTATACAGTTCCCTAACTTTTTCTCAATTATCATACTTGTCGACTTTCAAGAGCTATTGAAATAACTAATTGTGAGATTGAATACGAATAATATGTGGCACATGCAATATGTAATATAACTTGATAGGTATTCATTTTGAAGGCTTGCAGAACTGAAATACATTGGAGTAAATTTCCTACCTCCTAACAGTTGAATTATGAATTCAAATTTGATGTTGGTAGTGGAATCGGTACAAATTTGTACGATCCAACCCTAAGCGTATTTTTTTTTTCATTCAGATCTTCAATTTCCGAGAATAATTTTATTTTTGTATTTCGTCCTCACTTCATAAACTATTCGTTTGTCGATTCATATTCGTGAAACGTCCAGCGGACACAAATATTCTCGTTCAATTCATTATGAATAGGTATTATGTTACATCGAAATAATTTTTAATGGAAATTGAGATTATCATGTGAGCACGAATGAAATATACGTTACGATCTTGAAAAACTTCGGCAGGCAAATATGACATTGTTTTGCAGCTGATCAGCAGCCAACTGAGTTTTTGTCAATTTCTGTTGATTCTCCATATGCATGTATGTGGTACAGGCGAAGTGTCGTGAGAAATGATATTCTCCACAGTATGAGCAAGTCATGGTTTGAAATGAAGCTATAGAAGAAAGATACCTAACTTTTAGTTTCAGTAGGAGTGAAATATCACAAAACGAGTTAAGAATGTTCCATTTCAACACTAGTTACGGAATGAAGATATGGATGGATGAAATGAATAATGCATATTGTGCTTCTATGTCAATATCACCCGAAAAATCTGAACTTGAATAAGCCATTTTTCTTTGATGACAATATTGAACGAGCCATTTTCGTGAATTTTGTCGCTTGTTATCGATGTGAATATTTTTTCCATAAAACTTGAATTCGACTACAAGAAATTATCAATATCAAATCCTGTTGTCGACATTTTCAATCAAGATCCCTTTTGTTCTCGTCTTTTGTTTTCGTCTCTTTTGTTCCGTTTATCTTCCTCTCCTTTTTTTTTCTACTGCTAAGTCAGATGAGCTAGACGGACTCAGTCAGCTTATGTCTTCGTCATCAATCTTGGAAAATGTCGAACAACACTTTATCAAAACTCGTTTGACTATTGAACGGTGAAGCTTTGGAAATCATTATAAATGAAAGTATTGCCAAGAACCCATATTCTTCAAAACTCGAAGAAAATTTCAACACCCACCTCGTCTTGCTATATTTCCTAGGTACGCACGATGTTCTATGAGCATTATTGGAATTTCCTTTCGTGCGCTCCAAGGCATAACAAGATGTGAAGCGTCGTGTTTCATCGGTAGTTGACGTGTTATTTTCATCATACTATATTGATTGAACTGATGACCCTGCCCCTGAAAAGTCGATCTTGGGCACGCCACTGTTTTTTTTTCCACATTTCCACCCATTGTCGTCTACTCCTGAGCTATGGAACGAATTTCTTGTTTCTCCCCATCGGCACTGCTCGTTTTCCATATTTTCACTCATTGTCATTCACTTCTGAGCTATGATCCAAATTAAGATTATTTATAGTTCATCGGGAATGACGACCCATCCTCCAGAAAAAATCTTGGGCATGCCACTGCTTCCTCTCTACCCAGACAGACATCAGCGAGTTGATAAAAACATGCCTGAATATAGTAATAATACAATATGTGAGAACAATTCACAGCACACTGGTAATAAAAATACTGAAATAACTCGAACCCTCTAATCCTAATCTACTAATCAATCCACCACTTATACATATTGACGAATCATCGTTTCAAGATGAAAAATGATTCAGTATAGTCAGTTTCAAACAGTAGAAGGAAACATTGAATACTGCTAATTTTATAAATTTGACAAGGAGAGGCGAAAAATGAAAGAAACATATTGCCAACAATACAATTCATTAGTATTTCGTATCCGTTGAGAGTTATGAACTTTTCAGATGTTATCCTTTATTTGAAATATCGATCCAGGAATGATGTGTTTATTGGTGTCAACGAAAAAAAAAACACGTCAGTTGGAGTAATATAAGAATGGCTCTTAAATGCCAAATAATAGCACACGCTCCTCAGTGGATGGGGTGAGTTCTCATTGTCCCTTCTTGTGGAACTATTCAATGCAATGATGTAATACAATAGTCTTATTGAAAGTTCCACACTGACAAATTCAACAGATTTTCTGACTGTCTGAAAGTGACGTACACAATGATAGAAATTCCCAATTATTCAAGTCGATTGGCCTCTCCACATATCCAGATATCGGTTACAGATTGATAAAGTGACAGTGAATTCTCATGAATCTGTTAATAAATGGGGTCCAGACACTCTGCTGACATCACAAATTGCCAAATGAACAAATCGCGAAAGATTCGGTCGAAACGCCAAATCAGCTACTTGGACACTTTGCCGAAAGTGGTCGCTACGCCAAAAAACAACAGAGGACAAAGAACGAAAGTTTAACATAGATCCGGAATGCAACCTAGAGCAGAGTTTTGCTCAAAATGTTGAGAGAATTCTTCGGACACATCACCGGAAATGCTTCTTACGCCAAAACTTCTCTCTGGACATTCCGTCGAGAATGGTCGATTTGCCGAAATAATTATTTGGCTACTTCGCCGAAACTAATCATCACGCCGAAGGAGCTTTTAGGATATTCTGCCAGAAGTGATCATAACGCCGAAAGGGGTCTTCGGACATTATGTCGAAAGTGATCAAAACGCCGAAGCAGGTATTTGGACATTACGCCGAAAGTGGTCAAATTGCCGAAATAATTATTTGGACACTTTGCTGGCAGTGGTTATCACGTCGGAACAACTCGTCAGACATGATGACGGGTACTGAGAGTGTAATGAAATATTGCGGAACCTCAACTGCGCATTATGAAGGGAATACATCTATTGTTAAACGGGTGTGGCGATATTTTCATGAAGCCAATCCAATTATGTAAAAACTTCACAAACGATAAGATTTCTACAAAATTCTTATCGTTTGTGAAGTTTTTACATTTTCCATGGATTTTTATCAAGTAACGGCCAAGTCAATTCAAAAAAATAATCTGATTATGTCGTTTGGAATTTCAGTTAAGTTCATTATGTTCATAGTAATATGCAATGATTATTATGAATAATGTTACTTATAGGTACTCGATATTCGAGTTGGCTCAGGCACCGTAGTCCCAAGATCCTAGAGGTGACAAAAATAATATATCAATATAAAACAATGATGATGATTATTATGATTTCACTCCATTCATGCAACAACAAAATATTCATTTGGTTAGCGACCGAAGCATCTACTCAACGTTTGTGGAATTTTACTTTGTTCTCTCAAAAGGTTCGGACACCAGCAAATGGTTGGTCCCGTTTTTTTTCATTCCACAAGTACGAAGCACGATTTCTGAATATATACTATTGATATTCCGTTTGGCATACAAGATATTTGATAATATACAATTTGATGGAGTTATTTAGGCTCAAGTAACTGCTGGGAATTTCAATCGCTCTGAACCCAAAGAGCATACTTACGTTAATTTGACGTCACTTCAGATCTGCTATGGCATGTTGACTCAAGATATGACATTGAAACGATGTCATAAATGACAGTTGTATACCATAGACATATGACTCCATTTTCATGAAGTCGTATTATAGACCTTGTGAAAGACGTCATTCAATTGACGTACATAAGACGTCATAGGACGTGAGGACATATTAACCGAATATATGACACCAACCAACATTTTGGGAGAATTATACCAAGCAGAAAAGAAAAATCACTCGAAGAAATCAAAATTCACTGATTTCTGTCAGAATATTTCACCTTCATGCCCTGATCAACTAGAAAGTTACGGATTAGGTTATAAAATGCATGATTTGGACCTCAACATCTCCTATAAAAACCATCAACCTTATAGGCGAATTACATAGTTGGGAACTACTCATCACAGACTTCAAACAAGACTTCGTGGTCCTTGCGGGCATCTAGTTATTAATTGGCTAATATTCAACATCAAAATTACCAGTAGCATGTCCGAACTTTCAGGATATTTATTGAAGTTGAAATTCACCAGATTCTTACTTCATGAACGTTCACATAGTCAGGGAATAATCAGTTGGAGGAACTAAGTCAGATTTATACTCTGTTTCACCTATTTTTCACCAATTGAGTCGAATGAATTTCTTAGACTTTGTTTAACCTAATCAGTACCAACTTCATGTCCAATGAAGACAAGATTATCACTATAAAATCCTTAAAAAACGAAGTGTCCTTCAGAGAGTCGAAAATACCAAAATTCATGTTCTGGGTGTATGATAAATTGATATTCAATATGCAGGGCGTGGAAAGAAATTCTGAATTGAGACTCTATCACGAATCTGTGATTAGAGGTCCATAAAGATAACAAGTTTTCATCGTTCAAGTTTGAACCACTTGATTGTGTATAAAATGATTGAAAAGGAATATTCTCAGATGAATTATGAACATGGAAAAATGGATATATATACAGGGTGTTTCATGAGAAGACTCACATAGCCAAATGGTTAATAGTGGAAATCGAGAGGAGTTGATGTATATATGTGAAAACATTTTTTGACCCTCCATAACGAATATACACAGGGTATTATGTGAAATTGCTATATAACTTTGATGGCCGATATTACAGAAATGATTGTTTATAGTTTGCTGAAATTTGGCAGCGACGTATCTCTAGGGAAACTATTCGAGATAACATTATGAAAAAAAAAAAACCAGGTCCGGACTCAGGAAAATTTCATGTTTCATTGTTATGTCAAAATAGTTCACTTTGTGACCACTTTTCTTGAAAAATTCTATCAGATTCGGAAAGATTAGACAAAATGCTTTAGGAACGGCACACTTTGACCGTTTCAATGGAGAAATATGGAACAATGTCGTTGAATTTGGAATTTTGACCTGGCTGATAACTCTCAACTTCCAACTGGATTCGTGTCAAATACTGTCTGTAGGTTAATCGAGGAGGTGGTACATTCATTTTACTTGGTTCTTTGGGACTTTCTCTCTCTGTACATTTTTATTGGATAGAAATTGACAGAAGAGAGTAGTTCTGATTTTTTCATGATTTGACATGTTAGTTTTTGATAACTTCTAGATAGATATGATTACTCGTGACTCTATATTATGAATTTATTATAAAGTAGGCCCTGTTTTTATTTCATGTAACGTGGCGTTTGTTGTTAGGTAAACACTGGTAATCGAAATATTCTTGCACTCTAGGCGCCACTTCATAATACAAATGCTGAACAAGACGAACATCCAGATGATATTGTATGTTCAATACCATAGAGTATTTCCAGACCCCAAGAATACGTTGCAGTAAAACCTTCACGAGGATGAAAATTAGGAATTTCGATTGAATAGCTAATGCATCCTTATATCACTTGCAGAAGTGTATCAATAACAAAAAATGGAGCTGAGTTTATGCGTGATGGCATAACTAATTTGATAAATCACCATAATATGGGCACATGAATCCTCATGTCGTAATTCCATCAGTTGGTAGCTACCCAGTACTAGCATATAGTACCTACCTATTAGTTCGGATTATCAACAAACGTCACGACTCGTCACATAAATGGAAAACAGGGATTCATAGATATCTCATCATTACTTCAATTATTGAAACCCATAAAACAAAGTCAGGAATAATAATATTATCTATCTGGAATTTCGATAAAAAAATATCATGTTTTTTCTTCTCGTCTATACTTCTGTCAATTACTATTCAACAAAAATGTAGGAAAAATCAATTCACATGGTACCAGTTGAGAGTTAACAGTTATCAGCCAGGTCGAAATTCGAAATTCATTCGAACGATTTTGTTCCATATTTTTTCATTGAACCAGTCAAAGTGTGCCGTGTAAATTGGAGAGCATTTCTTATAGCATTTTGTCTGATCTTTCTGAATTTGATGGAAGTTTTCGAGGAAAGTGGTCACAAAGTGGACTTTTTGACATAACAATGGAACATGAAATTTTCCCAAGTCCGGACCTGGATATTTCTTTTCATAATAAGTTATCTTGAATAGTTTCAGTAGAGATACGTCGCTGCCGAGTTTCAGCAGATTACGATGGATCATTTCTGTAATATCGACCATCAAAGTTATATAACAATTCCACATAATACCCTGTATTTTCGTTATGGAAGGTCAAAAAATGTTTTCATATATATACACCAGCTCGTCTTGATTTCCCCTATCAACTATTTGGCTATGTGAGTCTTCTCATGAAACACCCTATTTATAACCCAAATAACTTTTTGGTCGAAGTTACTTTTTAGAAAAGATTTATTTTATGTCACACAAAAGCAACTGAACAATTCGGATTTCAATTCTAGACTGAAGAATAAATGTGAGAAATACAGTGTCATGGGCTCCTACTGATTCTAGGAAATATGTTGATCTTGCATTATCAGGCGTCCGATTTCGGTGATGTGTGTGGTTTCCTGGCTAGGATTCTCACGGGAATATAACTACTCCCCCATTAGAATGAAGCTTCCTTCAGAAGATTTACTTTTCGTTCTTGGAAGTTGACCTCTTGGAGTTCATTTGCGTTTCCAAGTTGATTCTTGATATTTTTCCATTTGTGCCAAATAAGGATGATACCTATAACAGCGACGCTAATATACATGATGATGGTCCAGAGGCTTGGTCTATGGTAGCCGGAATCTTGATTTATATAGTTGGGACGATTCTATACGTCGGAATTTCTGAAATTTTCAGCGTTTTCAGTTGGATCTTGAAGTCGGTGAAATTGTCCTTCTTCAAGCCGAATATCAATGTTTTCGCTACCAGTGGCGTACCATAAGTTCTGTCTTGGAAACCCATTTCCTGGTCGTGGAAGAATCTTGCACTTTGAATTTTTCATAAGATATATTCCTGATACGGTCTTTGTTTGAATTTTATCTTCGCACTGGAATTGCAGGTTTTCTTCTAGTGGAAATGCACCTTAATATTGATCGATCTCTGGGATTCTTTTCATATGACTATCTAAGATTTCTATGTGGCTGTATAGACAGTTGCTGGTATTTTCTTCTAGAATGATGTGTTCTTCGCAAGTTGTCTTCGTATTTCTCAGGAGGTGGCTTGGACAGTGGAATATTCTGCCTTGGGTACATTTGTCCCTGAGAGATTTCATCTTGTTGTCTTTTGATCCCAATAGGTGATTCGAATTTGGAATAATTGTCAAAAATGTTAGTCGGATTCTCGTCATTCGTCTCGTTCATGTTGAGTTCGATTCTGGAAAGAGCGTCCGCGTTTTCATTCTGAACCCCCTTTTTGTATTCCATTTCATAATCAAATTCCTCTAACTTGAGGCGCCATCTTAGCAATTTGGAATTAGGTTCCTTGAGTGGAAACAACCAAAGCAACGATTTATGGTCACAAACGACTTTAAATTTTCCTCCGAATGAGTATGGCCTGAAATACTTGACAGCCCATACTATCGCTTACAATTCTTTTCCTATAGTAGAGAAGTTTTGATCGGATTCGTTCAGTGATTTGCTAGCGTATGCTATTGGCAGGTATGATTCGACTTTACCCTGAGACAAAACTGCTCCTATCGCAACATTACTTGCATCCGTTGTAAGGATGAAATCTTTTGTGAAATCCGGGTATTGAAGAATTGGTTCATTGATAAGCAAGTTTTCATACATTTCAAAAAATGTCACGTAGTCTGGATTTTTTATATCAATATGCGCGTCTTTTTCCAAGCATTTTGTCAAAGGTTTTGTCAATTTGGCAAAATCTTAGATGAATTTTCTTTAGTACCCTAATAGTCCTGAAAAACCTTCAATTTGTCTGGTATTTCTCGGTAATGGGTAATTTTTAATAGCTCTGATTTTATCAGGATTTGGTCGAACACCTTCAGGGGTCACAACATGGCCTAGATAAGCCACTTCTTTCCTCCGAAATTCTGACTTATCCACCTGAATTTTGAAGTTAGAATTTCGTAGTCTCTCGAATACCTCTCGCAAGCGATTGATGTGATCTTGGAGACTCGTACTGAAATTGATGATATCATCGAAGTATGCCAGACATTTATCGTTTTGTATTCCTCACAAAATATTATCCATAACCCTCTGGAATGTGGCTGGTACATTTTTCAAGCCAAATGGCATTCGAAGGAATTCGTAATGACCATTACCAGTGTTGAAGGCGGTGTTTTGAATATCATCTTCAGCTATTTCAATTTGGTGAAAACCTGAAGCCAAATCAAGCGTCGAAAAGAATTGGCATCTGCCAAGTATATCCAGTAGTTCGGTTATATTCGGCAGCGAATATCGGTCATCGATAGTTTTATCGTTGAGTTTTTGATATTTCACAACGATTCGCCATTTCTGCTTGCCAGAAGCGTCTAACTTTTTTGGAACAACCCAAATAGGAGATGACCATGGCGAGTGAGACGGCCTCATTATATTTTGATTCAACATGTTTTGAATTCGCGTATTAATTTTTGGTCGTGAATTTCGGGATACCTATAAGTTTTAGTATACACCGGCATTTCATCAGAAGTTTTTATCACGTGTTCAACTCTACTTGTAAATGATAATAGATTTCCTTCAATATGAAATATATCAGAATATTCTTCAATTAATTTGGTGATCTCTGTTTGTTTTTCCGAATTCATATGTTCGGTTTGAATTTTGGAAATATCAAATTGAAATTTTTCGAAATCGATGAAATTTGGACAAGAAGAGGGTTCGTATTCATCGAACAATTCGGCGTCCATTGGTTCAGTCATGTCGATTAATAATTGAGAATTCGATGGATTCAATATTGAGCAAATCGCTTGATTATTTTTGACAATAGTCAAACATTCTTGTATATAGGGTATACCTGCTTGCCCATTGGCAATATTCCTAATATTATCTCTGATTCTTTGTTCTGATCTCGAAGGTACTACTATACAATTCGTACAGGAAGATACTTTATGAAAATTGAGTTTAATTTTGTGATTTGGAGTAATCAACACATTTTCATTCGAATCAATAACAGTATTTAACAACTTCGAATTGTCGAACCCTAGGAGACAGTCAAAATGGTCATGAAACTCAAATAGGTGGAACTTCAGAGGTTAAATAGATTTATTGAGTATTTTCGAACAAGGAATCAATGTACTATACAGGGTGTCCGCTAAAAGGAGGTCAATCCATTAACCATATATTCCTTGAACAAAAATAATATGAGATTCTAATTACCATTTTTCATTTTAGCCCTTCTTATTCGATATACAGGGTGTCAAAGTTGAAAATTAAAAACTGTTTTTTTCTAATTACTCGCGTAATTAATAAGATATTAATCTCAAAATAGGTACATTACTTCAGCACAAAGAGTTACATCGTGTGAGGAAAACAAAACAGAAAATAACTGTCAAATATTCAAAATAATGGGGGTCAAGTACACACTTACCCCCATATTTTTTTGTACGTGCGCTAATGACTTCCTATTTATTTTTCTTCATGTGTTCAATCATTTTTGAGTATTTTTTGATTTTTGTAAAATTCCGATAAAATTATTTGTTTTTAAGATAATTCGAAAAGTACTGGTTATTGTTTGATGCCTTGCGGCTTACGGTAATCTCATAATGTTCACATACTCCTATTTATCTCGTCGAAATTGGAAAAGGACGTATCTTATTACGTACGGAAAGGTGAATATGGAAATACCGGGTGCTCAGAGCGAATGTATTAAAATAATTTTTACACTTTTAAATTTTTTTTTTTTTGTAAAAATTATTTTAGTACATTTGCTCCGAGCACCCGGTATTTCCATATTCACCTTTTCGTACGTAAAAAGATACGCCCTTTTTCAATTTCGACGAAATAAATAGGAGTATGTGAACATTATGAGATTACCTAAGCCGCATAGGCATCAAACATAACCAGTACTTTTCGAATTATCTTAAAAACAAATGATTCAAACGAAATTTTACAGGAAACAAAAAATACTCAAAAATGATTGAACACTTGAAGGAAAATAGATAAGAAGTCAATAGCGCACGTACAAACAAAATATGGGGATAAGTGTGAACTTGACCCCCAGTATCTTGAATATTTGACAGTTATTTTCTGTTTTGTTTTCCTCACACGATGTAACTCTTTGTGCTGAAGTAATGTACCAATTTTGAGATTAATATCTTATCAAATAGGCGAGTAATTAAAAAAAAACAGTTTATAATTTCCAACTTTCACACCCTGTATACCGAATATAAAGGGCTAAAATGAAGAATGATATTTAGAAACTCATATTGTTTTTGTTCAAGGAATATGTGGTTAATGGATTGACCTCCTTTTAGCGGACACCCTGTATAGTTCGGTTGATGTACCGTGTGCGGTTGTAATTTGGAAGGGATCTTTTTTTATTGAGGATTTGGAATGAATTTCGGCAATATCAGGTTTTATGGATAATTTTGTACTACCAGTATCTATCAAAAATTTCGAATTATTTTCTGGAAATACTATGTATGGAAGTTTACTTTTATTATTAGTTGGATTCATCAGTTCAAAATGATTCAGTTAACTATTTCCGAGGCTTCTTCCTCTAGAAAATGTTCATTTTGATCTGCATCTTCTGGGTGTTCGACTATATGGGTTGATTATCTATATTAAACAATTCTTCAGCAATGTAGTTTGGTCGTTTTGTCTGAAATTTTGGTGTTATTCAATCGATAGTTTCGATTTGAGTTTGGTTGATTGGGTCTATAAGTATTGCTGGTTGAAACACTTATAGGTGTAGGTTTCGGGAGATTCCGAGTTCGATTGGGTCTGAAAGCGTTAAAATTCCTATATTGACTCTGAAATACATCACTATTATGAGGCTGTTGGGAAGAATTAGCAGGATTTTGATGAAAAGAATTACCTATTTGTTCTGTTATGCATTCGAGTTTTTTGTGGAAAATTTGTGATTTGCAATGGTGGAATAATGCGAGGTCTAATCTGAGAGCTTTGGAATGATGGTTTTGACGGTAATTGATTTTTTGGTGGTCTTGTTGGACCGCGTCTAACTGAAAATCATTCGTGAGCATATTTAAGGCATCATTCAAATCTTTCGGATTTTTAGTACGCATCAAAGAACCAATTGGATCTTTTAATCCTCCCAATGATACTCTAAGTGCTAAATTTCTAACATATTTGCCTAATACATCAACTTCCTGTACAGTGTGTCCAGTTTTCGATGCTTTTGTGTGATATCTCAGTTATCTTTCGAGATAGAACCTTGCGGTTTTCGCGGCCCTGTACCACTTTTTTGTGAAACTCAAGATGGCCTAATCAGATTTTGCATAACTGTTTCCGTTTATGAGATACAGGGCGATTTTGAAAATTTATACTTTTTGGACCCCCTCTATATCTACGAAGTTTCTCAGCAAAAATGTCAAATTTAAATCTCATCCCATATGAAAGTTTACGCAGAATCCAGTGGCGCACTCGAAATTTTTTTTCGGGGTAAAGTTTTGGAGATACGACTCAAACTTATGTTTTTTCAAATGGAACACCCTGTATTTTATAAGCTTATAAAATTCCTTATTTTTTTCTCTTTAAAATGATTTAAAATGTATGTATATAAAATTTTCAAAAATGCTCTGAAATCACTGAAACATTGAATTTTAATTGTGGGCTATGGATTTTTCTTATAAAAAAGTTTCAATTGAAGAAATATTCATTTTGATTTTTCCATAAAGAGGACAAAAACAATACCACTAATTAACTAAGAAAACACAAAAATTATGTACCTGATAGCAACAAATAAATAGTAATAAAAATTTCATAATGTAGAATAAGCACCAGATTGAATATTTACAAATACAATTGAATTTCGGAATTATTCAATAACTTATTCACTGAATTGTTCAAATTGATGTCCATTTTCCATAACACACAATTGACACATTTTCACAATACGTCTTGTTACAGTAAGAGTCACAAATATCTTGAAGAACTTCGTGCAACAACAGAGGCAGTTTTCCAGGAATTAAAAAGACATCCTTTAATGATTGTGAATGCATTAAGACGTATTGAGAAAGCATGTGAGGGAAAGTGGATATCAATTTGAACAATTCAATGAATAAGTTACTGATTAATTTCGAAATTCAATTGTCTTAGTGAATATTAAATCAGGTGCTTATTCTAGAATATGAACTTTTTATTACCATTAATTTGTTGCTATCAGGTACCTAATTTTTGTGTTATCTTAATTAACTAGTGTTGGGATTGTTTTTGTCCTTTTCATGGAAGAATCAATTGAAATATTCTTCAATTGGAACTTTTTTTAAATGAAAAATCCATAGCCCACTATTAAAATTCAATGTTTTAGTGATTTTGGAGCATTTTTGAAAATTTTATACATATTCATCATATTTCATTTTGATGGGGAAAAAATAAAGAATTCAATGAGCTTATAAAATACAGGGTGTTCCATTTGAAAAATCATAAGTTTGAGTCGTATCTCCGAAACCATACCCAGAAAAAAAATTCGAGTGCGCCACTGAATTCTGCGCAAAATTCTGTATGGGATGAGATTCCAATTTGACATTTTCGCTGAGAAACTTCGTAGATATAGAGGGGGTCCAAAAAGTATAAATTTTCAAAATCGCCCTGTATCTCATAAACGCAAACAGTTATGCGAAATCTGATTAGGCCATCTTGAGTTTCACAGAAAAGTGGTACAGGGCCGCGAAAACCGCAAGGTTCTATCTCGAAAGATAACTGAGATATCACACAAAAGCATCGAAAACTGGACACACTGTACAGTACCACCAGTAGTCAACTGTGGAATCTGTAAATTCAGAATTTGTTGGATTCTATTGTAGAATTCAAACGGTAATACATTTGCTTGTTCAAGTTCAGTCATTTCAATATTCAAAGTGAATGTATGTGTTTAACAAAGCGTTTTTCAAATCTGCCCAATTTCTTATGATACAAGACGATATTTTCAAAGCAGCCTCGCCTTTTACTTCTGCTAGGATACTAGACATCAGATATTCATTCTGAAAATCGTTCACATCCGCATCATTATGAAACTTATTTACTAGTCTCTCTGAGATTTCTATAAATCTTGGCAATAATTCCATTTCACCGTGGAAATCGGGAATCATGTTGAAATATTTTTCTTTCAAGACAGCCATTATATGTACTTGTGGATCTGCACTCTAAATCAATGAAATATTGGAAATTGATTTGATCAGTTGAAAATCGCTTATTGGAGTTGGTGATCTATAGCGATATGAGGGGAAATTAGGGATGTTTGAGTCCGAATCAGAATTATTTGAATGTTCAGAATTTTCAGACTTGTCAGAATTATACTGGTTTTGATAATCTCTATATGACATCAGTACCTACAGCAAAATCCAAATCCACTCCATCGGTTCAGGGCCAGGCATCGGAAGAGACAGCGATTGTACTTCTTGGTTGCTGCTGATGTTGATGGAATCGAACGGATTCTTCTCGCCAAGATACTCAGTTCACCTGACTGGATCTTTCTGCCGTATGCGTACCGAATTTTTCAAATAGGTCGATAAATCGTAGAAACGAATCAACTTGTTATATTCACTAACAAATGATCGACCAATCCTACCGACTGTGCCAGTCAAATTACTTTTTGGTCAAAGTTAATTTTTAAAAAAGATTCATTTTATGTCATAAAAAAGCAACTGAACAATTCGGATTCTCATTTCAGACTGAAGAATAGATGTGAGAAATACTGTGTCATTGGCTCTAACTGATTCTAGGAAATATGTTGATCTTGCATTATCAGGCGTCCGATTTCCGTGATGTGTGTGGTTTCCGTAGCTGGCTATGATTCTCACGGGCATATAACTCCAGTAAAGTTCAGTTCTAGTACCAATACCGTCACCTAATGTCTAGTTCCAAGACATTTATCTAGTTCCAGGATGGTCTTGGAAGAATTTTATGTAGAATGTCGATTTCCAGGACGGTTTTGTATAGTTCCAGGACGGTCTTGGAAAACTAAGTGTCTTGGAACTGTCGTTGTCGATGTATATATCACCAAGCCACTGATATGGTGCATTTCGAATAAAATTCGTGATCAGGTTACGAACAGAATCAATATGACCTCAATGTGCATTGATTATCGAATAAAAACTTTTGAAATGGATACTGTCTGCAGGTTAATCGAGGAGATGATACATGCATTTTACTCGATTCTTTGGGATTTTCTCTCCTCGTTTCTATAAAATAAAATTATTTGTATCATTTCAATATATCTGTAGAGAAACAAATCATATGATTTGCCCCAAAATGTCACTGCGTTTGAGGAATTTTTTCATCAGGGAATCTAACAGAAAAATCCAGTAGGTTGTCAGTGACAATTTGTTTGAAAGAATGTTCGAAGGAGAGAAATATAGATATATTGAAAAAATATCCAATTTTCACTCATCTTTGGACGTTTCGTGACAAAATCTGCTCCCGTTCCCAACATGTGAATGCAAAATATTTCTCTTCGAAAGTTGTTCTGCTTATAGTTAGACACTTATCAGTGTCATACTGATGTTGGCATATAAATGAGTGATTTCAGTCTACAAATGAGTTACAGGATGTTTTCATTAATTGATCTCGAATCTACCATTTAAATGTTGAAAACGGAAGCAGATTCGCTCCCGAAACGTCCAAAGATAAGTAAAAAATCGATATTTTGTCAATATATCTATAGTTCTTCCCTTCGAACATTTTTTCAAACAAATTGTCACTGCCAAGCTACTGGATTGTTTTTAGACTCCCTGATAGAAAACTCTTTTAAACACAGTTACACTTTGGGGCGAATCATCTGATCTGTCCCACCACAAATATATTGAAATAATACGAATATTTTTATTTTATAGAAACGAGGAGAGAAAATCCCAAATAATCAAGTAAAATGAATCATGAAATGGGAATGGGAAATCAGAAATTTGATTTTTCAACTTGCGAAAATAATCGAGAATGCTTATAGAGACGATACAACGATTTTCAGATACTTATAATTTTCAAAACGAAGGAAATTTCTCATTTCCTAGTAAAACACGCCGTCCTGAATTAAGAAATACGCTAATAAACAGCAATTCACTCGAATTGAAGACGAACTTCTGGCAGGATAATACACTACACAATGTTTCATCACTAACCAAACCGATTTTCAACACTTCGACACGTGTTTCGCTAACTATGTCAGCATCTTCGGGAGACGATGAAAATTAGAACCATGAATTGAAAAATGTTATTCATGACGAAATAAATCGAGAATGCTTTGATAGACCATACAACGATTTTCAGATGCCGATAATTTCCAGGAAAAAGCAAAAAATCCAGCAAATATCCCATTTTCTAGTGAAACGCAAGGACCCGAAGTTTTCGAGATATCGACGATCAATTTCAGATAAAAAAAAACAGCAATTCACTTTCTGTATTGAAACACCAACAAGTTACTGTGGATGTTTTCGCACATATTCTTGTTCCACGGTTCACAATCAGTCTGCTCGAACTTCTCTAGAATTCTGAAACAAGAATTAAAAAATCCTATTTTTGAACTTACGAAATAAATCGAGAAAGCTTCGATATACCTACCATGCAAAGATTTACGCCAATAATTTCCAGCGACAAGCAAAAAATCTCGCGAGCATCTCATTGTTTCGTGGAACTGGTCGTTTTAAATCTATTGAAAACTCGAGTAGGTTGCTACGACCTATAGTTTTCAAGATATCGAAGATCAAAATCAGATAAAGAACAGCAATTCATTTCCTTCAATTGATTGGAACACCAACTTGTGGAAGAATTCGGATGTTTTTTCACATATTCCTGTTTCACAGTTTATAGAAGCAGTCCGCTCGAATTTCTCTAGAATTTCGAACCAAGAATTGGGAATTTCAATTTTTCTACGGCTATAACACAAGAATGCTCCTGTTCTACTGTGTTTGATACATCAATGAGGTACTTTGTTTGTCATCATCTTTATTTCCGTATCTGATATCACAATGACTCCATTGTATTATTATTTCAAGAAAATCTCATCGCCTAGGGAGTTTCATACAATTCCAAGCAATGACAGCTCTGTCTAATAGATAAGCATTACTTGACAGGAAAATTCGATGACTTCACGAAGAAATTTGAAATACCGCTGTTATCAATCATAGCCGTAGAAAACGAATGGTGTATAACATGCACGGAATGCTCATTTCCTACTCGAATGATTGCAGCATTCGCCTATGGCTCATGCTGCAAACTTCATTCTCGTGGGAAAACACTATATCATTCCGTGCTCGTTGAACAATATACTATTTTGACCTCACGAAATAAATCGAAAATGCTGTGATAGACCATACAACGATTAAAAGATGCCAATAATTTTTAGAAGGTTGCGAAAAATCTCGCGAATATCTCATTGACTAGTGAAACAGGCCGTCCAGAATCGATTTAGACCTGGAGTATAGGACCTATAGTTTTCGAGATATCGACGATCAAATTTATTTAAAAAATAGCAATTCTCTTCCTTCGATTAATTGAAATACCAACAAGTTTTTGTGGATAAATTCGGATGTTTCTTTATATATTTCTTCTTTGCAGTTCAAAATCAGTCTGATCGATCTTTTCTAGAATTTTGAACCATGAATTGAAAAATTCCATTTTTGAACTCAGGGAATAAATCGAGAATGCTTCGATAGACCATACAAAGATTTTCAGATGCCAATAATTTTCAGCGAGAAGCAAGAAATCTCGCAAGTATCTCATTCTCCAGTAAAACAGGTCGTCTTGAATCTATTGAAAACTCGAGTAGGTTGCTAGGACCTATTGTTTTCGAGATATCGACAATCAAAATCAGAAGAAGAACCAGCAATACACTTCCTTCAATTGGTTGATTGAAACACCAACAAGCTATTGTGGAAAAATCGGGATGTTTCATCACATATTCTTCTTCCTCAGTTCAAGATCATCTGTTTGCTCGAATTTCTCTAGAATTTCTAAAGTAACAAAACTTTACTCTCGAACTCACGAAGTGAATCGAGTATGCTTCGATAGACCATACAAAGATCTTCAGATGCCAATGATTTCCAGAAAAGAGCAAAACACTTCCCAAAAATATCATTTGCAGTGAAACAGACCGTCCTCAATCGATTGAGACCTCGAGTAGGTCGCTATGACCTATCGTTTCGAGATATCGACGATCAAAGTCAGATAAAAAACATAAATTTACTTTCTTCAATTAACTGAAACACCAACAAGTTATTGTGAAATAATTCGGATATTTCTCTATATATTTTTGTTTCGCAGTTCCGAATCAGGCTTCTGCTATTTTCCTAGAATTTTCAACTATAAATTGAATTTTTTTTATTTTTGAAGTTACTATAGGGATCGAGAATGCTTCGATGGATCATACAATGATTTTCAGTAGCCAATATTCCGAAGGTAAATGGAGGAAGATCTCGCGAATATCTCACTCTTCAGTGAAACAGGCCACCTTGAATCGATTGAGACCCCGAGTAGGTCGCAAGGACCTTTAGTTTTCGAGATATTGACAATCAAAGCCAGATAAAAAACAGCAATTCACTTTCTTCAATATTTTGAAACACCAACAAGCCATTGTGAAAAAATTTGGATATTTTATCAGATATTTCTGCTTTGGAGTTTCGAATCAGTCTTATCCTACTTTTCCAGAATTCCGAACCATGAATTCAAAAATGTTATTAAGAGGAGAGTTTCAACCAAATCGACATGCAGGCCTGCACTAGTTGTTGCTATTTGGGCTTATGAATGATTCGATTGAAAAACTGATTGAATCATCGTAAAGAAGAAGGTTGGGACTAGGGCCTGGTTATCATACGGAGTCGAAACTCATTTATTTATAGAAGATACAGATTTTTGAAAAACGTAAACATTGAAATTTTTTGTCTCAAATTGAAATATTTTCGATCTCAGTACAATTGTTGGAAATTCGGCGAGGTGTCACTGAAATATCAGCTCTTGAAATGTTTCCATTCGGACAGAAAGCAACAAAAACGATTATTCTGTCAACAAAATATCCATTCATCCCAGCTGATCTCGGTAAACTCCATTTCTTGAAAGAATATAATGCAGGAAACTAGGATGTGGTAGTTCAGGCACTACCTGATAGATGGCAGTGTTCGAAATGACAGACTGCGGCAGAGAGGAATGGTGCATTGTATTGCAAGCAGATGGTGCTTAGGAGAGATGATGATTACACCGTTGCCAATGTTATACATATTACTCGGACATATTATGAAATCTAGGCGACGAGTATTATTCATTTATCTGGGCATATTTCAAGGGGAGGTTCTCCGAGTGTTTGTAAGACGAACAAATCTAATATATAAAATTCTCCTGTCACGGTCACGGTCATAGTGGTCGAACTCCTCCGAAACGGCTCGACCGATTCGTATGAAATTTTTTGCGCGTATTTGGTAGGTATGAGAATCGGTCATAATCTATTTTTTGAATGGAAAATACAAAATGGCGGATCCAATATGGCGACCGAGTATAGTTATCCGATTTTATTCAAAATTGGTACTCAGGGGTTTTTGGGGTAGGAGATTATGAATATTTCGTCAAATTTTGGAAATTCAAGATGGCGGATCCAATATGGCGGACGAGCTTTGTAATTATGGTCAGATTCCATCCAAAATTGGTATCTGGGGGTTTTCGAGGTCGGAGATTATGATTTCTTCATCGAAATAAGGAAATTCGAAATGGTGGATCCAATATGGCGGACGAGTTTTGTAATAATTTTTTTTATCGCTTGGAGCACACGAAAGGAAATCCCTATAATGTTCAAAGAACATCGTGCGTTCCTATATAGGGAGGATAGGGACAGGAGGTAGGTATTGGAGTTTTTTTTTGAACTTCTGGAGATTATATGTTGTTGGGAATACTTCCTCAGGCACTGAATTCCAGAGCCTAGCCGTTCTATGGATGAAGGAGTTTTGATAAAGTGCTGTTCGACATCTTTCGAGGTTGACAACGAAAGGATGTGCTGACTGGGCTTGTCTACTTTGTCTGACTGGTATTGCTAGTGGAGGGATGATAGCCATTTCCCGTGGAAGTATCGATAGAAAAGTTAAAGGTCGCCGACCTTTCTACTGTGTTCCAATGATGTCAAAGAGTGAGTGAGTGTGGCGTCACCCACCAGGCGAGGTCAGGGATTATGATTTTTTATCAAAATTAGGAAATTCGAAATGGTGGATCCAATATGGCGGACGAGTTTTGTAATTATGGTCAGATTCTATTCAAAATTGGTATCTGGAGGTTTTAGAGGTCGTAGATAATTATGAATCATTTGTCAAAGTGGAGAAATTCAAAATGGTGGATCCAATATGGTGGAAGAGTTTTTTAATTATTATGATCAGATTCTATGTAAAATTGTTATCGAGGGGTTTTCGGAGTCGAGAATAATGATCTTTTTATCAAAATTTGGAAATCTAAGATGGCAGATTCAATATGGCTGATGAGTTTTGTAACTTAATCCGATTCCATTCCAAATTTGTAATTGGGGGATTTTGGGATGGGAGATTATGATTGTTCATCAAAATTAGGAAATCGAAGATGGAGGATGGCAACTGAGTTTTGTAGTTATGATCCGATTCTATTCAAAATTTGTATCTGGGTGTTTTCGGGGTCGGAGAAGAATTAGAAAACAAATGAATATAAGTAGAATTTGTCACTGAATTATAAAATTATATAAGTAGACCTGAAAATTTAAACATACAAATTCAGCAAGATTTCTTCAATTCTATTCATGAGATCGATAATTATGTCAGCATAGATGGAAAAAATAGGAATGGCACTGTTGTGGAACAAACTTCAGAAAGCTTTGTTAATCTGTGTCAAAAGTTCAGGTTATTATGCAAAAACATTCGTCTCAGAGTACAGTTATCAGATTTTGGATCCATTGATATGGTGATATTCACAAAGGATAACACCGCCACGGCAACAAACCAAAACTGAGCGAGAAATCGTTATATGTCTCTCTCCCTCCCGCGGCGAACCGGGGGGATTTTCATTAGTCGCGCGGTGATTCCCCGTCTTTCCGCAGTCCGCCACGTGCCACTTTGAATTGCATGAACTTCAGATGAACTTCAAACTAACCGGCATATAATCAATAATTGAAAAGCCAGTGTTGCAAGCTGCTGCAAATGATATGTCGCAAAAATTCATAAGATTGGGCAGGAAAGCGAGGCAACGGAAAAGTCAGCCACATACGAAATATTTGAAAATATAGCAGCCGTTTTTTTTTGAGACATTTGGAGACGTTATCCAACATCCAGTTCATGTTAGAGAATTATCGTAGGTAGATACTTCATATTCCACTTACATCTTCTTTGGGGAAGATTTTTGAAATTCAATGAATTCCGTGATATTGAAATTTTCTTTGAAATATATACAGGGTTATGGTTATTCATTCAAAATGGTCAATGTGTGAGCTAGAAATAGTAAACATCAGAATATCAAGATTTAGCCTCACATCTCACATCTCACATAGAAAATGCTGTTATAGTTTTGGAGAAACAGGGTGTACAAGGAAAATATTTTATTTTTAAATTCATCATACAATAACTTTGTAAGTTTTAAATCAGCATGAAAATGGTCAATGTGTGAGCTAGAAAAAGTGAACATCAGAATATCAAGATGCAGCCTCACATCTCTCATAGAAAATGTTGTTAGTTTTGGAGAAACAGGTTGTTCAAGAAAAATATTTCATTTTAAAATTCCTCATACAATAACTTTGTGAGTTTTATATCAGCATGAACATAATTTTCTTATATTTTTTTCATTATAATTCGATTTTTAAATGATTTGAAAAAAGTTGGCCATTAAAACAAAATGGATTGTGAGATATAGAAAGCATATGATGGCAAATCAATTTCTCACCGTTATGTCGAAGACCGAAACCAGGGAATCCTGGAAACTTTGGTACGATATAATCACACTCACACTATACACTGTTTTATCACTATCAAACAGAATTTTTATCAACTCGACAAACTTTATTACCTAAAAACATTCGCTGTCTAAGATAGACTGACAAAAACTTTTGAGATGGTGTTCGCTTGAATCTCCTTATTTCGACAAATGATTCAAAATCTCCGACCCCTGAAACACCAGTAAAAATTTCGAATAGAATCGGATAATAAAATTAGAAGACTTGTCCGCTATATTGGATCTGCAATCCTGAATTTCCCAATTTCGACGATAGAATCATAATCTCCGACCCCAAACACCCTTATATATAAATTTTGAATAGGATAGAATCATCATCACATAACTCGTCCGCCATATTGAATCCGTCATCTTGAATTTTTTCATTTCGGGATTCATAATCTCCGACCCCAAAAAACCCCTAATACAAATTTCAAATGGCATAGAATCATAATTACGAAACTCGTGCGCCATATTGGTGTAGCCATGATGAAAGAATCATAATCTCCGACGCCGAGAACCCCCAGACACCAATTTTGGATAGAATGGGATCATAATTATTATAAAACTCGTCAGCCATCTTCAATATCCGTATTTTCACGAAAGAATCATAATCTCCGACCCCGAAAACCTCCATATACCAATTTAGAAAAGAATCTAATCATAATTACAAAATACTACATAATATGAGATGAGATGCAATACTGCACCCTTCAAATTTATTGCTATTCATTGACCTCGCGATAACGTGACACGGGACGGGTCGTGACGATGACGCGAAATCCAATGTTTTTCTCCACCCAAAAAAGTGCTCAACGCGCCTAGAAGTTCTCACTTCGAAAAAATTGATTTTTTCATTAGTGCAATTATGATCGAAATTTGTATTTCAGCAAGCAGGTCTGAATTAGAGAACATGAAATTTGAATCAAGGATTTCTTTCATTCTACACACTGTATAATATAACCCTTATATCAGTGATAGCAGTGTGAATTCGTAAAAATGAAGATATTTGAAACTAGGCAATCGTCTACGTATGAACCCTATACAGAAAACACGAAATTTCTATTTATAGCCATCTGAACTTGATGAAAAATCTTGCACACATTATTTATGAATTACACAGACTATTTTGCCCTGAACAATGATTTCGATCCCCTTTCTTGGAAGTATTTCTGGCGACGCCAGTAATGATAAGTTATATTAGTAGGAAATGAAATTAAAAAGGGAAAGAAATATTCGAAAGACTACTTGTGAAGACAGTTTCAAAAATGACTCATGACATTAATTTTCATTGTAGCGAGATATAGGTATTTGCTTGACTTGAATGGAGTGAAAAGTGGAATCATGTTGAGCAGGCCCGTGGAGCAGTAGCTCTGGCAACACTGCACGTACATAATACGATTACCTATGATTGCATTCAATTGTGTGCCACCTATTGGTGACCTGCTGTAACAGACGAAATCGAAGAACTCTACAATAGCTGTGAAAGCTGTAATTTAATTATTTTATTCCGATTTCGACATCACACTGACACCTAGAAATAGTTGTTGAACTAGTATATATATATAGGCTATATTCGGTCGGAAAGCTGTAGCGAAAGGCCCGCCTCAATGAACTTGCGAAATGACTCGAGAATGCTTCGATAGACCATATACAACGATTTTCAGATGCCAATGATTTCACGAATGAAACGAAAATTCTCGCGAATATCTCATTTTCTAGTTGAACAGGCCCTCCTGAATCGATCCCTTGAGTAGGTCGCCTACAATTCTTGAGATTTCGTCTATCAAAATCGGATATGAGAGAACAGCAATTCATATTTTTCAATTAATTGAAACCCAACAAGTAATTGTGAGAAAAATTCGGATGTTTATTAACATATTTTTGACCTACCATCGAAAGTTGAACATCCTGTGCAAAAATATCATTTGTCAATGTTTTGGTTTATGATTTAAAAAAAAATGAACTGTTCGAACCTGTAGCCCCATAAAGCTCATACGCCCCTGGCGAGTTATGTTTCTGCGGTACGGAAAAATGAGATGAAGTAAAAAAGTTGTGTCGACGTTGATTGATATATTACGCCTAATATCAATCGACGGTATCGATCTATCGTTCACTCTATACGTACACTGTTGATATTTTCCTCTTATTCAAGTATGTCCTTTCCACAAAAGAGAGATGAAGTAATCCAAATTCGCACATATTATGAGAAAGGGTTACTTCCGGGACAATTTTCATTTCTTGTGTAGTAACTGATCCAAACATCACAAGAGAGTCATGAGGAAAAGAGACTCGAACTTTTGCAATAATTCCATAGAGTGTGTTGAATCATTACCAAATTCAGTACTAAATCACAACTCGAGGATATTGAATACACTGATTACCTTATCGACATACCAAAATAACTTCATTGCAGAAAAGCTATAATGTGAATTTGTGGAATAATATCAAAATAATATGAAGCCCCAACACAAAGAACCAAATAAGATGCCAGCAACAAAATCTCATGTGGACGTTGTTGTCTGCAAATACCAATGGGAAAAAACACCAGCTAACAACTATGACAGTGAACGAGCTGTAGTTATATTATATTATAATCTTTAGTTTGAATCGAAATAGTTGTACGTTGGTTTCACCAAAGTTTACAGAATTAATAAGTTTCCCCACTTCAGTCGGAACGTTTGTTATTTGCCGATTACAAGCGTCCCGCGAACACGTGTTACCGACGACTTTTTACAGCGGATACCGGGGTCAAACAGTAGCAGGCAGCGTACTAGAAAATACCTGGGATGTCGTAAAGTTTGGAACTCCGGTAATTACGATCGGAGTATAAATGGAATAACTACTAGTTTAATGAATTTACAATTTGTATGTAGAAATTGGACACATATTATATACGTGTATAATGCATTTTTGGAGTTATTCAATTCACATCAGAATCAATGAAAGTTGTTCATTTCAGTTGGAATTTTGTTTCGTTCGGAGCTCAACATTATTGTAGAGTGAAATATCTGATTTTTAGGTTTGGAAATTTGTTTTCATAAGTACGATGCGTAGTATTTTGTATTGAAAATGCCTCGATGAGCATTTGCATCTTGAATGAAAGACAGAAAGCTGCTTGATATTATTTTATTATAAACTAATTATACTATTTGTAATATGATACTACACTAAAAAAACATCACAAATGTTGAAGAATTGAAAGTTTGGCATTTACTTTGTTTGTTTTACATGTTTTGATATCGCGATTCGCAAATTTCAAACTGTAGTAAATACGAACTCTAGTATATAAAGATATGAAATAATCTAAAGGAAATTCTTTACAGGGATGAGCGAAAGTTATACTTGAAAAATATGATTTCAGGCGTTTTCCAACGTTTTCGAGACAAGCGAATTCTCCAAACTTATCAATGAATATGTTTTCTAAGGCACCAACATATTCAGTGATTTGTTTGAATGGTACTACTAATCCACCCGATGCAGTTTTGCTGTATGATTTCAATCGGCAAAATGTGGTTTCTCCTGAATCTAACGTGTTGAAATTGCTGAAACATTTACATATTTCGCAAGAATGTTGCAATAAACATTTCTTCAAAAAATACCCGGTAACATATACCAAAGCATTACCTTCTGGTGTCTTTAGATTTCTATAATCATTTGCCAATACTTTGATCGATGTATATGTAGGTTTTGTAACTGCTGATGTTTGATTACATTGTTCAATAAAATCAGGAGTTATATTGAGTAAAACTTCACCAACATCTTTCATACAATTTGCACCATCTGCTTGATCAAAATATCGCAAAGCAAACATTTTTTTGAAAGCGCGGCAAAATTGTATGGGTGTTGGATTTTTAACATGACCACAACAATTTCTCATTTGACCAAAAAAGTTTTCTAGGCAATCTTGGTTCAAGTTCCTAGTGAACATGTATTTGTATCCCTTGGCCTGCAAAGTTTTAAATAATGTTAAAATAGCCTTGATGGTCAACCTCCAGCCAAATATAAATTTCAGTTGTTTTGTCACATTTTTTCCAGAAAGATTTTCAACTCTCAAATTTCTGAAAAGGTTATCCATTTCTTGCAGAAATGAAATTTGTTTTTCAGTTCCCATGAACGCTCCAAAATTACCCAAGTTGTTTGAGTTGAGGATATCAAAGAAATCATTCATTTTCCCAATAAACTTAGCTGTTGGCTGTGCTTCTTCTGGCAGAACATTGAAATCAATGTAAGTTGACATTGCTACCGCGACCGAATGGCTAAACACTTGTGTCGCCAGTTTCACCTTCATTTTCTGGAAATTATTTGGGAAAATGTGATCACTAGATAATCTAGGAGCAAGTCTATATTGTTTCTGCTTATCGAAATTATACATTTTTTCTAAAAAGATCTTATTCGTTGAGACATTATCAAATATAAATTTGTAACTGAAAAAATTGTTCCTCGTCGATTTAAGTAAATGGGGTACATCGAACATATAAACGAGCTCTTTGTCATCAACGAAAAAACAGGGCTTATCCTCAGTCAACTCCAAAGTAGTTCTCACCAACTTGTAAAAATTGGAGCCCTGATCGGATACTACTCCTAAAACATTCAAACCAGTTGCATTCAGTTTTCGAATCGACTCAAACAAAATATTTTTCAGTTCCTCTGACGTAGGAGATGTTTTATAAAAAAAGTATGCGATAGGTTGCTTCCAGTTATTAGCAATACCTCTAGCCATTACAACTAGAGCGTTGCTAGCAACATCTGAAGTTTTTTCTTTGAAACCTTCCTGGAAACCGATTATTTTGTCGCTTGAGATATCATAATAAAGATGTGACTTGATGGACATTTCGTCTACACATAAGATGCAGTCTTTGGCTTTTTCATCTAAATGGCGAACTCTTAGCTCGGTCAACCGAAAAATAAAATCATTAAACCCTGGACGTATTACCCAATGTTTGATGAAACGCTCAAGGGTACTCTTGGATGGTAACCGACATACTGATGAAATCTTTTTATACGCTTTAGGGCCGAGAAAATATATACTCAAAGAAAATTGCTTAAATTCGTCACTATATCTATTACCCTTTGGGGCTTTATTCAGAAGTGAAAGTTGAGCACTCAGGAACGCGCAGGATTCTGCTGGATAATTTTCTTTCAAGAAGTTCATAACATCGTCTAGAGTTATGTTAGTTTCCAGCCTTTTCCTAGCTTTTGAGGATTCTTTCTCGAGGGTGCTGATTTTTCTCTTCAAAGCAATTTTTCTTGGGGTTTTTGATGATATCTTCTGTGATGTCTGACAGCACTGGTCTAAAAATTATTACGATATGTACCTACTAACACCTGCTCCGTACTTTTGTTTTTATATGCAAGAAAACTCACACGAAATTTTTATTTTTTTCAAACTGGCAAACGGGTAAAAGAATATTTTGATTTTTGGATCACACACAATATTATACAATGTATATACATACATGCATGTGAGTGAGTATATACTTATCATTAATTTTGAATGAAATATAAATTTTGTAAATTTTGCGATAAAAAATGAATTGGATCAATTGAATTAAAACTTACCTACCTTTTTTAAAATTTGCATTTGTCTGGACACTGGCATTCGCTTGTATACAGGCATCTGTTTGTATCGAGGTATTTTTGACTTCAGTACATACCCCTTTGACTGCAGTTGTAGTAGAATTATCATCGGTGCCTTGAATACAAGAAATTCTTGTCAGTGTAATCTCCTAGTGTTCACGAACATTATTTCAAGTATAATAAATGAATAACAGAGGAGTCATCCAAAAGTTCGATTTTGTTTCAATAAATACTTACTTGTCGCCGCATTAGACAGAAACAATGTAGGAATCGCATTGTATTTGAGACGTTTTTTTGAAGAGGTCATAAAACTGTCGTCGGTAAAATGCAGGCTACAAATTCTAATCCCCTCATAACATTGTTCTGGAGTCATATTAGAAAATCTATGGTCCCCAGTAAAGCCTAATTGGGTTCTCCAAATTTGGCATCTGTAAACAGGAACTTCTATGTGCACTTTTATCATAACAAAAATTGACGAGAAGTGGAAATAATTATATTTTGGATACTTTAATCCATAAATTTAATATCTATTGAATTTAAAAAATCATTCGAGTTACTAATTGTAAATTGATAGAATTGTTTGATGAATTCTTTTTCACTGAAATTATCTCAGAAATGTTGTAGAATTACTTTTTGTAAAAAAAACCTTTTATGAAATTATACCACATATATTTACCTGACTTCATCTTTTGGACAACGAAAAAATGTCAAATAACTTCCACGCCTTGAAGTACAACTATGTACAGAACAGTAAAGAATAGGCATTTTCGCCGATAAAGCCCAACACTTTCCCAGTCCACCTAGTATATATAGCAGGCAACCGTTCTCATCGAAAGCGAGAGCCACTATGTATACGCTAGAGAACCCGTATGGGCCCTAAGGTACATCGACGGGACGAGAGGTAGGGGGTAGGCGACTCGGCGCATTCAGCGGACTGCCGTAACTTATATTTTTAATTCTGTAAACTTTGGTTTCACCTTACTATTCGTTTTATTACCAGCTATAACAGTGAGCAAGCTGTAATAACTCAAGTTCGATTTGAAATAGTTATATGTTGATTATTACTTCCTGTTCGTTTGTCTAACAGATATAACTGTGGGAAACAGTTATAATGTTGTTGAAATACTATTTTTATTTCGATATGACTTTAATTTTCACAAATTATTAGTTGTACTACAAAAATATTATTCAAACCAACTAATATTTTTGGTTGACGTTGTATTTGTTCATGTACAATTTGTCCTCAATGATTGTTTCGACCATCACCTAATCATTGTAGGTTTCGGGTTCGTATACAGTGCGCTTGTTGAGGTGTGTACTCTCCAAGAGTACTCATAGTAGATAAATTCATTGCTAGTCAAACCATCCTTTTTTAAGGAATCTCCTGGTACAGGTCGTTCTTTATTGTCAATTTGCCAGAATATTGAGGAGAAAACGAATGAACAGGGTGATCCACAGAACACCCTATATCATTCAATTTCTGGAACCACCAGAAGAAGCTGTGTTCAAAGTTATATACAGTGCGCCCGTAAAATTCAGTGCACACGTGAAATGGAGTTGCCATCAGCGGAATACCGATGACGTGATTTCTCGACACGAATTATTCTGTATGTGATAGGGAGATTTGAAAGAATGCTCGAATGAGAATAAAATTTGACGGCTTTGAGCGTTTCTTCCAAAAATAATTCTTCTAAATTTCAACGAATTTGTCCAACACTTTCGGTAAAGTTTCGGATCATCGGCTGAGAAGATTCCTGCATGATTCACTGTTGCGTTCCAATTCACAGTGCTGCTCCTCAGCTGACGTATTCAGTTTGTAACATAGCCTATACCATACACGACATTTCGAAACATTTTGAGCCCTATATCATTGAGATCTTCTCGTAATTCGTATAAGAGATACAGTGACGATTGAATTATGGAAAAGTTGCGAAATTTTATGCTTACACAATGTCGTTTCTAAAAGAATTCGATTTCGAGACCTTCTGATCTATTTGAATTAACGGTGTATTGCATTCATTCGAAAAATTCATAATAATCTGATTTTCAATGAGAACTGTCAGGGAATATATTACCAATATGATCAAACACAAACATCTATTTTGAATGAGTACGATTCACGGTCGATTTCAGGAGATTGATAGCTCTTGCAAGCCATTATAAGAACTCCAGGGCCGTATTCAAAGAAACAAAGTTGATGATAGCAGCTCAAAGACGAAACGTCGGTTTGAAGATCTGATAACACCATCTCGTAGGACGAAAAAGTAGCAATGAGAATGTGTTATATGTTCTGTTACATCTATTTGAATAAAGTCCTAATAGTTATTTATGTATCAAGGGCGTAAAGTAGGTTTTTATGGACAGCAGCGTGTAAGTAAGAGTCCGAGCGAAAACGAGGGCTATCAACCCGACTGGGTCCATGAGAGCAAGTGATGCATTCAATGCACGACCGCTATATTCGAATTTTTATTGTGAATATACTTTTTTACCTCTCAAGGGCTAAAGAAATACATCATGACTGCAGTGAGGAATATCATTGATGGAATCAATGTTACCATGGTATCTCAGTAACATTTGCGAGATAGGACTAGACTTCCATATTTGCTGTCAATTAATGTCATCACAGATAACATATTTTGGGTTCGATCATATAATTTTGCATCTGAGGAATATCAAGAAAACTATAATACTAGATAATGAACGATCACAACTAGAATATAAATGTCCTGAATTATACTGAAATGCTTATTACTAGTCACCTATATACGCCAAGCGGTAAAGTAGTCCGAGGACGGTAAAGGACCACAAAATCAGGCGGAACAGTGGTACTTCAGGCCCGGTCGTGCATAAAAAATGAAAATGATATCGCGAATTTTCGGCTCTTATCGAAAATCATCGAAGTACTGGGAATTTTTCAAATTTCGAAATGCCATTTTTTTCTAGGCAAGAAATTGCACAACTTTTCCATGATTTAGCTGACCCTGTATCTCTCACAGTTCACGAGATCTCAATGATGAGGCTCGTATTTCAGCCACCCTGTACATACCTACCTACCAACGAAGTACATATACTACCACTTCTATCCACTATACTCCACAAGAGCACTTGATTCAACGGACTTCTGTATACAGACCCTATGTGTGAAATAATTTCGAATTCAGTTTCTCGTGGGGTTTCTAATAAATGAATATTTTTTGGGGTATTCCATTTGAAAAATTTGTTGCAGACGTCATAACTCAGACGTGGATTGTTTTCTCATTAATGTGGCAAATCAAGAATAAAAGTTGCCCTGTTTCAGGAAATTTCTCAGAAATGAATAATTTGAATTTATTCATTCACTACTTCACCTGAGCACTTTATTTGGAGGACGCACTTTATACAAATCTTACGTGTAATATATTTTTGAAATCAGCTTTCCATGAAGATTCCAGAAATTGAATTGGTGCACTTCACTGTTCTACCACTAACCAAATCGATTTTTCAAAACGCCTCGACACTTGTATCGCTAACTATGTTAGCATCTTCAGGAGAAGATCAAAAGATTGAATTAATTAATCAAATTTGGAATTCAATATTCTCCTGAAGATGCTAACATAGTATCACGACCATTGGGGCCTTCCTCTCCGGCTGCGTGATCTTAGAGAGTTATGCTTGGCAGCAAGAGGGTGTCCTAACTACCACACTCTCGTAACTCGATTGTGGCAAGGAAAGAGTGCATGTTTTGTTTAACATAAATTGAAGTTTAATTGAACGATAAAAACAGTGAACAAGTGAGCAACATAAAAAGGAGAAGTGAGACAAAAAAAAGTCAAGTGAAGTGACTTAATTAAAGTGACCCTATGGCTACACCTTCTAGTGAAATCCTACATCTCTAGAACTAACTACCAACGTGGTTGGAGACAATTACAGGGACTGTTCAAAGGTATTGAAACAGTTTTTTGATTCAAAAATGTACTTACATTGTCCATACAATAATCGCTGCTCCGGCAGGGGAGGAGATGTGTGTCATGGCTAAGAGGGTTGGCGTTGACGTCTACTAACTCACTAGGGTGGTTACCCAAAAAACACGTACTCGTAATCAACGTCGTACCGATTCTCTTCCCGACTCTGATTGTCCCGGAAAATCTATACTTCAATTGTTTTATAGGCGATACTTGCCGAGTTAGCAGAATCAGCAATAATCGTACCTATCGAGTTCATTACCTCATAGGTGAACTTTCAAGTCCGATGAATTCTGCCGGAAAAGCTTACTAGGTTCCTGTCTGTGAGATTTGAACCGGGTTTGAATTACATATGTTATGTGAATGACTTTGGATATTATCTACTGAGGACTTTTATTTTCTCTTGGATATTTCTTAATAAATTGATTTAATGGTTCCTTTGGTATACCAGGTGTGACACGTCTCCTCCCCTCCGAAGAAGCTGCCCCAGCTTCTAATAATGAATTGCCTGACTGCCTATTTATATATGAAAAACAAAACAAAAATATTATAAGTATAAAAGTATATAAAAATAGAACAGAAAAATCATACCAAAATTGAAATATAGATGGATAAAGTTCAGTTGATTGACGCAAAAAAAAATCATATATAAAATTCTGAATAAGTTGACCATACTTATTGAAACGAAAAACGAAAAAAAATCATAATAATCAGAGAAGATATGAGTTTATGCTAATGTTCCACGAAATCAGTTTCTACACTGAGCACTTATCTGTTCCGCACTGAGTCCGGCACTGTCCAATTTTCATAGCTGCTATCCCATGGCAGGTCGGTAAGTTAAACAGACCTACCCATTGTCCGCTTCGGCGCTACCTCGACCGTCTCTTGCTGCCGCTGGCGCTGCTCATTCCCCAGTTGCCTTGTCGACTTTTGTATTGAGTGTTCTGAGGAGTCTGTGCTCTGTTCGGGATTATGACTTGACAATCTCGACATACTTTTCTTCCTTTTGTATCGAGTGGGCAGATGGTTGGCTGTTGGGTATGGGCTATCACTGCTATCAGGGTTAGTAGTACTGTGGTACTGTGGTAGGGCTACTATTTGCTGCTTCTGAAGACAATTTTATACTGTTGTGAGGAGACTACGGCGCCAATTCGGAAGTGAAATGTGGAAATTCATGAAAATGTTCCAGCGAGTTGGAAAAAGAAAAAAAATGACGTACTAATTGACACATTTTCACTATTGTTCTTTGTTTCGATTTGATAGGAATCAAAAAAATATTTTCTCTCCTCTTCCGGATCAGAAGATACCTGACACACTGACACAACAAAATCCATTTTTCCAGCAATGTGTTGTCTTGTTACATCAGTGTCCTCATAAATTCCAACCGTACAATAATTGGTGAAGTCGTGACAAACTTCGTGGTACTTCGTGCGGATTTTCTTAGATGGAATGAAAAAGAAACCTCAACCCCGGGACTAAAACTGAGTCTTGCGGTCCCGCCCGGCTGCTCATCGCATCTGTCATTCCTTATGTTCCGTGTTCTGTGACACAGCCGAACATAACCACAGATTATCTCGTACCACAAGATCTGTTGCTTCCGTTGAGAGGAAAACACCTGCATCGACAGATTTTTTCTTGCAGAATCTTGCATCTCTGAATCAGCATTTTTCGGTTTTATCTCGGTCCGCAAAACAACGCCCTAACGCCAGATTCCGTTTGCGTGTTTGTTACGGTTTTTCGGTTTGTTTGAATCTATTTTTGATTCCTGGTGGATTTCGAGAGTACCTAGTTGACAGTGATGATGAACACTAGTGCATCCGTGTGATTATAACTAGTCTGCTACTACATCTCAGGATATTCTGTTTGGTAAGCGCATTTCTTCCTCAATGATGGCTTCTTTTGAAAAAGTGTCCTTTTGTTTCTCCTAGGTTTGGATATTCAGAATTTTTTCTGGCTGACTTTGTGCTGCAGACGTCTGGCTAGATCATAGTTGACTTTTTGGCCCCTCTTGCCTTCTGGTTCCCCTCTGTAGGATGGTTTGGGAGCTGATACATTGTTTTGAGTTCATACTTATCACGTTTTCAATTCATTTATTGTTCTCTCCTGTGCCTATGTTTCCTGATTCTCACATTTCATGTCCTTTTTTTGTGGGTTTCCCAGTATGTCACAGTCATCGCCCTTCAGAGCTTTCAGCCTCCAATGTCGAACAACTCAATTGGTGGTGCTACTGGATGGATGGTGTTCATTGGACAGGGCTGCTCGTGCTTTGGTCTGACGTGCGGTTTGTGGCTCACATGGAACAAGAGAAAAATTCACAGCAGTAAGTGTACTTTTCTTTTTATATAAACGATACCCATTTTTGACTATACTACATACCCATATCGAATCTACATTTACATTTTTCCTAACAAAATACCTACTTATAGTGACATACCTAAATGAATTTTACCTATAGTTCTTCATATGGCCACCTAGTACCTGAATTACTGCCCTGTTATCTTTTGTTATTTGAGAACTGTCCCTACTCTCTATTATTATGATATGTTTTCTATCTCATTCATTCATGTTTTAATAATTTGTAGCATTTAAATTCTTCACACTTCATTTTTATGGATTTCAAAATATTTGGAATATAGCTTTTCTCAATATTAGTATAGCTTTCAAGTTTTTCACACTTTATATTAGGCTTAAAATGGAATCAAAATATTTTTTGAAATTATTGTATTGTAAATATCAAAGTTCATCAAGGAAACGTCTGAAAATTTCACAACTTTATTCAGTTCAACCTACCTGGTACATCTAAAAGGTTTAAGAGTAGTACATACGAAACATAGTGATGACAAAATGATTCTTGGTCAATCTCGAGGTTGAATAAGCCAATTTGGTGATGAGAGGATGAATACTTTTCCTAAAATACAGGATTTGTTTTATTTACATTATCAAGCAGAGTTGGCAAACTACTCACCAGAACATAACAGGAGTCCAATCTACGATGATGGTTCGCAGGATTTCTTTTGGAAATTGGTATAAGGTCTTGTCTCATGTGGTAAATACCTCTTCAGTTCGGTTGGGCCTTTTTCACAAGTTTATTTCCATTGTTTTGCTTTTCATCCCATTTTCAAAAGCAGAGTCCACCTACCCATCACTTGTAGATTGTCATCACTGTCACCTCTGTCACTCCATCTAAAACTCCTCTCATTTCTCGCACCAAGAATACCAAAATCGAGGTTGCCAGGTTTATTCTTGGAATTCCTAAGAAGTTGTTGAATTTGGTAAGAGTAGTGTAGAATCGTGCAAGTGTAGATCATAAATGGTATCACAGGATTGGTCAGTTCAAAGGGAAATTTGCGAAAGTCACTATTTTCTGCTCCTTTTCTATTCTGGTCTTCCAAGACAATAGAACAATGGCGAGAGATCCGTTTCCGGAAAGATGAAAGGTACTTTAGTACGTTATCACGGGCACTTTGGTTCTGGTGTTCGGAGAGATCAGATGTGCTAAGGTGCAACTTCTGCAGTGAGGTAACAGGTTCAGCCTGGATTTTGTATTCCCGCCTTCCAAGGGACAGTGGAAACCACATAGCTGCTACCACCAGGATCTTTCCAGAAACTCGCCGTTTGATTTGGTTCCCGGCAAGCCAGAAGTCTCTGTCCAGGATCGACCACGTGGACCTGGGCAATTTTTTTGATCTCTGGTCGTACCCTTCGAAGAAGGTGAGTCCTATGGAAGTTCATTCCCACTTTTCTCCACCAGAAATCGATTCCAGGCGTGACCGGTATTTTTTTTTCTTTCAAATAGGGTTTTTTGAGAGGGCATTCAAGCCCACATTTTTTGATCCCGGCATACGATGCTGTACAGTTCAGCCATGTGGTTACTGTACCATGCGGTCCTCCACGAGGTGTCATCATCAGATGTTTCATCGTCAGTAACGTCGTCGACTTCAGCTGCTAACTTTGGTTACATCCATCAGTCTCAGCAACTCATTGGTTGTCCCGTCCCAGCTCGCATCATCTGGTTCCTGCTAGCTCTACATCTTTCAGCTTCAGCTGCCCTTCTGTCTGCTCCAGCCGCCAGCTTCAGCTGCTAAATTGTCAGCTTCGTCTGTCCGCAGCGTGATGGAAAATATTCTTTAAAAGGGTGGTAATTATTGATCATTCAGGTATAATATATAATAATTTTGTTTTGACCAAATTTCTGTCCCTATGATTTTTATAGGTATATAAATTGATTTTTGATTTATTTCCTTGACCAAGTAGATTGGTGAGATACCAATAAGCAACTTCAAATGCTGATTTTTTTACTACTTGTTTGATTTTTTATACTAGACATCACCTAGAGACTTGGTAACACCAGAATATGCATTTTTTAATCACATGATTTCCTATATTGATCATATTCCCATCCATCAAATGATCATCGATTGATCACATTTTTTGTCAGTAAAATATTATATAATGAGTTTTAAATTGATAATATCTACATCTATCACATGATCAACGATTGATCACATTTTTTGTCTGTAAAACATTATATAATACATATTCATATTGATATTTACATCTATCATAATTATGTGCATCGATTGTTCTCAATAATTTTTTGTCAATAGGATATACCTAAATTTCAGAAACATTTTCACCCATCACGTTGTTGTATATGTGTATATAATATATGTGTCACGTTTATTATGACTTTTATTTATGGTATGATGAACATTCACTTATTTTATAATCCTCAAATATCACTAATATGCAGTCAAATATTCTTTATAAAACTTTTCCTATTTGGTTCCTTAACTTTCCAGATAGCTACTTGTGATCCATGGGTCAATAGTTGTGATAATTCAAAAGTTGAGTGGCGCCTAATTTTTTTGATTATTGAAATATGCAATCTTTTCTATTTAACGAACCCATAGTGCTTCTCTGACCAACAGCTGCCGTTCGCAAGTAATCATTCTTTTTGTTTTGCTTCAAAATATCTTAATTTTGAATATAGTAAGGTTACAAATTCTCCAAAATCTAAAAAACAGGTTTCTCCCGCTAACTCATCTTCAACTCTTCATCTTTTAACATTTCTTTCATTATATTATTCTCTCTGTCTTACTGGTAAATATATACTTAGATCACTTTCTGATATCCTCTGCCTATGATTATCATTATGTTGCCGTACATTACACATTTATACTCATTTATTCTTTGTTTCTCGTAATTCACTTAACTTAGTTGAGCGCACTCAACTCTGCACTGTTACAGCTCCTTTTCTGAAGCATTCCCAAAATAATGAATCTGAAATTGTTCATACAACTTCCTCAAATTATTTTATCCTTATGCTTCTCTAATAAAGGGTTTGTGTTCACTGAATTAATTCAGCTTCTTCCACACTCTCCTCATAAAGGCTACATTGTGTGTGACATCTTATCTGCGTCACTTCTATTTGCTTTTCCATAATCATTATAATATCATAGGCTCAACACAAAAAAAAATCATCCTCAAACATATATCATTCTAGTAATAATCATATCATAGGATCTACATGAAAAAAAATCATCTTCAGCATATATCATTCAAATAATAATCATATCATAGGCTCTACAAAAAAAAATCATCTTCAGCATATATCATTCAAATACTTATCATAATCGTAATACACAAAAATCTATCTGTCTTCATTGAGGTCAAATAAAAAATGATAATCATAAAAAAAATATAGAAAATGTCTTTCCTACAAGAGTTTCCTGAATAATTGAAGAGTTGAAGATTACATCCTGTCTAGATTCCAGGATATAATATTTTATCAAGTTAGGGTTTCTGCAAAAAAAATAGAAACCCTGAACAGGAGAATGAAAATTGAAATATTTTCAAGATTCTTCCTCAGAATCTGCATATTTATGTAGGGTGCAACTTAAACTGTTCGTATTTGTTAGGTTAGTTGATTCAATACCATCCATTTCTAGGATGAATTTATCATTCGATTGTGTGTTTTTTCTTTTTTCTGGTTTTGATTTATTATTTTCTTTCCTTGTTGCAGGAGTTTTTCGATGGATGAGCCACCTAGTTATCCACTTATAGCACAAGTACACCATGAACATTACCAAAAGAGTACACAGGGAGGAAAAGAATATATCATGACTGAGGGATATATTTTTGTCAGCTCTTACGCTAGGGATCGTAGGGATTATGGCCAGATTTTGGCGGTTTCCAAACAAGATGTAAGCTATACAAATGGACAAAATGGAGTTCCAGATCAGAAATATTGTGTCTCCATGGAATCTTATTTTTTATCCCAATGTCTTAATTCCATAGGAGAAACGTACTTGAACATCTAGACTCCAGTAAAAACATTCTCCAGTTAGGTATAGGTATGCAGTGAGGTTATCAACAACAAAAATATACTGAAAGCTTCCTTTCAAACTTATCATCTTGCTTTCAACACATCCACATATATAATGTACATATTACTCGAATCTTCAAATCAGTACCTTGCTTTCATTCAAATCAAATTGATTGTGAAGGTATCTATAAGAAAACAACTACTTTCCTGGCTAATACCATCGACGACTATTGAATTACATCCTCTAGATATTTACAACAATTTGTTTATTCCTCATTCTCTCTTTGTACGTACTGATTTCATTGTATTCGTCTGCAATAACTTGATTGCAACAAATCTTTAAACCTTGCATGACAACTTTTTGTCATGCCTTGGCCTTGAGGGTGAGTATTCACCAATATTCCAAGTTTCCTCCATACCTCCCTATAGCCGAACTGTTCAGTAACCATCACTAAACTCAGTAAAAAATATCTCAATTCATCTCATAACTCAAATCTATCTATAATTCTCTCAAAATAATATCTTCTTTTCATAACATATAGTACATAACTCACGTGTTATGTCTTGGCCGAAGGGTGAGTTTTCACTATTGCACTTGACAAAGCATCTGCCAAACTTACCTAGCCGAATTGTTCAGTAGACCTTACTGAACTCATAGTAAAATATATCTCATTACGTCTTATAACTCGAATCCATCTATAACTCTCTCAAAATAATATCTTTTTTTTTATACATAGTACATAACTCTTGTGTTATGTCTTGGCCGACGGGTGAGTTTTCACTATTGTACTTGACAAAGCATCTGCCAAACGTCCCTAGCCCAATTGTTTAGTAGACCCTACTAAACTCACAGTGAAATCATAATAAAATTCATCTTAATAATCTTCAATATACCATCAATAACTCATTTATCTCTTTTATCATATTCTCAATTTCATTCTCTCATCATTCAATTCAAATTCAACAACTTGCTTCAATATAATATATCAAGGTTGTTATGTTTTCATTTCACATACTGTATATTTGTGGATTCGGTAGCACCCTGTACCGAGAATCGTTATGACAATGAATAATAATTGTAGATTCGCTTGTTATTGAAATTGGTAATTTATTCTATTTCTTGAATAAATATATTATTCTACATTCTACATACGTGTTATATTGCTACTACAGTGGAAATATAAAAGTGGCGACGAGGATTGAAGAAAACCTACAAAGGAACCAATTTCATCAAAATTGCATTTACGCCCCAAGCGTTACATTATTTTGACAAGGTACGTCAATATTAATTACATTCCGAGATGCCAGATGATACGCCAGATAGAATTTCGAATTCTAATGTCCTTTCTACAACACATGCAGTCCATACGGTATTTTCAATAGAGTCTTACGACCCTTCAAAACAATTCAATCGTTGGCTCATGCGACTGGAGAGTGCCTTCAATGTTTTTGGAGTACCGTTGGATAAAAAAGCAGCTTATCTCTTACATTATATGGGTTCAGAAGCATATGATGTCCTTTGCGATAAGATTTCACCAGAAACACCCGATAGGAAGAATTACGAAGAATTGGTGAATATTATGAAGACCCATTACAATCCAGAACCACTAGAGATTGCAGAGATTTTTCGTTTTCTACAAAGAAAGCAGCAGGAGGGTGAGTCTGCGAACGATTACCTAACAGCTTTGAGGAAATTAGCAACTACATGCAAGTTTGGAGACTATTTAAGAAAGGCTTTACGTAACCAGTTTGTTTTTGGTCTCAAATCTCAGAGCATACAGAGCAGATTACTTGAAGTTAAGGATCTAACTATCGACAGAGCGATTGAGGTTGCCACCAGTATGGAAACTTCAGTTAGAGATGCTGCTCAATTGCATAGATCTGATACAAGCTCCAGTGTGAACCAAGTGAAGATGCATAAGAAGATTGATGGATTCTCTTCGAGATCTACTAACAGGAGAATACCTGATCAAAGAATAAATAAATCAAATTCAAATAATTTAAATTGTTACAGGTGTGGGTCGAATCAACATTTAGCTAATTGTTGCGACAAGAAAAACTTGTTCTGTGATTTTTGCAAGAGTAAAGGTCATTTGAAGAAGGTATGTATGAAAGCTAAATCTAAGACTATACATGCTAATCAGGTAGAAGAAATTTTGATGGTGTCTGACTATTCTGAATTCAGAGATAAATTCATGATTTCTGTTGAGGTAAACGGTATTCATTTACAAATGGAAGCGGATAGTGGAGCTGCTGTAAGCATAATGAGTTTGAAATTATTCAAGGATTTATATCCGAATTTAGAACTACAGGAAACAAATATCAAATTAGTTAGTTTCTGCAAGAATGATTTGAATGTTATGGGATTTGCAGAAGTTACAGTTCGATATCAAGATAGAGTAAAAGAGCTTAATATTTACATAGTTCAAACTGATAGAAGTCCACTATTGGGGCGCGAATGGCTGAGACAACTAGGAATAGTTTTGAATGATGTTAATCATATGTCAATTAAAGATACAAAGGGAGCTTTGCAAAAATTATTAGATAAGTATCCAATAATTTTTCAAGAAAATATTGGGAAAATTACAGGGTTGCAAGCTAAGATACAAATTAGAGAAAATGCTCAGCCAGTTTTCATAAAAGCTCGGAAAGTTCCATTTTCACTATTACCTACAATCGAAAATGAACTTGATTTATTAGAAAAAGAAGGTGTCTTAGTGAAGGTAAATCACTCCGATTGGGCTTCACCCATTGTACCGGTGGTGAAAGCAAATGGAAGGATAAGAATATGCGGTGATTTTCGTAGTTCCTTAAACCCTCAACTGATTGTTGATCAGCATCCACTACCATCCATTGATTTCCTATTTTCATCTATGGCTGGAGGGGATAAGTTTACAAAATTAGATTTTAGTCAAGCCTATTTACAGTAAGAGATTGCTCCAGAATGTAGGAAGTTTCTTACTCTAAGTACTCATAGAGGGTTATATCAAAGTACACGTTTGATGTTTGGTATATCTAGTGCTCCTGCTATTTGGCAACGAGAAATAGAAAATATTTTGAAAGATATACCTGGTGTTTCAGTATTTTTGGACGATATTAAGGTAACTGCTGAAAATACTATGATACATTTCGAAAGGTTAGATTTGATTTTATCACGTTTTGCTAATCATAATATAAGAGTAAATTTGGAGAAATGTAGATTCATGGAAGATAAGATAGAATATTGTGGATATGTTATTGATGAATTTGGTATTCACAAATCTCAAGAAAAAGTCGAGGCAATTCAAAATGCAAAACAACCTTCGAATAAAACTGAGATCAGAGCATTTATAGGTTTGGTGAATTATTACGGAAGATTTTTGGAAAATCTTAGCCATAAACTATATCCTTTGAATAACTTACTCAAAGATAACGTCAGATTCAAATGGGACACCCAGTGTCAAGAAGCTTTCGAGTTAATTAAGAAAGAGATTCAATCTGAACGAGTTTTAGCTCATTTTGATCCATCAGTGCCTTCAATTCTATCTACAGATGCCAGCCCTTACGCTGTGGGTGCAGTTTTATCTCATGTATTTTCAGATGGAAGTGAGCATCCGATTCAATTCGCCTCACAAACTTTATCTAGCGTTCAACAAAGGTATGCTCAGATTGATGAAGAGGCATACAGCATAATTTTTGGAGTTAAAAAATTCTATTATTACCTGTACGGAAGAGTTTTTACAATTTTTACAGATAGTAAACCATTATTGCATATTTTTTCTCCTTCAAAGAGTATTTCTACATTGACTGCTACACGTATGTCACATTATGCAATATTTTTACAATCTTTTCAATACAAAATCGAATACAAAAATACAAAGCTACATGCAAATGCTGATGCAATGTCCAGATTACCAGTGAATAGTTCACAACTGGATATCTACGATGAAACTGATGTGTTTGAAATCAATCAGATTGAAACTCTTCCTATATCAATGAGAGATTTAGCTCATGAAACGATTCAAGATACTACTTTGACTAATTTACTTGAATTTCTGAGAACAGGTAAGCAGTTAAATCGTAATGATCGGTTCAACGTAAACGAATCAGAGTTTTCACTTCAAAATGGTTGCATTTTCCGAGGCCAACAAGTAGTTGTTCCTAAGACTTTACCCAGAAGGATTTTGAATGAGTTACATGTTGCACATTTTGGTATGTTCAAAATGAAAGCATTGGCGCGAAGTTATTGTTGGTGGCCAGGTATTACAGATGATCTTGAAGATTTGGTAAAAAACTGTGCAGAATGTAACAAATTCAAAAATAATCCGGCTGTTGTGACTATTCATCCGTGGGAACAAGCTAAACAACCATTTCAACGAGTACATATCGATTTTGCAGGGCCATTTTTCAATTCTTACTATTTTGTTTTAGTTGACGCATATACTCGTTGGCCAGAAATCCATATGCTTAGATCTATAAATACAAGTTCCACCATTTCGCTTTGCAGAAAAATATTTTCAACTTTCGGAATTCCTTGTATTCTGGTGAGTGATAATGCAGCCCAATTTGTTTCTCATGATTTTCAAATGTTTCTAAAGCAGAATGGTATCATACACAAATTGAGTGCTCCATATCACCCGGCTACAAATGGATCAGCAGAACGATATGTGCAAACTTTCAAACAGGCTTTACGTGCTATGAAAGGGAATGATTCAGATAGATCTAAACAATTATGTAAATTTTTACTATATTACAGGAGAACGCCTCATTCTGTTACTGGTGTTAGTCCGTCAAAATTAATGTTCGGTAGAGATATTCGATCTAGGCTGGATTTACTTATCGAACCTCTCCCAGATAAGATAATTTCTTTAGATTCAAAAACTCGTGAATTTTCGGTAGGCAAGAGAGTTGCGGTGCGTAACTATTTGAGTGATTCAAAATGGGAATTTGGACGTGTTCATAAAAGGTTGGGACAATTACACTATTTAATCAGATTAGATGATTCTAGAATTTGGAAACGACATTTAGATCAAATTAGATCTATAGGGGAAAATACTCCACAAGTGATCAATATTATTACTCGTATACCCAGTAACTCTAGTTTTTCAGCTGATAACAATCTTTCAAGTACACCAAACGTTCCTAGTAGAAATATTCCAAATCAGGATATTCATACACCATCATCAAATTCCTTGTCTTCTGATCCTGAAAGTCTTATCAATTCAGAAACAACCTTGCGCAGATCACAGAGAACAAGAAAACCTGTTTCTCGATTCGGTTTCTCATAAGATTGATTTCGTATTCACGAGAAGGGGAGAAAACTGTTATGTTTCCATTTCACATACTGTATATTTGTGGATTCGGTAGCACCCTGTACCGAGAATCGTTATGACAATGAATAATAATTGTAGATTCGCTTGTTATTGAAATTGGTAATTCATTCTATTTCTTGAATAAATATATTATTCTACATTCTACATACGTGTTATATTGCTACTACAGTGGAAATATAAAAAAGGTACCAATTTCTCATAAAAAAATAAACTTCTGAAGAATGACTCTTGTATATGTGTGAACAACAAAAATAATATCTTTTAAATTTCAAAATTATCAAAAATTATTATACTTATACGTAACCTCCTGTATACCTATAATCAAATTACTCTGAAATATGAAAAATACTTTATTATTAATTGAAAATACCATATTTTCTTCCGAAATATGCAACAATGAATTCAAACGGAACTGAAATCGTAGAAGAGTAGGGTTTCAGAATTGATTGCCACAATTCGAAATTCGTTATAAAAAAAATATTAAATTTCCCAAAAAAAAAATCATCTGGAAAATATTCTTTATGGCATCATAACAAGAAAATAATCAAAATCAAAAATTTTGAATCACTCTGTATTTCAAAAAGTAAGTTCTGTAAGGAAATTTGTTCGCCTATGTGAGCTGTGAGCCACCCTGAATAACGCTTAACGGTAAATTCTTATCAAGCTGCGGAATGTTGGTGATTACGAGGAAGGTGCGGGAGACAAAAGGCGTATGGAGAAGGGATTTGGAGTCGAGAAAACAGTGCGATTGAACGGGTCTTGTGTTAGTGGTTTTCCTATGGTTTTGGTGATGGATATCCTAAGGACAGTTTGACAAAATATTAATTGTGTTCACTCATTGAGAGCGAGTGGATTTGAGGTAGGTGGATTTTGCCTATTGATATTTCTATGACTCGATCAACTTGTGGCATTATTCATATTTCTATACTGTCGATGTGTTTGATAGAGTATGTTTCATTAATTATATTACTATACTGTCGATGTGTGATGTGTTCGATATACAGTATGTCTCATTGAGTATGTCTCATTGTTTATATTACTATACTGTCGATGTGTTCGATATACAGTATGTCTCATTGAGTATGTCTCATTGTTTATATTACTATACTGTCGATGTGTTCGATATACAGTATGTTTCATTGTTTATATGGCTATACTGTCGATGTGTTCGATATACAGTATGTCTCATTGAGTATGTCTCATTGTTTATATTACTATACTGTCGATGTGTTCGATATACAGTATGTCTCATTGAGTATGTCTCATTGTTTATATTACTATACTGTCGATGTGTTCGATATACAGTATGTTTCATTGTTTATATGGCTATACTGTCGATGTGTTCGATATACAGTATGTCTCATTGAGTATGTCTCATTGTTTATATTACTATACTGTCGATGTGTTCGATATACAGTATGTCTCATTGAGTATGTCTCATTGTTTATATTACTATACTGTCGATGTGTTCGATATACAGTATGTCTCATTGTTTATATTGCTATACTGTCGATGTGTTCGATATACAGTATGTCTCATTGTTTATATTGCTATACTGTCGATGTGTTCGATATACAGTATGTCTCATTGTTTATATTACTATACTGTCGATGTGTTCGATATACAGTATGTCTCATTGTTTATATTGCTATACTGTCGATGTGTTCGATATACAGTATGTCTCATTGTTTATATTGCTATACTGTCGATGTGTTCGATATACAGTATGTCTCATTGTTTATATTGCTATACTGTCGATGTGTTCGATATACAGTATGTCTCATTGTTCATATTACTATACTGTCGATGTGTTCGATATACAGTATGTCTCATTGTTTATATTGCTATACTGTCGATGTGTTCGATATACAGTATGTCTCATTGTTTATATTACTATACTGTCGATATGTTCTATATACAGTATGTCTCATTGTTTATATAGCTATACTGTCGATGTGTTAGATATACAGTATGTCTCATTGTTTATATAGCTATACTGTCGATGTGTTCTATATACAGTATGTCCCACTATTAATATGATTTATTTTACGGTCGATGAGTTGTTATATTAATGATTTGCGCGTTGTTACAGTATCATTCTTTAGTTTGCATTTCTATCTCTCTGATTCCGCTTGCTCACTACTACTGGAACTTATATTGCCTGAATCGGGAAGTGTACATTATAGTTAATAAGTATATGAATATATGCTGTCTCTGCAAATATTGTTACGTATGCTCTACGAGTGGATTTCAATATATGTGTTTCTTAAGGTTGATAGTTTCATTATTTCTCTACTACCCACTTTCATAGATATTCCTTTCAGTTCAGAAGTGGGATAGACCCCGTCTAACATGTAGTTTATCAAATGAAGGCTATAATGTACACAGAACCGATCAGTCTATTATTATTGATCGTCAGCTATTAATTTTATCATAACTGAATTTGAGGAACACAAAAACAAATGGGTGAAGCAGAAGCAGAGATCGCCGTGAGGCCGTACGGAAACGTAGACACAGGCGGGATAGATCTCGTTCTCCGGTCCACAGACGTCGAGAAGTAGCAGCAGAATATGAATTAAGCTGGCGAAGGCGGCGGACTTCAACGACATCGCGCTCTATTGACAAATTGAGCGATGTGATGGCAGACTTCATGCGCCAGAATATGTCTTCTCGTCAAACCACCATCGTCAGGGGCGACGCGGTACCACCGTACAATCCGGAAGATCGTTCCCAAGATATCGACTCATGGTGTACCAAGATTGACGAGATGCGTGCTATCTACAACTGGACGGAGGAAACAACGGTGTACTATGCTCTCAGTAAGTTGGAAGGGTTAGCAGGTACTTGGTATAAGGGTCAGAAGTGTTAATCATTCGTGGGTCGAGTGGAAGGAGCTGCTGAAACAAGCATTTCCGACACGTCAAGACTTCTACATCATGTTAAAGGAAATGATGGCTTGAACTAAGTTGCGGGATGAGACTTACTCCAAATATTATTTCGAGAAATTGTCACTATTGAATAGGTGCATGATTACCGGACGAGATGCGGTCTCCTGTATTCTTGGTGGAATATCATAGGCATCTGTCGTCACCGCTGCCACTGCTGAATCGTACGAAAGTCCTGAGTCACTACACCGGCATTTGAGCATTTTACCCAATAATAGCTTTTCTCCACTCAAAGTGCCGTGTAGCAAAGTTCACAAAACCAACTCGCAACCATAGACACGCCCAATGACATGTTATATCTGCCGACAGAAGGGACATAAGGTAGTGCACTGCCCCGAGCAGAACTTGAAGAAACCCTCCACACTTGACTGCAGATTCTGTCACAGGAAAGGTCACACGGAGGAGAGATGTTTCATCAAGATGCGGGATGATGCCAGAACCAAAGATAATAAAGGTTCTGAGACAGTTGCATGACTGGGCAAGAAAGCAAACAATTCTCCAAATCGAAAGTACTTCAAAGATGTCCTGGTGAATGGAGTCAAATCAAATGCCTACGTAGATTTCGGGAGCACTTGTGTAACCATTAAAGAGGAAGAAGCAAACCGATTGAATCTCCAAATTCGAAATAGAGACAGGATTCTTCTAAAGGGGTTTGGTGGAGGTCGTGTACAAACGGTTGGCAGTACTACTTTCAAATTAACTATAGATGACGCTGAAGTGGAAGTGGTTGCTGGCATTGTTTCCAATGATACACATGACGTACTCATTCTGGTAGGACAACCTCTTACGGAAAGTCCCAATGTGGCTCTGGAGAAAGATCATTGTTCACTTCGATTCTATCAGCTTCCTATGAGGAAAATGTTGAACGAAACCAAATTCAGCAAGATCGAACTCATAAAAAAAAAACGAATAGGTGTGTCCCTCCAAGATGTGTGATGAACATTGAAGTCGAACCCAAAGGAAATTATCAAGGAGATATGTATATAGAAGCTAGTATCCTGTATGAACTGTTGAATTCTTATCGGGACTGTTTCGCTAGAAACTCAGACGAGCTAGGCTGTGCTAAATCATCGACACTGGAAATACAGCTCGAATCAGAACAGCCATTCAGTTACCGACCGTACGGTATGTCTGAGAAGGATCAGGAAATCGTGAAACAGATGGTCGATGAACTTTTAGGAAATGGCATCATAAGAGAATCCAGCTCGCCATATGCGTCGCAAATCCTGCTGGTAAAAAACGAAGAACGGGAAAGAGAGATTATTTATAGACTATAGAATATTTAATGCATTGACCATCGGAGATAGATTTACTCTTCCCCGAATCGATGACCAACTAGATCGACTACATGGTAGCAACTATTTTACCAGTATTGATTTGAGATCTGGGTACTATCAGATTCCTGTAGAAGAGTCCTCGATGAGGCTGACATCTTTTGTGACGCACCAAGGTCAGTACGAGTTCCACAGGATGCCATTCGAGCTCGCTAACGCACTAAGTGTTTTCCAAAGATTAATGAACGCTGTCCTGAGCCTGGTCAAAACAACTGCAGCTGTTTACCTTGACGACGTCCTAATCCATACCAAAGATCACCATTTCTGATCAAGGTTCATCTTTCACCTCAAAACGGTTTGAGAAATATTGTGAAGAATCAGGGACTAAACATATTTTGAACGCTGTGGCTACACCTCGTGCAAATGGCCAAGTCGAACGACTCAACAGAACAATTTTGGGAGCCCTGCTTACCTCTACATTGGACGAGAACACATGGGACGATAACGTCAGGAAAGTCCAGTTTGCTATCAATGATGTCGCTAATAAAACCACCCAACGGACACCAAGCGAATTATTGTTAGGTTACAAACCCAGAGGAGCTACGGATCAAGCTCTTGTTGATGAAATAGCTAGAAGCTAGAATACCTGCAGTATATGAGGACCTCATTCAAATGAGAGAAGAGGCAAGTAGGCGAATAAATGAGGAACAAGCCAAAATGAAGTGTAGGATCGATAAAAAACGTAAAAGGCCCAGAGGATATAAAGTTGGAGATCTCGTCCTTATTGAAAAACAGGAAGTCACCGAGCCAGGGACGAGTCGCAAGTTGATATCCCCTTTTAGTGGTCCCATGGTGGTTAAGGCTGTTTTACCTAGGGATAGGTATATAGTCTGCGACATGTCTGGTTCGCATAGAACTCGATCCTCGAACTATGAGAATACCATCGCTGTCGACCGCATGAAACCCTGGGTTCCAGGTGGAGGAGTTTCCGACTCAACGGATATTGATAGTGATGGCGATGGAGACATCCCAATGAAAGCCGTTAGCTCAGATAGTGAGGGAGATTGCCTCGGGTCGAGTCAAGAGCAGGATGGTCGACTGTAAGGAAATTTGTTCGCCTATGTGAGCTGTGAGCCACCCTGAATAACGCTTAACGGTAAATTCTTATCAAGCTGCGGAATGTTGGTGATTACGAGGAAGGTGCGGGAGACAAAAGGCGTATGGAGAAGGGATTTGGAGTCGAGAAAACAGTGCGATTGAACGGGTCTTGTGTTAGTGGTTTTCCTATGGTTTTGGTGATGGATATCCTAAGGACAGTTTGACAAAATATTAATTGTGTTCACTCATTGAGAGCGAGTGGATTTGAGGTAGGTGGATTTTGCCTATTGATATTTCTATGACTCGATCAACTTGTGGCATTATTCATATTTCTATACTGTCGATGTGTTTGATAGAGTATGTTTCATTAATTATATTACTATACTGTCGATGTGTGATGTGTTCGATATACAGTATGTCTCATTGAGTATGTCTCATTGTTTATATTACTATACTGTCGATGTGTTCGATATACAGTATGTCTCATTGAGTATGTCTCATTGTTTATATTACTATACTGTCGATGTGTTCGATATACAGTATGTTTCATTGTTTATATGGCTATACTGTCGATGTGTTCGATATACAGTATGTCTCATTGAGTATGTCTCATTGTTTATATTACTATACTGTCGATGTGTTCGATATACAGTATGTCTCATTGAGTATGTCTCATTGTTTATATTACTATACTGTCGATGTGTTCGATATACAGTATGTTTCATTGTTTATATGGCTATACTGTCGATGTGTTCGATATACAGTATGTCTCATTGAGTATGTCTCATTGTTTATATTACTATACTGTCGATGTGTTCGATATACAGTATGTCTCATTGAGTATGTCTCATTGTTTATATTACTATACTGTCGATGTGTTCGATATACAGTATGTCTCATTGTTTATATTGCTATACTGTCGATGTGTTCGATATACAGTATGTCTCATTGTTTATATTGCTATACTGTCGATGTGTTCGATATACAGTATGTCTCATTGTTTATATTACTATACTGTCGATGTGTTCGATATACAGTATGTCTCATTGTTTATATTGCTATACTGTCGATGTGTTCGATATACAGTATGTCTCATTGTTTATATTGCTATACTGTCGATGTGTTCGATATACAGTATGTCTCATTGTTTATATTGCTATACTGTCGATGTGTTCGATATACAGTATGTCTCATTGTTCATATTACTATACTGTCGATGTGTTCGATATACAGTATGTCTCATTGTTTATATTGCTATACTGTCGATGTGTTCGATATACAGTATGTCTCATTGTTTATATTACTATACTGTCGATATGTTCTATATACAGTATGTCTCATTGTTTATATAGCTATACTGTCGATGTGTTAGATATACAGTATGTCTCATTGTTTATATAGCTATACTGTCGATGTGTTCTATATACAGTATGTCCCACTATTAATATGATTTATTTTACGGTCGATGAGTTGTTATATTAATGATTTGCGCGTTGTTACAGTATCATTCTTTAGTTTGCATTTCTATCTCTCTGATTCCGCTTGCTCACTACTACTGGAACTTATATTGCCTGAATCGGGAAGTGTACATTATAGTTAATAAGTATATGAATATATGCTGTCTCTGCAAATATTGTTACGTATGCTCTACGAGTGGATTTCAATATATGTGTTTCTTAAGGTTGATAGTTTCATTATTTCTCTACTACCCACTTTCATAGATATTCCTTTCAGTTCAGATGACGCTTGCTTTTTCCAGATTGGATATGAAACATTCAGCAGTCAGCTGTGCAAGGTACAGTATATTATTCACGAAATATCAGCGCATTGTTTTTATGGTTCGACAAGATGTGACCTTCATGAAATATGATATCTAACAACAACAATGCAGTGATATCTGTGTTACCTATCTCGTTTTCATCTCTAGCAAAATGAATCAAATGTAGGTCACGCTGGGCATGTTTTGGATTGTAGAAACTGAACATATCATATTTTCGTTGCTGAATTCAAAAATTGATACTTAATGCAAAAAAGATTGTATTGGCAAATGCTGATTGTTGTGAAAATCGCTATATCTTTACTCGAAAATGTGAACTGAAAAATAAATTTCTTCGAAATAAACATTTGATTTTGAATTATATTCTATACTTAACTAGTGAATTTGAAGTAATCTTGAATAATTAAAAATATTATTTTGCCAATCCAGGAATCTATCGGTCATTAAAGCAGTATTTCAATACAAAAGGTTGACATTATTTATACAGGGTGATACTTTCAATGAAATGGAGTGAGACTCGGTGAGCGGGTAAAGCGAAAAACGGACTTATTCTATATCCTTATCCTTGTCAGAATACCATGCATCTGGATCCCATGGGTGATCGTACGGTAGTCTCCTGCTATCATGTACAATATCTGCACCACTGGACATAGTGGGTCCCATTTGTACCTCGAAGTCTTCATTCTCCAATCTCCTCAAGATATAATAAGGCCCGAACCACCTCAAAATGATTGGTCCATGATCCTTCATCTACACTACTTTCACCTCATCTCCTATATTGAATTCGGAGTACTGAGATAACTCACCACCTGAGGCACATTGTATTGGGATATGCTCAGTAGAAGTTAGAACCAAATTCGAATCAGTTTCATCCTCTTTTTTGAATTGCTCCTGAGAAAAGTTGACAGCAGACTTCAATTTCTCACCCTTGTCGGTGTTACCGTCAATAAACTCTTATGGAGGTGGTACTAATTTATCATCCTCGAAAGAAATGAGGTCTTCCTCATTAGAAGATATGACCGGTGATTCGGCATCTTCGAATGAGATTAGATCTTCATAATCCGTAATTGTCAAGGATGTTTCAATAGTTTTGACTGACTCTGATTCAAATGACTGTTCTATTTGAGTAAAGGTGTTCTTCAAATTGATTAGACACTCGTATCTATACAAATTTTTGTAGGAAAAATGTTTTTGTCGGCAACAGTTATCAATATATAATATAATATAATTTCGAATAACTCACCATGCTACAAACTATGGACAACATTCACCCATTGGAAGAACATTGAAAATAATTAACGAAACCGATTTAGACATTCTTCATGGATCATTAAATAGCTTCAGAACACTTGTCAGATCTATATTTTGAAGGGTTTTGAAATTTCTGGCATATTATATAATATGTAGTGAATATTTATTTATTAGTTTTAAGCTCATTCTCTATGAATAAAAGTAATTTATGTATATTTTTTTGTAATGGGGTTTCCCGTAAATAAATAAATGAAAAATAAATAAATAAATATTAACAAGAAGTGTTGAAGGGTTATTAGGGCACGGGATGGTTCGAGTGGTGATTCTCTTATTTACCTGATCAATGGACTGTGTTTGAAACAAATATTTAACGTTGTTGAGACATTCTTCATTATACAATTTTTTATAGGATAAACAATATTTCGATAGGTTTCTATATCTCATTTGTGGCAGTGATTGAGAAAAAAAGTTAGAAAACAATTCTCTATGTAAATTGATGTCAAAGAAATTATATATATGCTCATAAATGATGATTATCTATACTTGATTAGGAATGAATAATTTGAAAAATTCATGAAATATCAATGTCAATATCCTTTTGTGATCATGAAACTATTTTCAATCTGAATGTGTATGATGATTGAGGCTCATTCACACAAGGTGAAGATACAAGGTGAAATATACTTGTAGTATTTCTTTTGAAATTTTTTCTTCCTTTTCATATTATTTTGATGTTGGGTTTGGTTCCTCAGGGTTGATTGTACTTCGTCAAATCATATCAAAATTGTAAATATTATAGTTAAGATCCCGAGTGTAAGTTATTTCATGAAATTATGATGCTGTATCTCAGTTTCTTTCTGTTCTGCTCAATAATTATAAGAAAAAAAATGTAAAAAAAGAAAAATTATTACTCATCCCCAAAAAGTTCTTTAAATTTCTGCTGTATCCTCTGTCTGAAAGCCAAATTTTTTAAAACGACAAGGGTATTTTCACAATTAAATTCTTTACAATTTTCGATTTTTTGGGACTGTTTAAATCTCTTAATTAACAATCTTTGACGTTTACCATGGTTCCTTTGTGGCATAGTGAAAAATAATCGAAAATAATAATGATAATACTTGAATTAATTATGCTGTGGATGTTGCTAACCAGCCTGATAGCAGTTTTATCCGCACAAGCACATGGTTCACAGCATCAGCGCATAATACAAAATATGTTTTTGAAAAGAATATTATGTTATGGTAGTTTCCACCAGCCTGATGGCAGTTTTACCCGCACAAGCACATGGTTTTCACCGCCATTGCATAATATACGAATGAGTTTGTGTTTGAGAGTGGGAAATATCAGCTTGATGTGTGCACAGACTTTTGCTAACTATTAACTCTGAGAGTTGAATAGATAGCCCGTCTATCTCAGTACAAACGTATAATATTTTATCACTCTCCCGCAGTTCCTCAATTCCCTAATTTCCCGAAAATTTTTTTTTATGTTTCATTAACTATTATATGAATTGAGCATCTACTATTCCACGTTATTGAGCAGGAAAAAAATTTATAATTATAAACAAACTGATATTTTTCTATGCTATTTTACTTAGGTCCATTATGAAGAATGGAGCCTCAGGATTCGAGACAAGGCGCCTCCACCATGTGTCACGACATTGGGGCCTTCCTCCCCGGCTGCGTGATCTTAGGAAGTTATGCTTGGCAGCAAGAGGGTGTCCTAACTACCACACTCTCGTAACTCGATTGTGGCAAGGAAAGAGTGCATGTTTTGTTCAACATAAATTGAAGTTTTATTGAACGATAAAAAAACAGTGAACAAGAAAGCAACATGAAAAGGTGTAGTGAGACAAATAAAAGTCAAGTGCAGTGACTAAATTAAAGTGACCCTATGGCTACACCTCCTAGTGAGATCCTACAACTCTGGATCTAACTACCAACGTGGTTGGAGACAATTACAGGGGCTGTACAAGGTAATGAAACAGTTTTTTGATTCAAAAATGTACTTACATTATCCATACAATAATCGCTGCTCCGGCAGGGGAGGAGATGTGTGTCATGGCTAAGAGGGTTGGCGTTGACGTCTACTAACTCACTAGGGTTGTTACCCAAAAAAAACGTACTCGTAATCAACGTCGTACCGATTCTCTTCCCGAGTCTGATTGTCCCGGAAAATCTATACTTCAATTGTTTTATAGGCGATACTTGCCGAGTTAGCAGAATCAGCAATAATCGTACCTATCGGGTTAATTACCTCATAGGTGAACCCGGTGAAGTCCGATCAATTCTGCCGGAAAAGCTTACTAAGTTCCTGTCTGTGAAATTTGAAGCGGGTTTGAATTACATATGTTATGTGAATGACTTTGGATATTATCTAGTGAGGACTTTTATTTTATTATGGATATTCCTTAATAAATTGATTGAATGGTTCCTTTGGTATACCAGGTGTGACAATAGTTAGCGAAACACGTGTCGAGGCGTTTTAAAAAATCGGCTTACCACCTCAGCTATGCCATCTCTCATCAAGTTTTCTTTCAGGCAGATCGTTTCACGTGGTGGTGGACGGTGTATCGTCTGATATTATTGGCATTAATTCCGGCGTTCCACAAGGATCAATTTTGGCACCAACATCATTCCTTCTTCATATCAATGATCTGTTGGAAGTAACAACTTGCCCCATCCACAGCTTCGCAGATGATAGTACCCTCCATACTGCGTTCTCTTCCAGAATTCCCATTTATTCCTAGGAAACTAAGAACTCACGGCGCAGGCAGGTCAATGCTGTCAATGAAGAAATCACAGCCTGGGGAACCAAAAACCTAGTTGAATTCAACGCCACCAAAACTCAAGCCTGTATTTTCTCTAGAAAGGCGAAACCCAGTATGCCCGATATTGTAATGTCTGGCACCACCATCCCCACGAAGTCCACCATATCTATGCTCGGTATTTCCATCAGCAACACTCTTCAATGGGATAATCATGTCAGATCCATCGCAAAAGCTGCATCACAAAAACTCGAATACTTTTTCCGTGCTAAAAGCTACTTTACATCTCAACAGCTTCTCATGATCTACGAAGCGCAGATACGGCCTGTTCTAGAATACTGTTCCCACGTATGAGGTTCAGCACCAAAACATACGCTGATGCTCTAAGATTCCATCTAGAGAAGAGCCATTTGCCTGGTGGGTGACGCCACACTCACCCACTCTCTGACATCATTGGAACACCGTAGAAAGGTTGGCGACTTTCCACTTTTCTATCGATACTTCCACGCGATATGTTCTTCGGAAATCTCTGTTATCATCCCTTCACAAGCAATACCAGTCAGACGAACTTGACAAGTTCAGTCAGCACATCCTTTCGTTGTCAACCTCGAAAGATGTCGAATAGCACTTAATCAGAAGTCCTTCATCCATAGAACGGCTAGGCTCTGGAATTCATTGCCTGAGGAAATATTCCCAACAACATTCCAATACCTACCTCTTGTCCCTATCCTCCCTAGGATCACCATGTATATTCGATTTCTTTTTATAAGTGAAGCAGATTGAGAATGAAAATTCCAGCAGATTCCTCAGAATCTACTTCACGAAATAACTGTTTGAACTTTTTCTATTATTTTTGTTTCTGGAATATGCATCAGTTGTAATATATCTGCTATCTTGGGAAACCCTGAATAGGCATA